>CM032623.1:52347638-52915138 GCA_019097785.1 Fraxinus excelsior | reverse complement strand
GTGTCGTCTATTATTGACGTCATTGCAATGGTTTTGGTTAGCATGATTCGGGCAATTGAATATTGAGGTTCATGATACACTCCCATAGCCCAAAAAAAGCATTCTACGACTCGATCTCTAGCATAAGGAAGCTTAGAAACAAGGTCCAACTCCTTCCACCACCTGCAACATATATTTAGAAACAAATTTTATCAATTAGTGCACATGCACAAACACAGAGCTATCAAAGCAATTTTAAGAACATTACCTTGAGACTTCATAGAGCTCCTGTTTATGCAACATTTGTAGTGAATTATAGTCTAGTTTGGCAAACCTTAATAGCAATTCGTTCTTAGACTCATCTTCTTCGTAGATGGAGATAAAATTATGTGCCTCAATTCTTGGGTTCCCAAAATGGAGGCATTGGACGAGGGCATGAGCTATTTGTTTCTCAAGGGTAGAGCTTAGATGAGGCGCTATAGATTTGAGGTTGTCTGTTGTGAAAGCAATGGCATCTTCTAGTATATCTTCTCCGTGCACTCTTAAGTATGCTGCTTCATATAAGCTTAGCAAGCCTCTTGCATCGTGCTTAACAGTCTCTTTGAAACTTCCATTCTCCTCTGTGAATTTCTTAAAGATACCACAAGATATATGGTAGCCATGCTGCCTAAATAAACGAAAATGAAGTGCAACAGTGTACAAGTCATAAACTTCATCTTCATAATTTGAGTCGAGATTAAAGAAACGTTCTAGTAGTTCTTCAATTTCATCTTCAAATTGATATGATACGCCCAAGCGCTCAAGTATGTCAATCAAATTCATCGTCTGCACCATGGCATTCCCGGGAGCTGTCAAAGTGCTTCTCACTTCATTCTTTAACCGTTCAATCTCCTGGACATATTTTTGTGCTAACTGTACGATTTCATAAGAGCAACATATTATGAGTACTGTAGCACGAAATTAATTTTTTAAACATAACAATCTTTTTAAAATCTTTTTCAAACAGTTAATACTGAAAATTCATACTAATCTTGGAAATTTTGAATTCGTGTCCCGATTAATAAATGGCTTCAGTAGATCATTTTGATATCGACGACTACGAGTGCAAACAAAAAAAAAATGTACCTTAGTATCAAAAGCAAATTTGGTAAATTGTTCACCCCATAAGATGGGAGAGAAGTTTGCAACTGGACGAACGATATCCTTTTCACAGTTGGCAGCATTTTCGACGAGTGCTGGCGCCATACTGATTCCAGCCATTCTATTAATAGAAGAAGAAGTTATAGCAAAAGGATTTATGTTATAAAATCTTGCTGGTGAAGAACACTAAAGAGAGCTACTTCTATTTATACTCATAGTTTGAAATGAATGGGGGCAACAGAGAGTATGGACTGCGGTCTCAATATTTTTCCACATTTTTTTATCATCTCTTACGCCAGTTTCTGGTAATCGTTTTAATATTTTAGTCAAAACGGGTAGTAATATATAATTTACATAATAATGCCAGGAAAATCAAGGACAAATGTTCATTGTTGACTGTGAATATACTAAGAGGAAAAAGAAGATGTTTTCCATATGCACTAAATTTAAGGAACCTGCGGAGGAAACTTAAATTAGTAACAAATATCACTCGTTTATATAGCTCCAATACGTTAAAGTTGACGCGGTGTGATGTGTTAAAACTTGTGCCATTGATTGTTTAAACTTGATATACATGTAACAAGATTGTTTCACCTAATAGCGATAGTGAAAATAAATTTTTAATTAGAGGAAACATAATTTCCTACGACATTTTAATGTCTTAAACGTCTAGGAGAGCATTGAAATATAAAACGGAACAAGAAGTAAAACACAAACAACATATGCTTCAAGCCTTCAACAAAGAAAAAATTACATTAACAACATAATATATCACAAAATACAGATGTTCCATTTTTGTTTTGATGTATTAACCCCAATTCAGAACATATTTTTTTTTTGTCCAATCTTATAAAATTAAGCCCATGTTTGATGCAAATTTTTGGCTATTGGTAGAAAAATTTTGCAACAGTAACTGGTCCAACTGTGCACTTTTTTTCAATTCATGATTGCACAATCCCCATTGTATCACTCATTCAATTTCTATCTGCTCACTTTTAAATAAAGCAGAAGGGCATTATAGTAATTCAGAATATCATTTCATTACCCAAGGAACGAAGGTGCCATCTTTGGAGAAAATGCATTATTGGGAGAAAATAATGTGCATCAAGCTGTTACTAAAAGTTAAAATTAATCTTCAACCAATTGAAATTTTTTTTAAGACAACAATTTTTTTTATTACTTGACAACTAAAATTTACACTTTAAAATATAAATATTATTGACAACATATAAATATAAAATTATTTTATTTCACTGAATAATCAAATTTAATGAAATAAAATATCATAAAACATAATTTATCAAAATTCCAAACCGGGTGTGTTTGAGCCACATTATTTTGAAAGAATGTATTCTGAAATAGTAGATAGATTGATGGAGATTGTATGGTTGAAAAAAAAATGAAAAGTTATTGATGTGATGAAAAATATTATTTTATTGAAGAGTGTGTAGTTGAAAATGAGTAGAAGAATAAAAATAAAAATTTTAATATGTACCAAACAGGGACTAAGCTCGTTTTCTATTTTAAAAAAGTCTCTTTTTGCAATCTTGAAACAAACCATCAAAACAACAATAATTTATAGATGTAAATATTTTCCTTAATGTTATCGAATTCTTTATTGCGAGTTCCATTTAATTTATAGACGTTTGGTGTTGAACGATATAATGGTTTCCTGATTATCTCCACGTGGAATAATTTCGCAACCTAAATAAAGTAATAAATCAAGAGAAAATCTATTTGTACAGCCCCCTTGTCCAGGTTGAATAGTGACTGACTGCCATATTGGACTTACTTTTCTACTTATATATTTCACCACTGAATCAAGCTTGGTGTGTAATGTTCATTTGACAATATTATTAACAACAATATTACGTGATATATTGTCATTCAATAATTTGAAACATTGTCGATTTTTTCAATCAACAATTTTTTGGCACATCAACATTGTCAAATAATATTGTCATGCAACATTATACAAATAGCATAATTGTTTACGGAAATAGAATAAAAATAAGAAGATTGGTTAAAAACTTACAAGTTTCTTCCTTGCACGGAATTCAAGAAAATGTTAAAATCACGAGAGAAAGTCTTGTACGAATACGGAATACAAATTTGTCGTCAAACATGCATGGAGAGGAAGCTTCATTTACAGATAAGTAAAAACAATAACAAAAAATTCTACTCATTCTTGTCTTTTTGGGACGATAATTAAAGGCTTATTAGCACAAAACGTCCTTACACTTAATTTTAGTGTGCAAAACGTCCATACATTTCAATTTTTGCATTTTCACCCCTATTTTCACGTTTTATTGCGGGAAACATTATTTTCTTCAATTTTCATCCATTTTTTCTATAAAAATATGTGAAAT
Source organism: Fraxinus excelsior (assembly GCA_019097785.1). Taxonomy (NCBI): domain Eukaryota; kingdom Viridiplantae; phylum Streptophyta; class Magnoliopsida; order Lamiales; family Oleaceae; genus Fraxinus; species Fraxinus excelsior. The sequence continues at coordinate 52,911,650 of CM032623.1, read as the reverse complement.
GACAAATCCACACTCTAATTTAAATAATAATAAAAAACGATAAAGAACTAATTGCAACCATAGGCTTAAATTTTTCAAAAATTACAAATGAGTCTCAAACAAATAATTAAAAATCAAAACAAAAAATCAAAATAATTTTAATAAACCCAACCCCCAACCTCAACCTCAACCCCAGCACCACAACCACCACCTCCACCAGAAAAACCACCCCTACCAAAAAATCTCAACCACCATCTCCATCTCCATCACACCACAATCCCCCACCAAAAATTCTCTAAACCCTTGGCAGTACCACCACTAGCACCGTCGCCGCCGCCGTCAAATGATTTATGGGCGTAAGTTTTTAATGGGTGAACAATTTTCAAATAGCATTGGCTTGCTCAAATCCGATGTTTCAACATTTCGGCTAACATTGTATTCTTTTTTGTCATTTCAGCTGGGTCTAGATTATTTATTTATCAGGTTTTCTTTTCTTTTCTTATAATTGTTCGTTAAATACACAAATCTCTCACAACATTTATGACATATACAAAGATACCTTCCCTTATTTTAAAAATTATAGAATTTTTCTCTTTTTCTCTTATCAAATATTTATCGACTAGCTAGAGAGCTGCCCTTGATATTATTGTAGCACTTGGAAATCCTTTCATTTAATCCTAGCAAAGCATATCCAAACCTATTAAAATTCACTTTATTGTCTTACTAGACTAATAAATATTTATTTTTTTTTCAATTATTTTGAATATTTTAATAAGCAATGAACAAATATTGAGCTAATTTTATTTAGACGTGTGTTAAAATAGGATGTCAATATTTTTTAACTTCGGAAGAGTATTTAGTTTGTGCAAAACAAATGCGGTCAATCTCATACTCATAAGTAGCAAAAGTGAAGATATTATTAATATGGATATGTTGTCAAACTCAGACGAATAAAATAAGCAATTAACAATGAGTACAACGTATTTGAAGCTTTTGCTTTTTCTCTGGGATGTAATTGAAAGGTAACAACAAAGATAAAATAAAAATAAAAATAAAATCATGATCGATTACATCAACTTCACCAAATTAGCATTAGACTTCAACGGGATCAATAAACAAAGAAATGATGTGAGGTTTTAGAACTTTTTGTGGTTGTGTGTATCCATCTTCGTTGCCTTTATAGGTGACGTCTATAATACGTTCGAGATTGAGAATTCGCATTGAAGTTTCTCTAGGAGAGGAAGTTGGTTTCAGACACTCTTCGTTAATATCCTTCCAAGCATTTGTAGCCATTTCAAAAAACTTGTCGACTGCCACTTCTTTACTCACACCATTTTCCTGCATGTATGATTCGATGCCGGTGGCAATTTGACCCCTTTCCTTCTCAACCTTCAATAAGAAAAAATTTGGAGAAAAACAGTAGATAGGTGAACTAAACTTGCATATTTGTAGAATTGATTCAATTCATTTCATACCTCATATGTAGCAATGTCATCAATGAGTCGACATATTATGAGACTTGAAACAAGCATTTTAGGTTTACTGCTCAGCCATTGAAATTCTTCCTCGGTGACAGATTTGACCCCCAACAAGGATGTAGTTGTATGATAAACGTAAGTGCAAGTAATTAAGGCATTGCTCATGTACTCGGAAAATGGTGGCAAGTATCCTTCGATAAACCACTTGGCTTCCACATAGTATGTTCTCACAAGCTCTTTCAACTGCATACAATCAGTAGAAATTTGAGTAACTTGAGGAGGGAAAATTGAGTATAAAAATAACCAAAAGCAAGAAACATAGGGACTTAATACCAACAGCGGAACAATCGTGAATGTAGTACTTACAGCTTCTTTTGCATAATGAACTGCGTAAGATCTTCCTTCTTTTGATAGTTCTTCATCAAATTGCTCATAAAGATTTAAAAGATCACTATAGAATGGTTTGATGTACTCAGGTAATCGATCGACTTCATTGATATCCCATCTGGAAAAAAAAAAAAAAGACAATGTCTTGATTACGATCACCAATAAACACATGATTAATTTAGGAAACTTGTTTTAACATTGTGGATACATTTAAAAGAAAGAAATATGCACCTCATAATGGCCTCAGTAAAAATTTCAAGTTCCTCAACTGTACCATAGGCATCATATGTATCATCTATTATTGACGTCATTGCAATGGTTTTGGTGAGCATGATTCGAGCAATTGAATATTGAGGTTCATGATAAACTCCCATAGCCCAAAAAAAACATTCTACCACTCTATCTCTAGCATAAGGAAGCTTAGAAACAAGGTCTAGATCCTTCCACCACCTGCAATTATAGGTGTAAGCAAGGGATGTTATTAATTAATGCGCGCACACACCCACACATTCAGTTGTTTTATGCACTTGCCAAAAATATTACCTTGAAACTTCATGGAGCTCCTTTTTATGCAACATTTGCAATGAATTATAGTCTAATTTGGCAAACCTCAGCAGCATATCATTCTTGGACTCATCTTCTTGGTAGATGGAGATAAAGTTACGTGCCTCAATTCTTGGGTTCCCAAAATGGATGCATTGCACAAGGGCATGAGCTACTTGTTTCCCGAGGGTAGAGTTTAGATTTGGTGCCATGGCTTTCAGGTTATCTGTTGTAAAAGCAAGGGCTTCTTCTAGTATATCTTCTCCATGCACCCTTAAATATGCAGCTTCATACAAGCTTAGCAACCCACTCACATCACTCTTAATCGTCTCTTTGAATTTTCCAGTCTCATCCGTGAATTTCTTAAAAATATCACAAGATATACGGTATCCATGTTGTCTGAATAAACGAAAATGAAGTGCAACGGTGTACAAGTCGTAGGTTTCATTTGCATAATTTGAGTTGAGATTAAAGAAGCATTCTAATAGTTCTTCAATCTCGTTATCAAAATGATATGAAACACCCAAGCGCTCAAGCGTGTCGATCAAACTCATAGTCTCCACCATGTCTTTTCCAGAAGCTGTCAGCAAGCTTCTCACTTCATTCTTCAACCTTTCAATCTCCTTGGCATATTTTTCAGCAAGCTGTATGATTCCACAAGAGCAACATATTGTAAGCCAAGCTAGTTTTCAAAAGTAAATTTACCAAGAAATGGTATTCCTATATTACATCTCAGAACATAAATATTTAAAAATGGGATAAATTCTTTCTGAACCAAAAACTTTGTAAATTTTTTCTAAAATTTGTTTTCCAAAATTAATTTAGACTTATCATTATTAATTATGTAGCAGAGTTAGAAAAACAAGAAAAGTAATAAGAGATTGCATACATAAACTTAATATTGCAGGGTCTAAAAATAAGAAATAGAATCCATAAAAAATAAGGGGATCAATACCTCAGTATCAAAAGAAAAATTGATAAACTTTTCGCCCCATAAGCTAGGAGAGAAGTTTGCGACCGGGCGAACAATCTCCTTTACAATGTTGGTAGCATTTTCAACTAGAGCTGGGGCCATTCTGATTCTCTTCTGGAAAATAGAACGAGAAGAAGTAGAAAAAAGAAAATATTTTGGTATCAGCAAAAAAAACAATTTATGTTGGAAGCATAGACGAATATAGCTCCAGTTGATGCTGCTGATTAGATAAAGAAGAAGTACCTGTATTTATAGCAGAGATGGACGGGCTTTGGTGGGCTGGTCAATTATTCTTTTTGGCGGGCGGTCATATTTTACTATTCTGGCGCCTGAATATTAATATATTTCTCTGTTTTATAAAATTAATTGTTAACTTTGATTTAGATTAAAATTTAGATTTCAATCGATACAAAAAATGACTTTATAAAAAAAATATCTCAAAAGTTTGAAGGTCACGTGCTCGATTCGTGCTAACTCTTTTAACGTATCTTATAGTGGTAAAAACTGGCATTATTTGAAAAACTTGTAAAACAGTTTTGGTTGCCACATGTTTTTACTTGATAAATTTTTTACTGGAAAAATAGGAAGAGAGAAGTCCAATAAGAGTGTATACCAACATGATGGATGTTATGGTTGACTGACTTCCACATTAGACTAAATTAACTTCTAGAAATTTAATTAAAAAATAAGAGTGTGATTGTCTTGTTACCGAAACAATATTTGAAATTTGGTGATATGAATAAAATAATTTCACAGTTAAGTTGTGTAAATGAAACATTTTTAAAGTTTCCATCATTGAACTTTAAAACAAATGCCAGACTTAATCAAGGGGCATAATTAAAATAATTTAAAGTTCAATAATGTAAATGTAACAAATTAAAAGTTTATCAAGGTGATTAGCGTGAAGTTAACCCCCAAAGAGTTTAGTTCCTTTAAATTACATATGGTCAAATTTGAAGCCGGCTTTTCTGATACTCTGCTAAAGAAAACAATAAAATATAATATATATTTATATATATATTAGTAAAATAATATAAAATATTGCAATTAGTGGACTGGTCTAAAATTATTTAAAGACAATTTGTTAATCGTGTCGTTAAACTTCATTTGTTATAATTGAGTTATTAAATTCAAGATTCGTTACAATTATAAAAATGATTTAAAAAATTGTCTTTTCGTTTGATGATAAATTGTCAAGGTTTTTGTCAATCGATGATACAATCGCACAAAAAAAAAAAAAAAAAAACAAATTGGTTAACCAATATTATTTTTCCTTAAATTTTTTGTTATGTTGATTCGATGCAACGGATACAATTTGGATGATGGTCGAGTTGTCCTGTCCGACGTGGTCATACTTGCAACAAACTAGATTGAGTGTCATTTCTCGCTATCTAGCCAGCGGCTCAGACAGGACAACACATGCGTCGACTTTGGGGCCAGACCAAAGTGCAGCCATTGATTTTTCGATTATGCTACTTGTACAAAAATCTTTGACACCTTCGTTGACAGAATGCCACATGACGGCCCCCTATTGGGTGGGAGCCTGTTGCGAGGCCCCCCGCCACAGGCCCCCCCCCCCAATAGGGGCCGCCATGTGGCATTCTGTCAACGAAGGTGTCAACGATTTCTGTACAAGTAGATTAATTCTTGATTTTTAAATATAAGGAAATCATATAGCTATCGGTTTATTATTAACTTTTTAGATATAAAAAAATTATAGAGATGCCGCCCCTTCCCAATTATTGATTGATTTACTCAACTAATTATTTTATTTATAAAATTATTCATTATTCCAAGTTTTATTATTTAATATAAATTTAATACGTGTGGAACACCGATGAGAACACTTGGTATGAATTTGACGATTATTAATTTTATGCAAGAGACACTTACGTTCACAAAAAAAATACTCGAGTATGTGCGTTTACTTGCCTGCATCGAGAATTTGAATGGAGAAATTAAGAGAACAACAAATGTGACTACTAGAAATATGGTTTGCGGTGAGTTTGGGTCAAAGAATGGAAAACAAAATTAAAGTGCTTAAAAAGTTTTCCAATGGAACCAATCGCCCCAGTTTCCTGATAGAATAACAGGAATCAATCCAGTCTGATTCCTAGTAGAGCAAGACTCAACTCCTCGATGTCCAATCCACCCTTACGGTTTATCTCTATCGAATGTTCACATATAGGTATATTTTATCCATTTAGGCATACCTTTCTCCTTACGTACCTCCCGACAATCTAGTTTATAGGGAAATGTCGGAGGTGAGCGGGTTATCGATCTTTCAAATCAAGAATTAACTTCTCCCTCCAAACCTATTTACATATACATAGTATGAGTCGTGATAACAAACTTCTAGAACACGTATATACTATGTTCTTGACAAAAAGACATTGGTGAACTCGAAATGTAACATGTCAAGCGATTAAATGACAGAGGCACGATGAAATAATAAACTTTGGCATCAATTCGAACTCTAAGTTGGACTTGAATAACATCCAAAAGACAGATATCAACTTTTATTAAAAACAATAAATATTGTACATTAGTTGTAGAATTTTAGTCAAACCATCTAAACTGTCTGTCATACCTAAAAATATCTATCAGAAAGTGAAAATGTAACAAAGATAATATCTACAAGCTCAACTCAAATGAGACGTGCAAATTGAATGTGGTGCGTGCAGCTCTTACCATAGAATCGACAGTCTGTTCCAAGTTTCCAAACAATCACCTGCTACCTGATAACATTAGAAAATATATGAGCATAAACGAGTAGAGATTTTAGAAAATAGTAATAATTTGTCATGTATTTATTTACTGGAACATTTCGATCGTTCAATTTTAAAACAGTATAAACATATGGATCACGATATATATATATATTGACAACTTTACTTATGTACAGAATAATCTCAAACTTACATTGCAAATAAATCGAATGACAGACTAGTTCGACACATTCAATTCTAATATCAACGACTTCTCTAATATTAAGACAAAATTGAAAAATACTAGCTTGATTTACTATTTGATGAAATAGGCTTGATCTTACAATCCATGAAGCTCATCAAGAACTTACTTTGTTCAAGTTAATCTATTAAGAGTAATTTGAAATACTTTTCAAGTCAAGTCTAAAGATATTCCTCCTTGCAAGGTCTAAATCATACACTCCTTCATGCATATCCACAAAGAGAGACACATACAAGCACATAACAAGACAGAAACTTCTCCATCGTTACATTATGTGAAAATCTAAGAATATTATGTGGATTAGCCTAATCACTCAAAAGGAATAAGCTAAATTCCTACACTCTTAAGGCCCCCATCATTGTAATCACATACCATGAAAGAGGATACAATGAGCATGTTTGACTAAAGTGCTTATAACTTTCAAGCTTAGCCAAACATGCTAAATATCTTCTTAAGTTACAAACTTCATAAGAAGTCATAACCAAACCAAAGAGCACCTCGTTCTTTTACATCTCAAATCAAAACCAACTATCGTAAGGCAATCTCTTTGAGATCTCCAATATCACATAGATAAGATTCTTCGGAGATATTCCAACACCAATCCAAGATTAACCCTCTTCTTCTTAATCGTTACCACTTCTACTTTTAATTTTTCTATCACATAATGCTTGAGAAGTTTTCCCTACTCCTATTCCAATACAATCCAAGATTAAACCTCTTCACTTTTGTAGCCACCACTTCTGCTTCGAGTTTTTCTACCACAAAATGCTTATGAAGTTTTCCCCGCTTCATACCCCATCAAAGAAACAAGGGTTCCCACGGAAAAGTAAATATTTCTTACTAAATTCAATCTACAACACCCTCCCATGCAGAATGATTGAAGGACATGGAAGAAACAAAAACAGGTGTGCGTGCAGGTGCACACACGTACATGCATGGAATGCGATGATATGTTAGAGCTTAGAATAGAAAACTCCAGTCTAGAGACCACGTAATCCCTGAATATCCGAGAAATACCTCTTATCTCCTCAGAATTGGGTCTGGATAAATTTCTTTTCCGCATTGTAACCAATTCATCCATCCCACATTGCCTAATTTGGACCACCATTTTTTCATTAAAAGATGGAGAAATATCACAGCAATGACGACGGAGTGTCTTCAGCTGATATTAGAAAACAAAATGTCTATTATCACTAACAAGATTATTAATCATTAAATAATCAAGATTAAAAGAACACGGGGAACCTGCTCAATGTCAAAATCTAGCTTTGGTGATAAAACTCTTATAACTTTTAGTTTCTCGGTGGCTTTCAGTCTAACACAACTGTCATCATCGCGCTTGGTGTAGCTGGTCCAGACCTGATTTGTGTCAGAAACAACGGTGTCCATAAAGAAAACAGCAGGTCTTTTGCAAGGATCCCTAGGGAATTCTCTCGTGTTGAACATATAGCGGCTTGAATCCACATTTTTGCCCCTCCTCCATGATCTAAAACTTTTCTGCAGTGAGAGGATATCTAGAAGAAGTTTGTTTCCATCGTATACTTGAACAACATATCCCCATGCAATTGAAATGGTTAATGAGTTAGTGTGGTCATAGCAAACAGTTTGTTGAAGAACCTTAGCCGGATCAACTTGAACGGCTTCGAAAAGGTGTTCCAAAGATTGAATCCTGTTCATACCAGGAAAGATTGGTTCTACTGCTTCCATATGATGAAGTGACAGAAGAGGTGATAATGGATGGGCTGCTAGAAATCCAAACAGATTTCCCCGAACATCAACCTAAAAATACAGGACAATTGAGTAGACACACTACCAAAAAACTTGATAAGTATAATGAGCTGAAAAATCTAACATTAAAACCATAAAAATTTCATCTTTTTTAATCAACAACAAATTTTAAGATTCACACCAATAGAGAAGAAAATAGTAAAATCCTTGAACAAATCAGGATTCCATGAAAAAGACATATCCAAACTCCGGAAAAGAAAAAAATATAATATGTCACACGATTGCATGCATTGAAGACGAAAATATTACCCAAATGGTTTGTAGGCATTTATGCCTGTGATTCCAAGTTCTCAAAAGATAATCTGTTGCACCTATCACCAACTATTGCTACGAGATAACCAATAATGTATTGTATATGGATTCAATGTCATCTAATTTAGGCATGTTCCTGAAAAAATACTATTATGAAAAATAAAGGACAACCTTTTGCTAACAAATAAAGTTATTAATTAACCAATACCACAACTAAAACCACATTTCTTCCGTTGGAGGTCGCATTCTTATAACAATAAATAAATAAATGATCAAGTGATTACTTTAGAACTATTAAGTTAGTAACTAATTACATATTAAATACTTCTCTCAGAAAAAAAATATTATACACGAAATGTACCTGATGAAACCCGGGTTCAGGGGTCAACCCAACCCCAAGCTCCGACAAGCAAGCAAAAATCCGAGCGTCACTGCCATACAAATGGGGGTACCTACCAAGACAAGCATCAAGAACCCGAGCCAAAACCCTGGCCAACGGCGCACTAATTGCGAACCCACCGCCGCCAAAAGCCATACCAAAGAAGAATTTATCATTCTGCTCGAAACTTTCAGAACCATACCCAATATAGTACCACCGATTGTGATCATACTTAGACAAAATTCTTACTAAATTCTCAGTGAAAAATATAGTATCATCGTCCCCGAAAACATACCATTGAATATTTGGAATGTCGAGGGTAACAGCATCTTTAACGATGAGGGCAATGCGGTAACCGGATGGGAGATTGGGGGAGGACTTGGAGGAGAGTACAATGGGGGGAATTGAGGAAGGGTTTGCGGGTTCAGTCGTTGGCCTGTCTAGGAAGAGGAAGGTGTTGTTATGGGCAGAAATAGGATCGTACCAGAGGCGGATATAAGGAGTTCGGCGGGGGAGTGAGGAGGAGGAGGAGGCAATGGAGAAGAGGAGGTGGTGAACGGAAAGTGGTGGAGGAGGAGGGAAATTGGAGGCGGAGGAGGTGGTGACGGCAGCGTCGGAGGTGGTGGTGGGAAGGGCGGGGCCGCGGTTGTTGAGGTAGAAGAGAAGGGTGAGGGAGAGAAAGGTGGAGAGGAGGAGGAGTCTGTTTCTGATGCGTGATCGAGTGACGATGGGTCTTGAAAATATGGGCATTTCGACACAATTGAGGACAAAACCTACGATGACGAACTATTAAGGAAACTTTTTTAGTTTTGGGGAAAATTAGAGTCGTGGTCCTTCACCTTTACTTTATAGAGTACTTAGGTTTTCAATTGTATCATTTAGGTCCCCCTGTATACAAAAAAAATCTTCCATTTTCTTTTTAATTACTCTTATTATTACAATAGCGAGATCAAGAGATTATTATATACCTCTACGCTTTTCAAGGTTCAAACAATTTTTTTTACAAAAACCATATATGAGTCCTTACAATTTCTTATACAGAGTAAATTATCCATAGTTAACATTTGCTAGCACAAATGATCTTGCCTTGCATTTCACTCTAATCAATCTCTTTGGAGTCATTTTCTATTAACTTGTTTTGACTACTCGCATGTTATAATATTGTCTTCTTTTCAGATATGTCTAATATCGATTTTCATATTTTATATTTTTCAATCAATATTGGATATGGTAAGGGGATTCACTATTCCTTCAATTAGATTGACGATAATGAATCTACCTTGGTGAACATATTTGTATCCATGTGTCAAAGCATTGGTATTTAGGCTCTTAACTCCCATATATGAGCAATTTCCATAAAAGGCCAACAACATACATCACAAGTGGTGGCAATTGAGCCCAAATACGTGCCCGCCCTTACGTGGGCTCGTGTGGCCTACTTTTTATGCTTGCTTTTGTAGTTTTTAAAATAATTTTATAGTTTGTGAATTAACGATGAATTTTTTGTATATTCGAATAATAAAGAAAATTGAAAAGCCCGTGAATCGGATCAGCTCGATAAAAAGCTCGAGTCAAAGTCCAAGCCAAACCCCATTTTTTGGGGACAAGCCCACCCCAAGCACAAAAAGCTCGTGTTCCCTTTTTTTTTTTTTTTTTTTTACGAATTGATACCGAGCTTCGAGCTTGGGCTCGCGAGCAGGCTCAACTCGACTTGTTGCCGCCACTATATATTTCTCAATCTCTCTTGCTGAAAAGGAAGTTTATAGTTTTGAGGAAAATTAGAGTTGAGATCCGTAGACCTTTACGCAATAGAGTATTTAGGTACCCCATGTACAAATTTTTTTTGATTTAACTATTAAAAACTCTGTTATGTAAAATATTATTTTAAATTAAATAAAAATAACATAAAAAAATATAGAAAGAGCAACAAAGAAATATTTGCCAACCAGAAAACCACCCCACCCCACCCCACCCCACCCCACCATCTCTTATCTTCGCAATCCTTTACCAAACACTGACACGAGTCACACAACCCTTCTTACCAAGAACAATTAGCACCATGAATAGCGTCCAATTATGAAATACTTGAAAAAGACACCAGAATTGAGGTTCATATTCAGTGGGCGTCACAGCATTAAGAAGATTTTTATTTTTTTGAGTAAGAAGGATACACCGCTAGTGCACCAGTTATCGTGTCCAAATTAAACACTGAATAATCAAACAATAACTATTGAAAGCAAATGAATAGTAAGCGCAGCCCTAAATGACTTCTCTACTATTGCGATTATAGAACTCAATTTTAAAACTAGCTTTCCAAATGCGGCCACTATCTTTTCATCCATGACCTTCCTATGAAGTTAGTTACATATTTATCAGAATTTGGCAAATAATTCATAATTGTTTGGGCCACATCAATATTTTGAAACTAAATTAACATACTAGAAAGGGTCAGAAGTAGGTGACATGTTGATATAATGGTTAGGTCTATCTGTGGTGTAGGTTATGGTATCGATCATTGTGTAAGTTTCCGTATTAATGGAGTACATGTTTTGTGGTGGTAATGGGAGCAGCGACACACCAGAATGGTGGGAAGACTGGACGGGTCGGGGTAGGACTTGGGGAGTAGGGGTGAGGTAAGAGTTAGAGAAGATGACGATATTTGAGAACCATTTTATAACTCGGTCGAAAGATTAAAAACCAACACAACATTACAGATATAAGAATGAATTAGAATATGTTGGGATGATTATACATCTCTTGTAAATACAACTTTCATCTTGATTCTTTAGTAAATATAGAGAGGAGCAACCAATTTACAAACTAAGGTTCTTCCTTTGCCTCTTCTAATTTGTTATCCCCTTGTTTAATTGACATCTCCTTCCCATTCTTGAGCTCTTCGTCTCGAGCAGCAGGGCCATCGTAATTGTGCACCTTGTACTGATGTCTCATTGCAAAGGCCAAAAACACCAAGAAATTTATCACTCCGAGAACTGCAAGCATCCAGTAGAAATTTTCCAATTTTCCTTTATTGAGATTGCTCCTTAGCCAGGCTCCTTTTGTTGCTTTATCGACTAGAGAAACCAGCAGGCTACTCACAAAATAGCCCATTGAGAGTGTGCTGAGGAATAAACCGGTGCTCATAGATTTCATCCTTTCAGGTGCCTCTCTAATGAAAAATTCCAGCTGACCGACGTATGCAAATGCCTCCCCGGCTCCCACGAGGAAGAACTGAGGGACAAGCCAGAAAGCTCTTATATTGATCATATGATGTGTGGCATTTTCTCTTCTTTTCTTTTCTACAAGTGCAGCAGCTATCATGCCGATGATTGAAAATACCAGTCCAATTCCTACTCGTTGAAGGCTCGTGATTCCTTGAGCATTGTGGGTGATTTTTCTAGCAATGCGTACAATGACTCTTTCGTTAAGGGATGTGAATAGAAGAATGGTGATGAAAAGAAAGAATGAGAAGGAGCCGGAAGGAATAACAAAACTTCCAATATTCCTGTTCATGAAGGTTGCTTGTTCAATGGTGAATGTATTCATCTGAGAGTATACTGTCCAGAAGAGTATACAAGTGGACCATATGGGTATAAGTTTGAGTACCATTTTCACTTCTTCAACTTGTGTAACTGTTGAAACCTTCCAAGGGTTGTCTCTGTTTTCACTGGCTATTGCATGGTCATCCATGATTGCTGCCTTGTCTAGACACCTACAAAATTAGCAAGTTCAGTGTCAGATTCTACAATGGTGAGTGCAGATTCACATTTACGTCTTAGCATTACGATTTTAATCATGATATAGAATGTTCGAAGGATAAAAGCACTGCAGTTAGCATCAGAACCTACCACTGCAGACATTTTCCAGCATTAATGCAGATAATTCAAAGTAATTCGCACTATTTCATTCCTCGGACACACACCTGACCTGCACAGTGTCAGGACTTAAGTCGTATTGACAATTCTTTAAACAAAATGATTATTGTAGAAGAAAATGATTATTGCAAAAGAGTTGTAAAAGTCAAGGAGTCATTTGGGGTGTTGTATAGATAAATTAGAAATCATTGGGTTCGAATAGAGAAAGAGTCGCCGGATTTATGCTAGACTGCCACCAAGTTGATGCTCGAGCGTCCAAAACAGATTCATTGTCTCCCACTTGTCGCTCGCCTGTCATTAGCCTAGCGCTCGAATGACTATGTTTTTCGAGAAACTCAGTTCGTGATTTTCAAGAGTTCTATCTATCTTATATTGTCCAAATACCTCATATTATAGATACACAATGCCTAGTACGTTTTTGTGTATGGTTGATCATTATAATGCATCCTCATAACATCATTCCAAGATCCAACAACATATCCAAGTATTGAGATTAAATAATTGATTATTGAGATCAATCAACCACAAGTTAGGAAAATATCAAATTCAAATAATCTGAAACATCCACTTCTTAGATATAATCAGGAAGGTACCTTCTCAATAGCTTTTAAAGATTATTGAAGATTGAGGGAGGTTGGACCAGAAATATAGGAAGAATACACGAACAAAGTGTTCTGGTGATCCACATGAGATGAACAATTTTAGAAGATGTGGAGCGGGTGTGAGTGAAACATGTTCCAACGGGTCTTAAAGATTGCAAGAATTAGATCAAAGAGTTTAGTGGGTTTTCTAGGCTAGATCATACTATTCTTAGGATCGAACTAGTAACTTTCACACAGGAATGGAGAAGAATACTGGTTTCAGTTCGAAAGGCGCCATTTATTTTCAAGTAGAACTATCTTTTGGAGGCAATAGTTCAAAGTACTTATAACTAGGTGAATTGAGCTAGCAGTATGAGATGATTGAGGCCATGATTCCAATTTAGAATTAGACACTTACAAATGGGAAAAAGTATTCTCATTGATCAGTGATACATAAATAACTCTAAAATTTCACATTCTTCATCAAATTTATCATAAAAACATTTGGAGGAAAAAATGATTTCATTTACCTGAGTCGTTCGGTGTGGGCAACTTCTGCACTGTAATATTCATTTAACAAGCTGGGATGAGAAGGATAAGGAAGGATCCTCTTCTTCCAAGCCAAGAAAATGACCCTCCACAAGACAGTTAAAGGACTCCCTTGAGGCTTCCTAAATCGGTATAAAGGCGTCCCACATAGCAATATAGCAACAGCTATAATCATCGTCCCTGCCGATATTCCATATCCCCATCCTCTGCCAACATTGTCTTGTATATACACCAAAACTGTAACAGCGAACAAGGATCCAAGGCTAATGCAGAAATAAAATCTATTGAAGAAATAGATCATCGCCTTCTCCTCTTTAGGATTTGATGTCTCAAACTGGTCAGAACCAAAACCAGAGACGTTTGATTTGATTCCACCACCTCCTAATGCTATTGTGTAGAGAGCGATATAAAGCAAAACTAATTGCTCGCCGCTGGCCTCGATGCACTGCTGTCTCCTCGAGTTACTGCACGGAGGAGGCCTCATGCTAGAAATGGTTGTGGCCAATGTCAACAATGTTACTCCCTGGTTCAATCAATGTACAGGATTGACGAAATTATTTATCGTGTAATTCATTTACACAAAGTTCGAAGGCTCTAAAATTTGCAATTTATGCATCTACAGAGGCGTTATATGGAAGACAAAAATATAGTGCTTATAACATGTTTGATAGATTCGACTGCACAAACATTATATGTGATATACGAAGGTTACTGAATACTGATGCTCAGGCTTACCAAAGCAGTTATGGAAGCAAAGATTGCAACTGTCAAATAACGGCCAAGTTTAGCATCTGCCAAGAAACCACCAAGTAGGCCTAGAAGATTGAGTGTTCCCATGAAGTTTGTGACAATGTTTGCAGATTTTGCAGACGAAAGATGCAAGATTCCTACTAAATAAGTCACCAAGTTCATCGATATGCCCATGACACAAATTCTCTCAGATAATTCAGTCCCTGAAACAAGAATTCAATACACTATTACACCACTATCAAACATATATTATTTCATGAGATGGCATCAACATGTCAAAAGCATCACCTAAGATAAGCCCTGCCGCCAGCCATCCACCAGTTCGTGACATATCGACTGGCTTTCCTCGAAAATCCACCAGGGTTTTATCACTCCCTCCATCTTTGCCACCATTTTGTTGCATCAAAACCTGTCAAAACCTTGATATAATGAAACAATATTATCCATGCATTACTACCTAATTATCAAGTTGTTCGAAACATGGACTTACCATTTTCGAGAGAGAAAAAGAGAAGTGATTCAATTTCCTTACGCGAGAATTACGTGTACAACTTCTGTTCTAAGATTATGAATATAAAGGAACATGTGGAAATGAATGATTGAGGAGAAAATTAATTGTTGGCAAGAGTTACACCCCCCCCCCCCCCCCCCCCCCCAACACGTTCTTTGAGTAGTACAAAAAATGTTTTATTCAAGAATTTTTTGAAAGTATCATCTTGTGGCTGTAATGGTAAGAACCCTATTCAGATCAGAGCTACAACAATGACAATGACACTTCAAAGAAAATGGTCCATATCTCTATAGGGCAATTTCGTTGGATTCTGATAAAAACTCAAAACGTTACAAATTGTATCTCGTGAGTGGGGACATTGATCTTAGGCGAAATTTTGGAAGTAACTTCACTCGTTGGCTTAGGATAGATGTCTGGTATTGATTCTGTCCGAACATAGTATTAAACGTTATACATCAGTATATTGAATAAAATTTTGGGTTTATGAATTAATTTGGAAGAGCCTTACAAGTTGAAGAGGGTCCGTGCAGAAATTGACAAAGAGGTTTTTACACGTAAATGGGTAATTTGGATGTCGGTTCACTGAACTTTGGATCCGTTTGATGGGCAAAGGTGGAAAGAAATTTCAATTCCATGTTAATTGGAAAATAAAAATCCACAAAACCCATAAGAATTCGTTTTTCATGAAAAAAAAATGCAGTTTAAAGTTGTTGTACTTTAAAATTTGATTTCCATTTCCACATTACAATCAAACACTTAAAGTGGAATTCGTTTTTATCGACATTTTTCATGGAATTCCATTGGATTCAAAAACTTTAATTAGGTCATTAAACTTCAATTTGATTTTAAGTTTTATCATTCTATCACCTTCCGTTAGTCATCATTCCACAAACTGATAGAGCTTAGTTGGCAATGCCATTACTGATTTTTCATGGTAATTGATATGGTGGCACCCTAGAAATGAAATAGTAAAATGAAGGTTATGGTAATGTCATTAGATTCAAAGGTTAAAGTTCGTATTTTTATTAGGTTAACATTCTTATGATATGGATACACTGCTATTATATGGAAGATGAGACAGGGCTGTCAATTAAAAAAAAAAAATTCATCAATTTGGAAGTCAATAGTTGATGGAGTGGTGAGATTAATTTCACACTATATTAGTTTTTAGTCATCCAACTTGAAAATAAATTGAAATTTGGTACAAATTGAGAGAGAATAAAGTTATGTTACCCAATTGAAATTTTGCTAAAAATTCACTGACCGCAGATGGAATTTATTTACCCTCTTGTAGGGTCTGATATAGGAGTTTGTATTTTGCTTAAGGGGCCAAGTTCACAATATGGTCGATAAAGCAATTTTTTTCTTTCAACTAAAACGATTGTTTGACAAATTTTTTAAGAAGAATTTTAGAAGATTTTGATTAAAATTGATGAAATATGTGGTTGAAATATTGATAAAAATTTATGGATCTATTGAAATATATTATTAAAATTAATTATTAACTTTAATTTTAATTTTTTTTTAAATATTTTTAAAGTTATATAAATCAAGCACAAAGTTTGACAATGATCATAGATGAGAACTTTACCAGCCAAAGTTAAGGAGGTGTCCAATACTGGGATAAGATAAAGGAGAAGTGTGATAAGACGTTTTGTTTCCTTCTTCAATCAAGTTAATATATGCTTTTATACAAAAAACAATCTAAAGTTTGTTTGTAAGATATTTTTATGTCACTAAAATTAATTGTTATTTGTATATGTCATTTCATGTCTCTAAATTCAAAAATTTATCAAAACATTCAATGTAATCAAGTCCTTGTTTGATGTCCATTTAAAGAAGATTTTTTTTTTTTTTTTTTTTTAGAGAAATTAGTTTTGAAATTGTGATTTTTTGAAGAATATGTGAATAAAAAGTAGAAAAAAGTTTCGAATTTGTATGCAAAATATTTTATTGTGAGAATCTATAATCGAAAATTAGTTTTTTTTTTTTTTAAACAGAGACCAAATTCTTAGAAATCATGTCATATCTAACTATCTAGTCATCATTTCTTTAAATTATTCTCGAATGGTCACCTTAATTGGTAGTATTTATTGATATTTTTTTACATGAATCAAAATTTTGTTACTTTTGTCTTATGACTCAACTAACTCACATGTTGTATATTAAATTTTTTATAGCACATAACTTCATAGATATTTCTTACTCATAGATCACTTCATTTTGAGTACCCAACTCTAATAGTATGTATTATATCATCTTCAAGCCCTATTTTGTAGATATTATGCGAATATAAGGCCATTTCCAGCGCTGCACCAAATTTTACACCATTTTATAAGAAATTTTGCACCAAACTAAAATTTCTATCCTTCTATTTTTATAACAAATTTTACACCAAATGAACAGTGTTTAATCATTTCCTTCTATTTTTTTATTATTGGTAATTTATTTTATTTATTTATTTTAGAAATATATAAATTACTAAATAAATAATTACGTTAAATTAATGAAAATATTAAATTTATTAATAAATATATTATTAAAACATAATACAATTAAAACATATTAAATTACTAAATATAAAGTCGAAATATTATTGCAATTTAATTCTCGAAATTCGTATGTTCTTCCCACGATCGATTAATGCATTTCGAAGTACAATGTGAGCCTCTTTATCCTTGATTTGTATATGACGAACAATGAATTCTTAATTAATGTCAGTATGTGGTTATTGAAATATATTTCATGTTAAATATAAATAATCTTGTTAGCTATATTTTTAATTTAATTAATTGATTAATTATTATTTTCAACATTTAAAATTTATAATAATAATAATAATATAACACAAATGACACAAATATCCTTCAATCATTTTTTTGACAAAAAAAAGGGGGGGCAAAATGGACTTTGCACCAAAATGGTGCAAAATTTGGTGCTACATTGGACTGGCTTTTGCACCAAAATGGTTGGTGCATACATTGGAGATGCCCTAAGTACTTTAAAAAAAATCAATAAAAAACATAATTAAGATGAATATACATAAAAATAGACACTTAGGTGTCGTTCTCTTTGGCGTTTTCGGATCCTTTTCTATTTTCGATTTTTCAAAACAGCAAAAACGAGTTCTCTTTCCTATTTTCGAAAACGCGTTTTCGAAAACGAAAAAAAAAATTTATACACAAAACACAAAACGATAAAAACATTGTTTTGGATGTTTTCAAGCCAAATTCAAGAAAAACCCAAAACATGGAAAATGGCATTTTCCATTTCAACACAACGTTCTTCTCCTGCACCATAACTGCACCACCACCACCAAAATCGCCACCAGAAACCACAGCCTGACCAACCATCGCACCACCATCACCTTCCAATCAACTACCACCACACAGTGTCGTTCCACTCCACCTGCAGCAAAACAACCAGCATGTTTTCAATCAACCACCGCCTGTAGTGGAACCACCATCGCCAAATCAAGACCCAACCATTACCTCTCGTAACCTAACCATCGCCGCTCGCGACCCAACAACCATCGCCAAGTCGCGACCCAACAATCACCGCTCGCGACCCAACTATTGCCGCAACAGTAACGCAACCACCATCGCCATCTGCGACCCAACCATCGCCGTCCTTTCCCCAACCATTACATTTTGTACAACAGTAACCCACCACCATCGCCGTTCGCAGCATATCCACTCACCTAGCAAACCACCATACCATCATCACGAAAGAAAAAAAAAGATGAAGAAGGAGATCGCAGGGCGCCCAAACCCAAACCACCACCGCGCCGCAAGGAGGGAGATCGTCGGCAGCGCCGACGATCTCAAAAAGAGGACAGCGAGAGAGAAAGGACCGAGAGAGAGGGAGGACCGATTGAAAAAGAGAACACGTTTCATGTTTTTTATTTTCGAAAACAATTTTTCAAAATGCCAAAAAGAACACATTTTCAACAATCCCAAAATAGACACTCAAAACACAAAACACAAAATGATTTCAAAACTCAAAACACAAAACTGAAACACAAAGAAAACGGCACCTTAAGTTTCCAAATTCAAAAATGAGGTGTGAGATTTATTTAACCAAAAATCAGATAATAATTCAACTTATAAATAATAATATAAAATTCAATTAATTTACCTAACCCCACCCCATCCAACCCACACTCTCAATCAATCTCTCATCCTAATGATCCCATCCAACCCACACACTCAATCTCCCATCATTTCCTTCTCTTTTCCTCCATCTCTATCTGTTCCATCTCTCTTCTCTCTCTCACCTCAACACCAACACAGTCGCCATCGCTGCCATCACCACCATCGTCGGCGTGACTCTCCAACCGTCGGCGTGACTCTCTTCATGTCCCGTCACTCTCTACTCTTCCCTCACACATGAACCACATCACCACCGTAGGCCACCACTTCACAGCGTTGTAAGGTGCAGAGGCGTATGAGAAGCCGTTGTGTGAAGCAGAGAGAAGCCGCATTTGCTGCCTCGCCTTACCACGTCGCTCGTATCTTCCTCGACAACGACGTCGTGATGGAAAGTGGGGATGCTCCAGTTGCGTCGGCATAGGAAGAGTTGACCAAGATGGTAGAGTTTTCGAGTTTGAAAGCGACTTACGATGAATCTGTGGAGGTGAATCGAGAGGTTAAGTTGGTGTTTGCCAAGTGAATATGTAGAAGTAAATTGAGTTGTATGCGGTGGTGGTGTGTCGTGATCTGTGACAATGGTTCCAGAGTGGTGGTTTTTTCTGGATTTGTTGGTTTTAGGAGTGGTGGTTGATTTCCATGTTTTGGTATTGGGGTAGTTTTTGTTGGCGGTAACGATGTCAGTGTTGTTGTTGGTGGTAGTGGTAGTGGTGGTGTTGTAGTTGATGTTGGTGGCAGCTGCGGTCGTGGTGCAGCGGGGCGGCTACGAGGTGGGAAATAGAGAGTTTATGACCAACTATTTGGGTGATTTGTGATCGAGAATGGGAGGTGGATCGGGATCGGAGATATGAGTGGGGTGTTTAGTGTATGTGACCAACTATCTGGTTATTTGTGAACCACCACTAACCTAAAAATTATATAATTTGTAACTGAAAAAAGAATTTGTGATCAACTAAGTTGAAAATGTGTGATTTAACGAACAAACTATAACCTATAAATTTTTTGATTTGTGATCGTAAAATAATTTGTGATCAATAAATAAGTTGTGATTTATAAGTACGTAATTGTGACCCCTGATTGTATAATTGTGACATTAGTATATTTAATTAATAAATTTTTTAAAATTATTTATTCATCACCTAAATTTTGAATTTTGAAATCTGAAAATTGAATTTGTCATAGTTAATAGGGAAAATTATACTAGATCAAGTGTTAAGTTGTGGCTTTTTAAAAATCAGATTTTGACTTTTTTTATTCACTTTTCAGGTATTTTATTTAATTTACATATCAAATCATAAATAAATAAATATATTCCAAACCCTAAATCTATTCATTTATCTCCACTCTCTCTCCCACCATTTCTCTACTCTCTCGCTGCCTCCACCGTCCGTCTCTCCCCTTCCCCTCCCCACGTTGCTCCGCTGCTGAACAACAGCGCCAGTCGCGATGACGACACTGCTGAACGGCAGCGTCCGCGACCGGACGCTGCCGTTCAGCAGCGTCGTCGACGCGAGCTGAACGACGCGCTGACTGGACACTGCCGTTCAGCAGCAAGCTGAACGACGATGCTAAACGGCAGCGTCCAGTTACCGAATGCTGCCATTCAACAGCGTGTGTTGCGACGTGGTCGTGAGTCCGTCCAGCCTACCGGCGGCGTCGCGATGTAGGTGTGCAGCGCTCGTCCTTT
Organism: Fraxinus excelsior; assembly: GCA_019097785.1. Lineage (NCBI taxonomy): Eukaryota > Viridiplantae > Streptophyta > Magnoliopsida > Lamiales > Oleaceae > Fraxinus > Fraxinus excelsior. The sequence goes on along the minus strand of CM032623.1, from coordinate 52,890,803 downwards.
CATTTTTTTTAGCTATGGGTGTGCAGCGCCTCTTTATTGTGCACCATTGTTTTCTGCTTTTGGAGGATGCAGATCTGTTTTTGGGTTGGGTGTGACGGGTGAGGTGGTGTGGTGGTGGTAGTGGATGCAGATCTGTGGTGATTTTTTTTTGTCTGTGACCTAGCTATTGAACTGTGGTGGATTTTTTGGTGTCTGTGACCTCGTTATTGAACTATGGTGATTTTTTTTATGTCTGCGACCTAGCTATTAAACTATGTGGTTTTTTGTGTGTCTGTGACTAAGCTATTGAACTGTGGTGGGTTTTTTGGTGTCTGTGATCTCGCTATTAAGCTGTAATGATTTTGTTTAGTGTCTGTGACCTAGCTATTGAACTGTTGTGGGTTTTTTTATGTCTGTGACTTAGCTATTGAACTGTGACTTTAAAATTGATAATTTGTAACTGAAAAAGAATATGTGACCTACATATTTGAAAATACGTGACCGACCAATAAAATAATATGTAACCAACAAATTTTCTTAACTGTGACTAATTAAAAATCTGTGACCTACAAATTTTTTCATTTGTGATTTCAAAATAATATGTGATCAAATAATTTGATAAGTTGTGACCGAAATTAAATTTTTAACTACTTAATAAGATATCTGTGACCTTGCAATCGGAGCAACGGTCACCGAAAAATAGTCGTCGAAATTAATAGTGGCCGGAGAACAGTCGCCGGAGCAGTCGTCGATCGCCGGAGTAATCGTCGGAGTAATCGTTGGAGTAGTTGTCGGAGTGGTGGTGGTGGTGGTGTGAGGTAGGTTAATCATATTATATTATAGTTGAATATTTAATTTAATAGATTAATTGTAAAATATAATTAATTAATTCATGAAAAAACCTGAGTTTTGTAATTTTAAACTTTGGGGCCTGATTTTTGATTTCGTGAAAGTAAATCCCTGAACTATGTATTTTTCCCTAACTAATACTTGAGTAATGAATTTCCCCCTAATTAACCCAATAAAAAATAAAAATTTAGCCTAAGCCGTGAGGCCTAATTAACCAAATGAAAAATGGGATAATTATGCCCAGTACTGCCTGTTACTTAGAAATTTGATTAATACTATTTCACCGTTAATTTTGTATTTTACCTGTGATTTTCATTTAAAATTAATCTATTGTGAATCAATTTTTCTTTTCTATACATTTCGCCTCTTATATCTTAGATGTGAGAGCTAGGGTTGTCAATGAATTAGATTTTGATTTGAATCCGATGAAATTAATGAGGGATGAATTAAGGGTCTCAGTTTGATAACCCGATCAAGATTCAAATCCGATAATCCGTTAATTCAATGGATCAAATATGGATATAGGTCAATCTGATCCGATTTGTTATAAATAATTGAGTCGATAAAATATTTTTATGACATATTATTTGTGAATAAAATAAATAAATTTATAATAAATGGTCATCAAATTCAAAACATAAAAAAGTTGATATTGCACAATTCTCCAAACATTAGAATTAAAATAATACTATGCCATCTTTTTAAAAAAAAAATGATCTAACTAGTGAATAACCTGCTCTATTGCACCAAGTGTTTGAGCCTGTTTTCTGTGTTTCTATACAAGAGAAAATCCCAGCTTCAAAAAATATTCTATTGCCAAAGAATACAATATAAGAATGATTACTACATCAGGTTACGAACCTTCTAGATTTTGATCTGTTAGTTGAATAACGCCAAGGGTCTGTTTCTGTTTCTGATTTCAAATCAATTTCAGCCTCGAAATCACTTGTGTCCACATAAACAATTTGGAGATTTGTCGTTAAGACGATTTAAAACTTCTTGGTTTAATGACGAGGTGAAAGAGGTTCTTTGAAAGGGGATTGCTCTTCCGTGTAAAGACCATCCTCAGAAGGGATTTGTTCAAGAGACAATGGTAAACATAAAGAACATCTTTATTGACCAGAGTACATAAAGTTGAGAAAGTAACATCCAAACTTGACAAGATAAGATGGGTTTACTAATAGTACATTCTCAAGTGCTCGACATTCTAGGGGTGTGGTTATACTTCTCCATCTAGGCTTTCGATTCTAAAAGTCCGTGGCATTAGTTATTCACATATATGGTAGAGGCCTTCTAAGTTAGGATCCAGTGTTCCCACACCAGGTTCCTTGGAAGAGAGAAAAACTCTTATTAACACGAGGTGTATCCCATTCGAAACGACTTGTTTTTTACCTTTGCATTGTAGTACCTAACCATTTTTCGTTGGTAGGAGATAAACTTTATTTGGGAGTCATCTCTCATTTCTTAAACCCCGTTTAAGACTTGAAAAAATTGGGGAAAAATAAAAAGAAAAAGAAAAAAGTTGATTGCAACATTTTTTCCCTAATTTCTTTAATTTCGGATCGGATATCCGATAACATAGCAAAAATGATATGAATTTAACAATCAAATATCCGTTAGATTATCAAATCGGATTGGATAATTATTCTTATAGGATTGGGTCGGATATAGGCATATCCGGTCCATATCCGATTTATTTACAGCTCTATATAGAGCCAACAATGTTTTCCCCTTTTATTCCACAAACTGCATGTGTGTGTGTGTGTGTGTGTGTGTAGAGTGGTGGCCGTGGAGTAGGTGGATAAGTGGTTGAGTTTGCGTATTGATATATTCTCACTTTTTTAGGTTTTGTCACTATTTTGAATTTACATCAATTTTTTTAATAATGTTTGTTACTTTTTCTCGTCGTTTGTTTTTAGTAACAAACATCACTTTTTAATAAAAGTGACATTGTATACACTTAATTTTATACAATGTTTTTACTTTCAAAAAACTTTTTAAAAGATTAATGGGTTGGTTGAGTTGGTAAATGCCAATGAAGATGAATTGACTTAAAGATGTTTGACGGTGAATGAAGGAAGATTAGAGACTGTAGTTGTCATTTTTTTCTTTCTTTTTATTTTTGTCACTTTATTGAATTTATTTTTGATGTTTTAATTGGTGTTGTCATTTTTTTGAATTTTTGTCACTTTTTTTTACTGTTAGTCACTTTTTTGAATTTCTATCAATTTTTCTAGCGAGTCACTTTTTTGTTTTAATTTTTATGACTTTTTTAGTGTTTGACTTTTTTGTCAATTCTTTAAATTTTCTATTACTTTTTTGATTGACAAACATTATTTTTTTAAAAAAAATGACGTAGTACGTCATTATTTTAATAAGAAATGACACTTAACTTTAAAAAGTGACCCCGTGTCATTTTTTTCAGTGTCACTTTTTTATGATTTTATTAGATTACCTATTAAAATCCTGACAATTAATTTTATACAGTATTTTTTACTTTCAAAATATTTTTCATATGATTCTTCAAAGTGGAAATTACATTCTTCCCTATTTTTCAAGATTTATATTCTAAAATCAGATCTGAAGTTTTAATTTTCAAAAATTAGATATTTTTTAACCAGATACATTATAATTACATAATATAATTATCCAAATCCACCATAATTATTTCATCTCATTTTCTCTCTCCCTCTCTCTATCCCCGGCGCCACCACACAGCCCCACACCGCCGGCACCACCACCGTTGACATCACCTATTCGGCGACACCACCACCTCCATCATATGTCGTTTCGACGACCCTAAACCCCGAAACTCCAATTTCATCTCCGCAGCGCACCTTCATCTTTCGAACCCAACCACCCCCAAAACCTTTGATCTTTCGATGTCCGTTTGCAATCACTGCCATACCCAAGTGGCGATGCTAATGGTAGCTTTATAACCAAACCCAAATATCCAATCCCAACCGTTATTTCTTCGATCCAAGTCATTGAATTGAAATCATACCGCAATTTCTTCTCTGGAAAATTTGCCCCCACCATTGCTACGAAGGTTTATCTATAATCTGTACTTTTCTTGCTTATTTAATTGTTGTAATTCATATTTCTAGTTTCTTTTAAATCTGTTGGGATGGACAATCTACTTTGGGGTAAAGGTTTGCTGGGTGTGATTATTTAATTTAATATCATATTTTGGTAGGGAATCAGTTAATCATGGAATGAGATTAGAATTTATTGCTAAAATATTGAATGGGTTCAGGGTGGGTGATGGGCTAATGGCTGAATTTGATTACTTTGGTTAATTGGTAGGGAATTTGGGAATGTGATTGGGAATTCTCCATGGGATGGGGAATTGCTTTTAATTTGTATTTTTCCGACATCCTTTCTTAGTAAGTTAGCGTAAAAATGCAATTTATTGAATCTCTGACTATAAATTGTGATTCTATGAAACTTAACAAATGGAGTCTTGCAAATTATCTTTTTGGTAAAATGGTTTGTGCTTGAAGATAAAGACTGGGTGAGCACATTCAAGGTAGTGATTGAAAACCATTGCAGATACATAATATAGTAATTGAATAGGCATAAATGGATGAAAATATATGAATTAAAATAAGAGTATGTTTGACACCCATTTTTTTCCATTCTCATTCTCATTCTTTTTCTTCATTTCAATCACACATTCTATTAATAAAATAATATTACACATAAACCCAAAAACTCTTCTTACTTTTTAACCACACATTCTTCCATCAATCATTATTCAAAAACCAATATTTCTCCCAAAATTGGTGTCAAACATAGGCTAAGTGAGTTTTGTCAATGTCTAGCTCGAAATGGAGGTAGATGTCACCCACTTCTGGCATTTTTGTTATACCAATGCACCACATTATCCTACTAGAGTCTTCACTTTTACAACTCAAGTCTCAGCAAAATTTTGACTTTGACTCATTGTAATCGGGCGTGCCGACGATATGGGGTTGGAGGTGACTGTGATTATTTTGTGCGTGTAATCGAGTGTGACCCATTAAAATTGTGACTATGACTCACTGTAATCGAGTTGTGACCAATAAAAATTTTGATTTTTTCAATCTGTGACTTATAAAGAATTTTAATTCATGGCCGAGAAATAGCTTGTAACCTATATAAAATTTTAATATGTAGTTGAAAAAGAAGAAAAAATTATTAATGTGACATATTGTTCCGTGACCTTAAAATTCAATAATTTGTGACCAATAAAAAAATTTGTGACTTGTGACCGAAAAATAATACGAGACCTGTTATTTTAATAAGTTGTGACCCATAAAATATGTGATTTGTGATAAAAGTAATGTGTGACCAATTAATTTGAGAATGTCACCAATAAAATAAATAAGTTTTGACCAATAAAGCGCTGCATAATATGTAACCTAAAAATTATTTCTATGACTCACAATTTATTAAGTTGTAATCGAGTTGTGACCAATAAAGATGTTGACTTTGTGATCGATGAATAATTCGCGAATTATAAAATTCTCTACTTGTGACCGAGAAATACCCATAAAATTCTTGATTTTGGACCATAAAATAAGTTGTGACCAATAATTTGACAAATTGTGATTGATTTGTAATGAATAAATGAGTTGATAATGTCACAGTTTACTAGTCACATGTTTGAGTTCACAAGTCACGGTCATTTTGTATAGGTTACAAATCAATATAGATGGGTCACGAATCAATATGATCAATTAATTTGATAGTTAATTGTGGCTAATTAATTCGTCGTTAAGGTCAAAGATCATTGTCACATGTTTGAGTTCACCAGTCACAGTCATTTTTATAGGTCACAAATCAATATAAGTGAGCCACAAGTCAATATTAACAGGTCATTTATGTTTGTAGAGTCACGGTTCAAATTTACAGGTCACATTTATATCACTAGTCACAAGCAACAATCAAGAGGTCAAAAATCGTGTCAACTGTACAAAACAAATATGGCGGAGTTGTCGCCGGAGTTGGAACAATTGCTGGAATCGGAGCATTCGTCGAAATAAATCGGCGGTGAAACGGTTATCGAAATAATCGCAGAATCGAAGCAGTCGCCGGAACAATCACTGAAATAATCACCAGAATCAAAGTAGTCGTTGGAACGGTCACTAGAGCTGTAGGGGTTGTGGAGGTGAGGAGGTGGGGTGGGTTAGTTATATATATGTCAAATATTTGATTTTAGAAATTTGAAAGTTGTTTTCTTATTTTTGAAATAGTATATGGTAAAAGACCTTTAATTTTTAGGATATTTTTGTAAAGAGTAAATTATACAAAATCATACCTTTAAACTTTCAAATTCAAATATAAGGTATAAAACTATTTTTTTCAAAAATCAGGTGAAAAATTAAATTTATAATAATTATAAAGAGCATCGCAGTGCTCACAGCCCCGTCGTCGTGTGCAACGTCGCCTGTAGGCAGCAGTGCTGCGCACTGCGCCGAATGAAGTTTTCTGCAGGCGACGCTACGCACCGTGGAAACTTTTAGATTCTCCAGTTTCTCGATTGAAAAAAATCACGAGGACATTGCGTCTGTTCATCCATAGGGCTTTCTTCATCTCGACCTCTCTCCAGCCGAACCCAAATCCAACCTATAGCTATTAGGGTTTCTCCTTCTCTTCTCTTCTCAGTTGTCTCAAACTCGAACAAAGAAAGTGGTAGCCACAATGGTGGATAAAGGTAGCAAGGCCAGGAAAGAGGAGGTCGTCTCAAGGGAGTACACAATTAATCTACACAAACTCTCCATGGATGGTAATGGTACTTTTTCTCACTTTGAATACAAATTCAAATATCTTATGTTTCTAGATCGTTTTTCCTTACTTTTTTGAACTTTTGGGATGAAGTTTGATGAATTGAACTGCCTTTCTGCAATTTCGTTGTTGGATAAAATCCATTTTTGTATTTAATTTTAAATTTTTTTGCTGAATGGCCCGCTGGCTTTTGTGGAATTTACATCTCCTTTTTTAACTTTGAGCCTTTATGTTTGAAAGGTGTAATAATTGAATTATTTTTATTGTACTTACAAGTAAGATAATTAAGGATGCAAACCAAGTGAATGAGCTTCTGTTGTCGATGAATCTCGAATTTCAAATGGAAATATAAATATGAGTGTATATCTATCTATGAAGAGAGTGTAAAATCCGAGGAATCTAATCGATAATATTCATTGATATAAGTTGTCAACCAGTTGTCCAAAACAGGTTAATATGCAATAATAGTGGAGTTTTGCTACTTCTATGTGGCCATTCGATAACCCCTTATGTCAACCTCCATGGTAAGGGAGCAAAACTCATAATAGTGTTATGGCTATCTTACAGTGCTCCAAACATCGACATGGATGGGAGTCCTACTCGACACGTATTGGACATGTCAACCCGCTATTTTTCAAATAGTGATTACAGTTTTTAAAATTATTTATTTAAATAGTATAAATTTAGTTTTTTTAATTCTTATTAATTTTTCTTATTAAAATCTTTTAAATATGGGTATTTATTTATTATTTAATATTAATTTTAAATTTTAAAATATATAATATTACTGATACGTGAAGAAAATGATCGTGGTAGAGTATTGGTATCTGATACGAGTCCAACATGTGTCGAACACGGATACGCTACCTTAGTTGAAGTGTCTATGCAACACATCTGGAAACTTGGTTCAGTGGAACAATTTTCTGGTTGAAGCAAAAAGAGATGCATCTGTCGTGGTTTAAAGTTCTGTGATTGAAACTCCAAAATGCCTAGGTTTTTTGGATGTTCCTTCAATTGGATAAATATAATGTTTTCTTATAACCACAAATTGCTAAAATTGAAACCTTTAGCAGTAAAGTAAGTAGAAGAGATTTCCATTTTCTTCTAATAACAATGGCATCCTCCAAATTTATATATATTTATATAATCTGGCTCAAATTCTACTATTGTTAAAGTGAAAGCGGTTTCTTGATAATCTCAAAAGGGTTTGAAGTTGCTGCATTATTTGGAACCTCGTTGCATGCGTCTACTGGTCTTTTCATAGATGGCTCTGCTATATCTCCAACATCTGATTATATTTGTTTCAGGGAAAAAATGGTCATGTTTTATTTGTTGTGTAATGTGCAGCACCTTCAAGAAGAAGGCTCCAAAGGCCATCAAGGAAATCAGGAAGTTTGCTCATAAGGCCATGAGAACCATTGATGTTAGAGTTGATGTCAAGTTGAACAAGCAGATATGGAGCCGCGGAATTCATAGTGTGCCAAGGAGAATCCGGGTCCGCATTACTCGCAAGAGGAATGATGATGAAGATGCTAAAGATGAGCTTTATTCTTTGGTAACCGTTGTAGAAATCCCAGAGTGTGGGTTGAAAGGATTAGGCACCCAAGTTATTGAGGATGAAGAATAAATTAACTTTTGTTTTTTAAAGATTCCAATTTTGTTATACCTCTGGTTTTATGTTTGGAGAAGACCATTTTAATGGATTATGTCATGTTATTTATTAATACAATTAGGAGGCTTGTTTAAGACACTCAGTTCCTACTAAGGCCCAAATGGGTTGAGATGCGTCCTGTCTCAACCCAAGACCTGCTCAGGCTCGTATTGAGATGAGCCATTGGTCTGAATTGAGCTCATTTTCTTCACGAGCCACCTCGGTTTGAGATCTTTGTTTGTGGACATGAGCCAAGCTCGGGTGTGTTAATGGCCGAGTTGACTTGGCTCATTGCATCTCTAAGTTTGTTTAATAACAAAGAATTATCTTGATGTTGTTGGTCTAAATTTGTATTTATTGTGACTGGTTGTAACAAATTCTGTGTTAATTGTGACGGTTGTTAACGGAGACACGATTCGTGTCACACGGAGACACGTGCGTGTCTCCATGTCACACGAAAGTCGTGTCTCCGTGCTTAATTGTGACCGATTGTTATTGGTTGTGAGCAATTTTGTGTTAATTGTGATCAATTGTGATTGGTTGTTAACAGAGACACGGTCACAAAGATACGATCGTGTCTCCGTGCTTAATTGTGACCGATTGTGACTGGTTGTGACCAATTTTGTGTTAATTGTGAGGAATTTGTGGCTGATTGTGACTAGTTGATAACGGTAATTGTGACCGGTTGTGACTAATTCTGTATTAATTGTGACCAGTCGTGACTGGTTGTGATCATTTCTGTGTTCGGGTGTAGTTTCCAGTTTTTAATTTGAATTTTTTTAGAAGGTAAGGTAGGGTGGGTCCGGGGTTGTGTGAGTTTTAGATTTAAATTTTTGAAAATTTTTAATTGTGGGGTGGGGTGGGGTGGGGTGGGTGGGTGGGTGGGTAGGGGGTGGCCGGGTGGGGTGAGGTGGGATAATTAATTATATAATATATATATAATTGAAATTAACACCTGAATTTTGAAATAATTTAACAAGTTTGTTAGTTTTGAAATGTGATTTTAATAGATAGGATTTATGTATGGGAATTGTTCCCTTTTGTAAATTGTCCATAAAAAAATAAAATTCAGCCCAAGACCAAGACCAATACCAGGACCAAGACATCCCAGCGCTAATTGCAATTCTCTAAAAGGCCCAGCCCAATTAGCCCTAAATCTGATTCTTCTCTAACTATTGTAGCCATTTTGCAATTCCAAATTCCAAGGTTAATTTCGGACTTCGTTTGTGTTCCAAATCCATCGGGGCCGACGTCTTCAGCAGAGAGAATAGATCAGAAAACCTGAATTGAACTGCTGCTTCGCTCGGGGGTCCTTCGTCAGTCTACTGCCATTGTTCTCTCTCACCCCAGTGCCAATGGCCCAAAAGAGACCTATATTTTTTTTGTCAAGGACCTCTTTTCCGGGCTCCAGATCGGAAATCTTGAGTTCAAGCGCAAGGCATTGGATTCACTGATTCAGCTCCTTTCCGAGGATGAAAAGTCTAGGAGTGTTGTTGCGAAAGAAGGGAATTTGAACTGTTTGATTCACTTGCTCGATCCCATTTATCCGGATTCTGTAATAGAATTGGCTGTTGTAGCCGTGTCAATGCTTGCTTCAACGAGTGATGTGTCGAGGAAATGCGTATTCGAAGAGGAGGCTTTGGGTCCTTTGTTGAGGATCATTGAGTGTAGCTTAATGCCCCTGAAGGAAAAGGCTGCCATTACTGTGGAGTTCGTCACTGCGGATCCTGATAATGCGCCAGCAATTTCTGCCTATGGGGGAGTTCCGATACTAAAGGAATTATGTAAATCTGGTTCCGTTACAGCTCAATCATACTCCGTTGGGGGCTATAAGAAATGTTTGCACAGTTGAAGATATTCGAATTGCATTAGCAGAAAAAGGATCCATTCCTGTTTTGATTCAATTACTTGTTTGTGGGATCCCCCCAGCTCAAGAGAAAGCTGCTAATTGTGTTGCCATTCTCGCTTCATCGGGTAAGTTTTTTCACAGTTTGTTGTTACAAGAAAAGGGGGGTTTGCAAAGATTGTTATACTTGCTTCACGAATCCTCGAGCCCTGATACAATAGAACATGTAATACAAGCAATTTATTTGTTATCTGATTCCCATTCTAGCTACCTGACTTTATCATGGTCAACAACATTCATAATACATATAGCTGAGCTTGTAAAATATGGGACCATTATGTTACAGAAAATTTCTGCCTCATTGCATTCTAATTTATCGATAAGTGATGGTAACAAGAGAGCCATTGCTGGGTTATGGGTTCATTAGTGAAGCTAATGGAGTCTGTGAAACCCGATGGATTGCAAGAGGTTGTGGCGAATGGTTTAGCGTCATTTGTTATAGGTGAGCTCAAAGGAAATAGTTTGTGAGAGATGAGAAGAGTTTAATGAAGCTTGTGCACATGTTGGATCCTGCGAATGATATTATTTCAAAGAAGTTTTCCGTGGCAGTGGTGGCAGCTTTTACTATCATATTTACCAGGTCTTGGAGGGAATAACAGCAATGTAAATACCCCCACAATCAAAGGTAATATTTCTTATTAGACCTGAATTATTTATTAATTCTAATAGTGCTTATTTCCCCACAACCAATTAGATAGGTCGAGTTTTAAACAAAATCCAAATTAACATGCCGATAAAACAATTTTAGCTTGACAAAGTTATCCTCTGGGATACCATATTGTCATGTAGTTCCTGCATGAATTGACTGTTTGATGAATGTCGATTTATTTTTTTTCCTGCTAGTTCAGGTCTTCAAGATGTTTCAATGTAGATCGTTTAAAATCATTTACAGTAATAATCATCTATGCTTGCAATGGATAATCCATGCTGGCACATAACATTATGACAATGTTACGATAATTTATATGCTTCGAAGGTGCAATGGATGAAATAAATGTCCTAGAATTGACGGAGTGGTGCCTAAAAAGCCATTACGCTTGTTTTTGATCTTATGGTATATCTATCTAGGAGACTGAGCTACAAAAGTTAATCCATTATATTAAACAATAGATGATTTTGATTAACGTCGAAGCATCAGAGCAAATGCATATTTAGCTTTAATGGAAGACAGCTTCCTTCACGTGCTTCACTATTCAAGACAGTAGTAGAGGAAGTAACAATTGCGTCTACTGGAAACTCAAGATCGAGAGGGTTGGGATGCACTTTTCCTTCGTTTAAGTTGGAGCAGAGTAGCCACGACCAGTAACATGGTAGGTGATGAGATTGGCTTTATGTCGCAATATTGGAAAGATGTGAACCGAACTTTTTATGGGCAATTATAATTTTGTATAAATCTTTCATCTGTCACATGAAATTCTGGACAAGCAGAATGAAGGGCAATCATGCGGTGGTACCTAGTGAGTCGACATAGGAACTTAAAAGAGTGGAAATGGCTGAAACGTGAAATCATTTAGCAATGAAAATCAGGCGATTCTTGTTAGCTACGCATTTACAAGGTTTGTGTTTGATACGAAGAGAACAAAAACCGAGTTAAAAGGCATTTATGTCACAAATGAGGTACATGTACGAAGTTAGACTAACAATTAATGGGGGACAAAAAATTTAGCCAAAAATCAACCACAGTCCTCTATCAGCCAAACCAAACATGTGATATTCAAATCCTCAAAAAGATAATCCAAAGTAAATTTGGACTATTCATTTTGTGAACGCTTGTATAATGTGTTGGACTTTTAGGTCGTGTACGCCGGAATTAGTGAGTTTATAATGAGCCTACCGAGTTGCTGGTTCCATAAACTGTCTTTTCTTCTCTACTAGATGCACATTTCAAATAGGGCTCTTAAGCAGTAGATATTTTATGGTCGTTCGACTAACATCCACATAACGTGAATATCATAGAGTTATAACGAGAAATTGACCGTGAAGATGTATTTACCCTCTATTTGGTTTAGATAAAAATCAATTTTTTAGTAAATTTTGATGAGTTGATGAAATGTGTGATTAAAATTAAATGTAAGTTGAACTTAAATTTTATAATTTACTTTTTAAACTGAACCAAACAGAGGCTTAGTATGCAGTATTAGATAGGATCAATACGATAAATAAGATTTTAACTTTTTTCCATTCTTAATTTTATACACTGCTATCTAATCCGTCTTATTAGACGCGTACTTTATATATTAGTTACACTATCATCTCAAGTCCATAACACTCAGGGATAGGTGGAGACATGGTAGGGTAATTATCTCTGGTAAGTGTTATACTTTATGTCCAATCAACTTTGGACATAAATACTTTTAATATATAATTGATGAATATTTATGACAAGATCTATTATTTAATTGAATGGGCGTTCTAATAAATTAAGTCACTGTTTGGTACACATTAAAATTTTCATTTTCATTCTTCTACTTATTTTCAATCATACATTCTTCAATAAAATAATATTTTCTATCACATCAATAATTTTTCCTTATTTTTCAACCACATATTTTTCATCAATATACTATTTCAGAATATACTCTTCCAAAATAATGTGGGTCAAACACACCCTAAATAATAGAATCTGTAAATTCAAGTTTTAGTCATTTGTTACTTACAAGGAGTTGTAATTGTGAGATATAAATTACATATGAATGAATCTTAAATCATCTGTGGTCATAAGTAATAATGAGATATATATATCGTTATTACGTATAGACCATCACATGTGATACTTCTTACTTGTAGAGTAAGTAACTGATCCCACAAGCTAAAGTGTGTTGATACTTAAATGAATACGTGAATGTTTTGTTATAATATAAAACATTGGAGACATGTTGGAGATATTTCACATGAATAACTATTTGAGTATCAGTGATTAATCTCTAACGTTCGGTAGTGGAATCGGTCCTTCAATTTGAGGTCATCTAGTGCCCTATATGAGGATAATCATACTTTGGTGATGTTGGATGTTACTATGCCAATGGTCGCTAATACGAAATCATTCAGAGTATGTCAAGAATCATATGGAGGTTGTGAATGATCAATAGAGGATTCGTTACTCTTAAATAGTAAGATATTATTATCTACATTTCATTCAGTTGAATTGATAACGAAATCATTGAAAAATGTGCACTCATAAGTTGAAAAGACGTTTTCGACTTACATTGACTTAATAGTGGAATGAAAAATATGATCGATAATTAAATTTGACACACATCCATATCTCTTAATTGATCGGATCATTTTGACGAAGGGATTACAGTTTTGTGGTAAACGAATAAGTTTGATTTTGTCATATTTGTTAGAAATTATTTTGAATCTTTAGAAACAATCCATGGTTGATTGTTCGTTTTTCATGTTTCTAGCTTTTAAAGAAAATTATTTTCATCTTCTAAAATCTATTTTTGAATAGAAAATAATTTTTTGGTCAAAAATCTGGATCTGGAAGATAAGGGTGAGTCAGCACCACGACGCAGTTGCAGGGCATACGGTAGCACACACGTAGAAGCAGCGTGTTGCTACATGATTGGCAACAAAAGTAGGCATCGCTGGGCTCGAAGCAGAAGGCAGTTGGCGAGCTCCTCCGGCGGGTAAAAGATACGGCGCTCGGTAAGAGTAAAAGAAAAACAAAATCTAGGGTTTCAATCGGGTATGAAGGATTGACGGCGGGCCTATGTTGCAATTTATGAATTTGCAAGTTCCTGCCTGCATTTTCATTTATGGGGTTAGTTTGCAATTTATTTTTAAAAATCATGTTCCGTAAGGCTCTATTTGTAGTCGTCAACTTGCAATTTTCGAAAAGAGTTTTGAATTTAAATTTTAAATATTTAGAAACTAAATAAAGGTAGACCACTGAAAAATAGTAAAGTTGACCTTCATGTTGAAGACGAACAAATGTTGTTACATTGTCTGTAGTGGCATACTTATTGTCATTGCCTTTAGACTTAGTATTAGAATTAGAGAAATATTATTCTGTTCTCACCATTACCAAAAACATTATTTGAACTTCATGTTTGAATATGAATTATTTTAATGTTAATGAAAATTGTTATTCATTTTATCTTGTTAGGATCTTAATAGTTATAGTGTCATTTTTATTCCAAATATTAAGTATTATATAATGAGTATATAAATTGAAAGCTATAAAAATGATAATCTAAATAACATTTATATCGGACAGTGCAGATCTGATCACATAAATGAGAATACAACTCCAAAATTATATGAAAATGTATATTTGGGTCAAATGATTTTGAATTATTTAACAAATACGAAGCATACCGGTTAGGTACGATTACCGAATCCTCTTTTATTTGAAAATGTGAAACATCTGCACAATTATTATGTATAACACATAGTGATGTATGTGGACTCAAATCAATTAATGATGGATAAAATCTTTCTTATCTCATCACATTTACTGATGACCATTTAAAAAATGGTTATATATATTTGTTGAAATTCAAACATAAAACTCTTGAAATGTTTAAGATAGGTGTGTAAACGGTCCGATTTTTGATAGATTTTCAAACCAATCTGGTTTGAGTTTAAACCAAACCTTTTTGAACGGTTTAAAAAAAAAACTCAAATCTAAACCTAACGGTTTGGTCCGATTTTAAATCGTCGATTTCGTCGTATATTTTTTTGTTTATCTACTTTTATGTCATTAATTCATTGAATTCAATATATATTTATATCTTACTAGCAGTAAATCTAAAACAACTAAATACATCTACTATAAATTTATATACCAACTAAATCCAAGTGAAATAATAATAATAATTTTTTGTTCATTATTTTTAGGTTAAGACGTTACGATAACATTACAATACAAGCCTAATAAACTAAATATAAGGCCCAAAACACCTATAAACTAAATATTTATTTGAAAGCATATAGTTCCATAATACAGTTATTGAGACATCAACAAGGTAACACCTTAAATGATAAACTTTACACCTACTGGATCAAAATTCAAGACTTTAATAGACTAATTGAATAGATATCATCCTTATTAATTTAAAACACTTAAAGACATAGTTTAACAAAATATCTAAGCATGCAATAAAACACAATAATTAAATTGATGCAAGTATAGTTGCCACTAGAGTCGTTGGTTTCTTTTAACTTATTAAACAACTCATCCACATATCAAATTGCACATGAATACTTTTTAGCTTCTATTGACATATTTTATCATGCCTAATTCAGTCACAAAACAAGAGTATGTCTACATAAATAGAATAGAAACATGTACATAGTAGATAAACTCTTTCCATCAAAGTGAATAAATTTATTTCACAATCATCCAATAGTTGAGAGAATGCAAAACCCATATAATTTCAGATTTCATACCTCTGTTTGCTAAAAAAAAATATTGATTTGAAACTTTATTCGTAGCAAATATTATCACCAAACACTCAAAATCTCTCTGTCTCTGATTTGGTGTGGTGATGGTGGCTCAAAACTGTGTCGGGTGTCGGCTGAAGTTCATCTGAATTCTGAAGAGAAAAATGACTTTTGATATATTAAGTTAGTCTTGGGATTAGTAGATATAAATTAAAATTATAAGGGTAATAATAATATATATGTAATAGAAAATTAGAAATTGATAAAAATACTCACACGTGACAAAACTATTGAATTTTACATATTTGGATTTTTTTAGAAATTTTCGTTTTTTTATTTTTATATATTTTTTCACCGGTCCGTTTTGATTTTAAACCGTAATTAAAATTTTCAAACCTAAACCAAACCATTTTTGACTGGTTTGGTTTGGTTCAAAACCATTTTGTTGACGGGTCCATGTTGCACCAAACCGACAGTTTCTAAAACTTTGACGATTTTTGCTTACAACCCTAGTTTAAGAGGTTCAAGCTAGAAATAGAGAAACAAATATGTAAACATATACTCACACTAAGACTTGATCAAGGTAAAGAATATTTAAAAGTGAGAATTTTAAATTATCTAAAAGAGAATGAGACTATCTCGCATTGGATTCCTCCACATACATTGCAACATAATGATATATCTGAAAGGAGGAATCATACACTATTAGATATAGTGCAATTAAGAACAAGTCATGCAAACCTTCCAAAATCATTTTGAGGTTATGTATGATTGTCACATGCTTCGCACTAAATCGTACACCATCTAAATTGATTTACAATATTCATACGAGTTATGGAAAGATGGAAGGTCCAACTTGTCTCATATGAAAGTTTGGGACTGTTACGTTTGTGTAAAGCGCACTGGATCAGATTAGTTTGAGATTAAATTTAATAAATGTATATTTGTGGGATATCCAAAAGAGACAATTAGATATTAATAATATAATCCCATTGAGAAGAAGGTATTCATCTCAAGACACGTCATACTCCAATAGAAAGTGTTTATTGTAGGAGAGGACAATGGGAGCATAATAAAACTTGAAGGACTTCAATAATTCACAGATATAGTTGACTAAGTAGATGAACCTAAGTCTGATCCCACACCTGCTGGGGGCATATTCCTGATCAGGAAGTAGAGACTCTTGAAGGCATGTCAGCTTTGTATACATTTTGTAGGATCATTTGACCTTCTGGAAGGTATGAAACTATGATTACTAATCAGACATTACTAATCGAGAATGATAAACTTACTAATTATGCATAATCAAGGTGAAGTGTTGACTCGAAGAGATAGAAAAATCCTATGAAATTCGATATGAACATAATATATGTAAACAAGGTTTGGACCTTGGTCGGTCCACCTAATGGATTAGAACCCATGCGTTGTAAATAAGTTTACAAGAAAAAGATCAACACGAATGGAAACATTCATGTATACAAAACAAGGATAATAACAAAAGGTTATAAACAAAGACAACGTGTTGGCTTTTATGAAGCCTTTTAGCCGATAGATATGCTAAAGTCCATTTGGATTTTTCTTGCACTAGCTTCATACCATAATTATGAGTTATGGCAAATAGATGTCAAAACTGCATTCTTTAACAGGAACTTATAAGAGAAAGTGTACATGACATAACCCGAAGGTTTTGAATCCAAACAAGCCAACAAGGTATACAAAATTGATCGATCCATATATGGATTGAAGTCTCTTGGAGCTAAAATCTTTGATTTGATGAGAAAGTCAAAATGTTTGATTTTATAAAAAATGTAGATGAACTGTGTATTTATAAGAAGACAATGAGAGTATTGTCGCATTCCTAATATTATATGTATAATACATATTATAGAAAACAACATCCCTATATTTCAATCACTGAAACTGTGGCTGTCAAATAATGTTTTCATGAAAAATATGCGAGAAAATTGCTTAACTTATCCGAATCTACATAGATAAATTTTTTAGAAGATTTTATATAGAGAAAATGAATGGAAAGATCATTTATACATTGATGCTAACTATTAGTCTGACTAGAATGATAGCAAACTTCAATCGAGATATTGGTTTACTCTTAGGCGATGTGTTGAAAATGTTTCAAACGGGAAATAACCGTTGATTCAATAGGAAAACCCCTATAAACTATTGCTTTAGAAGCGATAAAGATTGTGGTCTGGATCAAGAAGTTCATTAATGAACTTATAGGAGTTCCTAACATTGTTGATCATACGTTTCTGCATTGTGATAACAACATACTCATCGTGCAAGCGAAGGAACTAATGTCTCATAAATGATCCAAACAAGTATTAAAGCGGTATAATCTTATTAGAGAAATAATATAAAGGAATGACGAAAGGAAAAAACGAATTCCTACAAGTTATTAAATTGTTGATCCATTGACAAAGGGTTTTATCGTTGCATAACACGATTGTCATGTAGACTCTTATGATATTAGATACATAAGTGATTGGATCAAGTGCAAATGAGAGTTTGTAAGTCTTAAGCCATGTGTCCAATCAACTTTTGATATAAATACTTTTAATATATAATTGATGCATATTTATGGTAAGATATATTATTTTATTAAATTAATGTTATAATAAATTAAATAATAAAATCTGTAGATTCAAGTTTTGATGGTTTTCAATTACAAGGAGTTGTGACTCTGAGATACAAATCACATATGAGTGAATCTTAAATCATCCGTGGTCATAAATAATACTAAGATACGAATATCGTTATTACGGATAGACCACCATGTGTGACATTTCTTATTTGTGAAGTAAGTAACTGATCTTACAAGCTAAAGTGTGGTGACACTTAAAATGAACACGTAAATGTTCTATTATAGAACAAAACACCGAAAACCCACTAGAAAGATTGCACATAGATAACTATATTGAGTGTCACTGTTAATCTCCAACGTTCGATGGTGAGATTGGTTATTTGACTTAAGGTTATCATAGTGCATTATAATGATGACAGTCATCGTTTAGTAATGTTGGATGTTACTCTGTCAATAGTCGCTAATACGGCATTGTTCAGGTATTTCAAGAATCATATGAAGGTTGTGAATGATCAATATATAATTCGTCACTCTTAGTTAGTAATATATTATGATCTACATTTCATTCAGTTGAGTTCATAACGAAATCTTTGGCCAAGGTGTACTCATAAGTCGAATTTTAGACTTGCATTGACTTAGTGGTGGGATGAAAGATATGATCGATAATTGAGATTGACACACATCCATATCTCGTAATTGATCGAATTATAGTGATGAAAGGATTATGGTTTCATGGTAAACGAACAAATTTAGTTTTGTCATACTACGTAACATTTTCCGTCACATGTATTGCTCGACACATTGTTAGATGTTAATCTGGGACGACGAATGTAAATTTGTAATAAATTAAAATGGACATTTTAATTTATCGATTTTAATTAAATCAAAATAATAATTCACGTCGTTAGATATAGCGATCTAGAGTCTAATGGATCACAAACAAAAGGAGAACACGAAGAACGAGATTCACCAATTAATTAATTAAGTGTTGGACAATTAATTAATTGAGTTGCTTGTTAATAGATCTGAATTAGTTAATCGAATTAATTACTTCATGCACCAAATTTAATTAATTGGATGAAATATTAGATTGGATTACGTTTAACAAATGAACCAAATCCACTTGAACTTATATTAATAAACCATTATGGTTTTAGAAAAATCGAACAAAACATAATTAATATTCTTGTTAACATAAGAAAAGAGAAACTCTAATTCTCTCATTCTTTGGACTTATATTAATAAGCCACCAAGGTTTCAGAAAAATCGAACAAAACATAATTCATATTCATGCTAGCACAAGATAAAAGAAACCATAATTCTCTCATTCTCGTTCCCTGTGTAGATTTTCATTGGAGGCTGAACAATTGTGAACTGCAGATCGTGATTGTTCGTACTCCAATATTAACGAAGGAGTTTGCAAAATCTACAAAAGATACAATTTCTATCTCAAATTTTTTTTCTAAACACAAAGAAGATTTTTTATGGAAATTGAAATTTATTTTATTTTTCATTGTGTATGTCAAGTAAATTCCCAACACATCTAACATTCTTCACGAGCTTTTGACTATCTTGTAATGTAAGGACAATGGCACAAAGCCTTTCGATTTTTCCCAAGTTGAAAGCATGTTCGGCTAAGATTATTATTATTTTTAGAGTTTTTGGGGCTTATTTCCACAGTGAGCAGTGGACTTGCTATACCAAAAAAGCTACTTATAATTTCCGTTAAACATGACTTTTCTACATTACTCATTGAGCCCTATTTAGATAAATCAAAGTTGACAATTAATTTTAACCACATATTTCATAGAACTCGCAACTTTTCAATTATACATTTTATCAAAATCTACTAAAATTCTGATTTTAATCCCCTGATGGGGCTAAGTATTCCATGTGCCAATGTGTTCACGAGACACCCGATGACCCAAAATACTAGACCAAAAAAAAAGTTTCATTTTGTTCTACTTTTTCTTTTCTATGCAACCCATAAACTCGTGCACTAATAATATGCATCAACAACTTAATAGAGTCGAATCCTAATGTCGAAGTACGCAACTAATTCACAATAATTTAGAAACTAAAGTTATTTATAAGTAAAAATATTAAGCTTAGCCAAACTAGCCATTTTGCAAGATTGAATTGGATGGCTCATGATCCCTTGATGTTTTATGTTCCAAACACCTTCCTATGAGAAAGTCACATCCCTCCATGTCCATCAGGCCATTTCCTATTAAGCCGTTTTTCATTCAAATTATTTTTAAAATAAGTTTTTACCTCCGGTATTCTTCGATAAAATAATATTATACATAAATATAAAACTTATTTTTTAATAATACATTTTTCATCAATCTACTATTTTAAAATAGATTCTTAACAAACACATGGTCTCAGATAGGCTCTTAACTTAGAGATCCCTCTATTTATTTCCGCCGTTAGATGAGAAGATTGTGCCACTATCTATCCCGACTAATACAATGACATAAACGTCTCTCTTTTTCTCTTCTTCAGATAATTCATTGTTTGCGATCAGCAACCATGGTCGAACTTGAGGTGCTACAGCACTGCAAGTCGAGCACATTGACAGGAGTGAATGAACTCGAACCCATGTCGAGTACTGATTCATAGCCATCCATTGCTATTTCTTGCATCAAATTGTAACAATTCAACAAATTGTTCTGTACAAGGAATGGCAAAAAAGAAGTA
Organism: Fraxinus excelsior; assembly: GCA_019097785.1. Taxonomy (NCBI): domain Eukaryota; kingdom Viridiplantae; phylum Streptophyta; class Magnoliopsida; order Lamiales; family Oleaceae; genus Fraxinus; species Fraxinus excelsior. The sequence continues at coordinate 52,869,953 of CM032623.1, read as the reverse complement.
AATAGAGATGAACCAAAATGGAAACTGCGAAAGGGAAATGGTATTACCTTATTTACATAGGAACAGCTGCAGATTGCATTTCTGAAGCTAGCAAATTGTAAAGGAAACCATTCATTAGCAGCAGATAATAAAGCCGAGGCCGAAATTATTGATGGCTTGAACTCGAGGAGTTTGATATCTGATATTCAATGATGACAGACAGTAAGAAAAATAAGCTAAAATCTTGTTAATTGTAGCGTTGACTACTCTATAGACTAACCATTTTGAGCTTTTAGTATAATCTCAGTGGCTCTGTTTTTCAATGCTTGCCTTGATGGTTGATCCTTAAATTTGAACAATGAGATAAAGAAATGGATAAAAGAAAAAGGACTGATTGAACGCATTCGCCATTTTAGAGCACCAAGGATCAACAACTCCATTCGCTCTATGGTGCGTGAATCAAAAATTATACCTCCGTCATTCTGCCCAAAAGATTATACATTTATAAATTATAATCAATAAAAATCTTAACATAATTCTAATTCGACGTGTGAAAACGCAGAAATACCTGAATATCAGTAAGAGAACACTCTTCTTTTCTCATCTTTAGTGCTAATGAAACGCAAGAAATCGCTAAAAGTCTCAAGATCCACGGCTTCCCTTCCTGCAAAACCAAGAATTCATTACATCTTTTACGATCGAAGTGGGATACAATTTTATAGGCTTACGTCGAAGAAATTTACCAGTATAAATTGAGTAGAAAGGAACCGATCCAGGTAATTGATGGCAAGATAAGATAAAAATGGATCAGAATTTTGAGAAAAATGTAACACCAAAAAAATGGTTTCGCGCCGAACCGCAACACGTAAATCTGTTTCCTCAAGGAATGATTTTGAAGGCATGTGATCAGTCTCGATGAAAAAAAGTTTGTCTGAATTTGGCAATGGATTTTCAAGGTCAAACTCAAACTCCATCGATGAACCTTTGAACCTCTCTCTTTCTTTCTCCCTTCAATACATTGTTTTGTGGGTTTTTTCTTTTCTTTACTCCGGTGGGGGTGGCGTGGGGGTGGTGAGCAGAGGGAAGTAAATGATAAAGAAGAAGAGATGAGCTGTCTGTGGCTTCAGTCCTCTTTACATTTCACATTGGGAAGGAAAAATATATACGTGGGGAAGACCGTAGAGTTTTAATCAAGTGCGCATGAGGACTACAGTTAAGAATTTACTTTAACAAATGTTGAAATGGGTGGAGGGAGGAAATATTATCACCAATGTGTTTTTTAGGGTACTCAATTTCATTGAAGACGGGGATAGAGCATGTCATGTGACTACAAACTATGAAGTTGAGAGTTCAAATCATATCGACTCGAAGGAGTACATTTTCGTCTGGGGGATCGAAAAGAGTAATGTTATTCAACATATTTGATGTTAAGCATCAATTTAGTCCATATTTAATATACATTAAAATTTTCATTCTCGTTCTTTTACTCATTTTCAACTATACATTTTTCAATAAACTAATATTTTTCATCACATCAATAAATTTTCTTTCTTTTTAAATTACATATTATCCATCAATCTATTATTTTAGAATATATTCTACCAAAATAATGTAACTCAAACACACCCTTAGTTATTCATATAACTGAACTTATCAAATGTGGTCAAATAGACTGATACTCTAGTACCATTAGTTCTGAATATCATTATTCGTTCAAAAAGTTTAAGGGTCCGTTCGGTAGGGATTAAAATCAGATTAAAATTGAAAAACTAGCCGTTATTGTTGACTTTTATTAGACGAGTGAGACCCAATAACGGTCCTATTTTCAGTTTTAATTGGATTTTAATCCATACCGAACGATGTCTAAATTGTGTAGTGATCAAAAGTATCGATGATTTTCGTTAGGAAAATCATTACTTTATAGAGTTTATGATAGGAGACATTTATTATGCTTTAATATCATTAATAAGACCTTTTTCCATTATTTAAAAAATTAGACGCACGCCGATATTTGTTTTTTCTCATAAATAAAGTTTTGCTATTTAATGCATTACTTATGCTTGTAATCTATTTTCATATCATATCATTTGACTTATAATTTTATTAAGGACGATATTCAATAATCAAATAATTTAAAAGCTTAAATTATTAAAGAGATATTGCTTGTATTTAATTAAATCCCATCTTTAATATACCTCTCTATTATGTATTGAATTCATAATTGTGGATAGGACAGATTTGAATACATATAATGGCCAAAATTCGACTTTAGTTGGCAAAATGCAATTATAGCTGAAAACCATTTACAACTTTATTTAAATCAAAATAAGCAATAGTCAATTTTTATTTTATTTTATTTTATTTTTTTATGTTATTCCTATTTTAAATATCATCGCTGTGTCATTATATGGCATATTTGGTACGGTTAGTTCGTTATAATTTATGATAAATATCGATACATAACTTGTTTCTAATTCTATTTACTTGAGTTCAATTTAACCTCTAATCGTCATACTGTCATAGATTCATTTACCGTTATGGTTTTTAAAATAGATCGAGTTAAAATTTTCTTGTTCCTTCGAATCATGCTCACTATTCTACTTCTCAACTTTTTTACTATTTTACTTAATTCCCTTGTATTACGGATTCGAATAAAGTTATTGCAATGGATACTCGCTTGTCCAATTTGTTTAACAATGTACAAAATTATGTAAATCGACTTTATCTCTATTAAAGATTGATAATAATAATAAAAAAAAAAAATACCTGTAAAATATCAATGACCAAACCGGATATAAGCGTCACTTTATTGCAGTTTATGAGAAGTAAAACCAACTACAATAATGATGAATAAGTACCGTCTCTTAATAAATTTTTGCAACACATTAAAGGGGGTTTCTGATAAATATACTACTTATTGTTAGACTGTAATTTAAAAAAAATAAAAATAAATTCATGGTTTAAAATTAATTTATTCTTCAAAAATAAGAGTTTTAAAATGTACTATTTGTACTCTTTCACTATGTAAATTATATTATTTATTAAATTTTTCCTTCGATAGCAAATAAACATTTTAGATAGTTTTATTTTCATAATTAATTAATATATCATGCTTCTACTTTTTGTATTTGTATCCATACTTTTGCTGATAAGTTGGCTGGTATATACTGAAATATGACTTGTTTAGTGTGTTTGAATCTCGTTAAAATGAGAATAGAATTTTCGGAATAGTGATTGATGAGAGAATGTGTGGTGGAAAAGTAATGAAATTTTTTAGATTTATGTGTAATATTATTTTAGTTGGAGAATGTGTGGTTGAAATGAAGAAAATAAAATAAAAATGAGAATGAGATTAAAATGGATGTCAAACAGGGGCTTAGCATGTGTTTGGTATGAATTAAAATCAGATTTTTAATAAATTTTGATAGAATTTGATGAAATGTGTAATTGAAAAATTGTGTAACCTATGAAATATATTGCCAAAATTAATTGTTGATTTTAATCTAAATTTTAATACAAGAGCTTAAACAATTCTTGACCATCATCCCAACAATTTAGATCGTGTTTGATGAACATTTTTTAGGAGAGAATGCATTTTTTTTATGTGATGGTGAATATGTGGTTGAAAAAGAAGGAAAAATTATTAATATGATAAAAAAATATAATTTTATTGAAGAATGTGTGATTGAAAATGAGTAGAAGAATGAAAATAAAAATGTGGCTCAAACATAGGCTTAATATATTTCTTTTTATATGTAACTTATGGTGTGTTTGATCCACATTATTTTGAAAGAATGTCTTCTGAAATAATAGATTGATGGAAAATGTGTGATTGAAAAAAAAGAAATGTTATTAATGTAGTGTAAAATATTATTTTATTGAAAAAATTCGTAATTAAAAAATGAAAATGAAAATGAAAATTATATAATGTGTACCATTAGATTACACAATAGTTGAAGAAACGAAGGTCAATTGACCACTACAAAGTGGGGCTCACACTTTTTCAAGGATATTGTCTTGGACATGTCCAAAGGCAAGGACAAACTTTAAATCTTTTGGTTCGCATAAAAAAAAATGGAAAATCCACTCCCCCAATTCTAACAAACAAAACCCAACAAATCTTGTACAATACAGAGTTGTAATTTCAGAGTGACAGCTTGGTTTCGTGTCCTCAAATGTATGACCATTTTCTTACAATAGGTTAAATTTATCATGACAACCTAATTCTATATTTGGCTTATGTTTGGTACACATTAAAATTTTCATTTTTATTATTTTACTTATTTTTAACAATATATTTTTTAATAAAATAATATTTTTCATCACATCAATAACTTTTCCTTCTTTTTTAACCACAAATTAGGTGGTCATGATGAAACCTTATATGAAATTGAGTGGTCATGGTGATATAAAATCAAATGGGTGGCTATGATGACACTAAATAAAAAATTGGGTAATCATGATGACACTAAGGGTCCGTTTGATTGCAAATGTGAAAAATGAGTGCGAAAGAAAATATTTTACGGGGAATTGAATTGTCTAAAAATTATTTTACTGTGAATTGTAATTAACTGTGTTTGATTGATATAATTTTTCACATGGAAAATATTGAAAGTTTGGTGTCCGTTTGACTTCGTTTTTATAAAAATTGTACATTAAAGTGATAAATTTTTTCTACCATTGGGTATAGAATTTGTTCCAATTGCCAAAAAAAAAAATTTGAAAAAAAATCATACCGAATACCATTCGTTTGATTTTATTTTCCATAAAAATTTTCAATAAAAGTGAAATTTATTTTACCATCATTTCTAGAATTTTTTTTCTAATTGCCACAAAAAAAAAAAATGATGGGAGTTGATTTTCCCATAAAAGGTGGAATGTGGCACATGAGAGTTGGAACCAAGAAAAAAAATTGCCTAGATAAAAAAGCTTATCAAATATGTAAAAAGTGGAAGTTGAAATTCATTTTTCATTTTTCGTGAAAAAAAATGGCGAATCAATCGCACCCTAAATAAAGTTGAATCACCAGAAGTGATTTAATCCTACTACAATAGCAAGATTATGAGTAGGACAAAAACATTTGCAATCTCTATGCAGACAAGTCTTTGTTGGGCTATCTGTAGCTTGTAGTGCAATTATAAGCATACGACTTTTCTGGGTTTTAGTGTTAACCAAAGTCAATGTGAAAAAATGACTTGCACTGTTAGAGTAGATAATGACAAGCTTTTAACATGTGAATCGTGGAATGTGAAAGGGGAGACAAGGTTCACGTTATGCAATCTACGCCATGTTTGGAGGGATTAAAATATGTTTTTTAGTAAATTTTGATAGAAGTTGATAATATATATAGTTAAAAAAATTGTAGAACCCATAAAATATGGGATAGAAATGAACTGCTGATTTTGATTTTGATTTTAATCATATCAAATAGGAGCCAAGTCTTTTTAACAACGAGAAATTACATAAAGTTAATAATTCACTAATATATTTTTTTTCCATATTTAACGGCTTAATTTTTTTGTTAGTGAAGTTAAACATGGTTCAAGAAAAGGAGAAGGTTGTGATTCAAATCTCACTACTAAATTTTTGACGTCGTGCAGAATATCAATTATTCTGCAGATTGGTTTCAACAAATTTTAACAAGGAAGAATACAAGAGAGAACAAGAAATCTTTTTATTAATCATCCATATGCGAAAATAATCCACAAACCGAATTACATAGCTGCGAAAATCATAATTATCAGAATTTTATCAAAAATAGTAAAATCCTAATATTCATACCAAAATGAAATACGTAATAAAAGAAATAATAGCCCAAAAATATGGCTTAAATCGAATTTGTAATCTATATTAAAAGGGCAATAAAGATATTACCAAAAAAGGAAAAAAATAACTAAAATTGGGAATTTGGAAGGGAAAACAGCGGAATTTGCCCTCGAAACCAATGCACATTGAGCAAAGCTGGGTGACCACAACGTGTGTGCCGAAAAGAGTTTTCTAAATTAGGGTAATGAGCGTGATTCTAATAATCGTAGTCAAAGTTATGGCCAAAATATCAAGACGTATCCAAAAAGGCCCCAATTATGAAAGATCTCGTTTATTTGTCATTTTTACGCTGATCCGTCAAATCGTGGTACTTCAGCATCATCAACGAATTATTTGACAACTCGATTTCGTTTGACTCGTATCTTTCTGCATCAATTTTCTAATAAATAACATTTTTTTAACTCTTTAATCACTTAAATTTTTAGATGGTATTGACTTCGCCTAATTTATTTGTAGTGGAATAAAAAGGCCAAAGACTATGAAGAAGACATAAGATGCAAATATAAGTTTGACCGTGTTTAAAAGTAAATTGAACTTATTTTATCAAATGATTTTTAAAGTTATTTTGTTAGAACCTTTAAGCTTTAAGTACAATCAAAGATGCACAACACATTCACTCTTGGCTGCGAATCAAAACGGAGGTTGACATAAAAAAATTTAATCTCAGCTCTTTCTTGAATTATGTAAACATGCATAAATTTGCAGCAGGATCGATTGAGGGCATCTAAAGCTGCATGTAACGTTTGCCAAGTGAATAGAAAACCTTCTTTTTGTCATATGCCTGCTTCCCAAAATTTGATAAGCTATTTTAAGTGTTACATTTGACAAAAATAAGCAGCCTAAGCCTTGGAATTAAGCAAATGGTTAGAATCTTTTCCTTTTATATACCTATTGCTAAAAAAATTGATTTTGAAATATTTATTCCAAGATTTACATTTGGAATTAATAATGATTGATTTTTAATACCTACGCTAGTGAATTAAATAAATTACGAGATCAAATATTTCCTTATCTTCGTAAATCTAATTTGATACGTAGTTAATTGGTGAATAATTGATGAACTGAAACTATTCCATTAGTACGACATTACTTCACGAGTGTATGAACTACGTATTTTAAATTATTTCGGCATGCGAGATATATGCTATTCATTCATATTATGTAAATGTAATTATTTTATATGCATCATAAATCAAATTGACCTCCTAACTCAGATGATCGAAGAGCTTTTGTTGGACAATCTAAACCCCACTCCCTTGCGTGTTGTGTTGCAAGTTTGTCTTGGATCGATGATGCAAAAAACTAATAAAAAAATAAATTAAGATTCTTGCATATTCAAAGACATCTTGATCTCCATTCAAAATTTCCATGACATTGTCCCCACGGACATGTTGCAGTAGTAAAGTAGGAGGGTTTCACTACGGAGCATCGAAAGTTCGAATCCCCACGACAATTGAAAGACAATATGTATGTTGGAAAGTAACATCTATGTTGGAATGCAGAGAGGTCACATGGAGGAGAACTGTCGAATGTAGGGATGGGCAAAAACCCGTCCAACCCGATCAACCCGCCCGACCCAACCCAACCCGATCGGGTTGGGTCGGTTTTTGCCATTTTTTTCTTGGGTTGGGTTGATTTGCAAGGTTAAGTTGGTCGGGTTGTAGGTTAACCCATCAAACCCGACAAAAACCATCCAACCAGAACTGCTAATTAAAAAACTAAAAAACTTTGCCAAACTAAAACAAAATAAAAGTGAGAGATCCGGTAAAAAAAAAAAGGTGAAAAACAAAAAAAAAAATCCTAACATATCTTCCATCATCTCTCTCACGTGCGCGGGCGTCGTCTCACTAAATCATCAACATTGGTTGTGATTTTGGATGAGATCTATCTTCCAATACATCTCTCTTTAACGCAATATATTAATTTTGTTTTAAATTTAGTACTTTGGTGACTTTAATGTTTGTTGATAGGTCGTCACAACTCCCAACCTAACCCGACAAACCCAACCCAACCCACGTTTGGTTGGGTTGGGTTGGGTTGAATTTATGCCAAACCGACCATGTTGGGTTGGGGGAAAAATCGACCTAACCCAATCCACGCCCACGCCTAGTCGAATGTCCGGCCCAAATGTGTATAAGTTGTGACCGCATCCGGATTAACTCGGGTGGAAAACTAGAGGGAAAGACTGTCACTCCTTAGGATTAGTCGGACGAAACTTGGACGCCTTAGTCGTAAAAAAAAATTCTATGGCATTTGATTTCCCAACCTTTAATTTCTCCATAATCAAATTTTTAAATATAAACTCCCTAAATCCCTGTTTGGCATTCTTTAATTTAGTTTAATTTATTTCTCACACTCATTTCCAATTACACATTCACTCAATAAAATGTTATTTTTCTACTTTTCGATCACACATTTTATAAAAAATACTATTCAAAATATAGTTTTTTTACAATTCAAGGCCACCAAACAGGGGCTAAATAAACGTGTTAAAACATCACATTAAACAACCAATGAAAATATTTTATATATGAAAACTATAAAATAATCGTTTTTCACTTGGAAGATTTAATTTGTGCTAGTCAATTTTGTGGTAAAGCAACCATTTATTATGTTCATATTTGTGCTCTTTGTATGCACCTACTTTTGACCTAATTCACCAATTCATTAAATATTTTCACTTGGCGAAGACTAGAGACGAAAGAAAGAAAAATGTGCCACAAAAGAACGTGTTCAATTCTGTGAAAAAAAAAGAAAAGAAAAAACCCTAGTAATGAAAGGTGCTTATCTCTTTCATATATAAAAAGTGGCTATTAAACGGAATATGTTGGTTTAACGGAAAAACTAACGAAATTTCTTATTTTTAACGGAAAATCTTTTTTCACCACCCATACTTTCAAAATTATAATTAAATAATAATAATAATAATAATAATAATAATAATAATAATAAAAAATTAGCTTTTGATAATTCCTTCAAACTAAAATATCTTGGAGCTAACTTATCCGAATCGACTTTTTCTCGAATCTGATTTATGTATCTAATTACGATTTATCCAACGAGACCAATATTCATATATTTACGATAACTCCATCAATATCTAAATATTTGACACAAATAAAATATAATTTGATAAATATATCATTTAGTCCATAACTTTCAAAATATTAAAACATAGTATATAAAAATTGAATTATATTTTATGAAAATTTTCGGGGTATTACATTCTCACCCCCTTAAAATATTTTCGTCCTCGAAAATTTACCCGTCACTTACCAATACTAAGTCTAACACATGATATACATATATTATCATAATACATATCATACTTTAGTGATAAAATAAATTGTATTATTACTTAAAAAAGAGTAAAACTTAAGTCATGCAAAAAGTTTAAGCCTCCGTTTGTTTCTCATTAAAAACCCATAAAAATGAAAAATATGACCATTATTCATCACATCAATCTATCAATTTTGAATTTTCTATCTCTTGTGTGGGGTCCAATAACGACTATATTTTTCATTCTCATTCTACATTAATGAGAATCAAACGGAGTCTAAGTAAACTCATCTTCTTACCCCTTAATATACCTTGAGTTTTCTATTTGTGATTTTAGGTTGGAAATGATAGAGAGAAGCACTTTATTTAATTATTTATCAATTACATAAATACTACATCATTAATTATTCAATTAACCAAAAAAATTACATCTTTATTAATAACAAATTAATTCTTAAACAAAACTATTAAATATAAACTAAGCAAACGTGCATTGCACGTTGCTTAAACCTAGTATTGTTATTAGTTATCCAAAAAAAAAAAAAAAACTGTTCTTCACTTGGTCGAAATAAAAGTGAATAAAGTCGAGATTTTTCTACCTAAAAGGTGAAATTCTTTGACAATTGACTTTTGAATAAGACGATGGTTTAAAAAGTCACATTTATATTAAACTTTTGAATCTTTGCAATTTTATTTATAATTTACTTTTTTCATATTTATTTTGAATACGTTACCATCATATTCTCTCAAAATTCTTTAACTAACTTTGAATAGGTCAAAAGACAAAAATGTTACTTTTGGATGGTGACAGTCTTCACAAAAAATTCAAGAATGAACTCATTGTGTAGAATTAAGTTGATAATATTGTCATTAGTAAATAATTTTTATTTAGAAATCATTATAAAAAATTCATAAAACTTTTTGGAATATGATACTTAGAAATTGTTAGTCTAATTTTACTCTCTAATTTTGAGATGTATATATTTATTGATATTGAGAAACTAAAATGTCTATAATGAAAATAACAAAATAGCGAAGTATTATTTGATTTTATAATTTTTGGAATAATGTTTTTTTTTTTTTGAAAAATGTGTTATTGAAAAAGAATGATTTTTATTTTATTTATGTGTAATGTTATTTATTATAGAATGTGTGATTAAAAAAAAGAAAAATATTGACCATATTGACTTCATTGAATTCTCAATCCCTTGAGATCAAATGCAAACTAAATTTGCAATACCTTATTGCAATAGGATATATCAAAACGTGATAAAATATATACACGATGATAGACCCAAAGATACACAAAAATGAGAAGAATTCAAAGTGTGCTTTAAAGTTTTGATCACTTCGAAATGCCTTTGAAGAACGCTCCCAAATTGTTTTTTGGGTGTTTGATGCTTGCCCATCTCGTACGTTTTCTCTTTGCAAAATCATACATACATAGATAGCATGCATAATTTATCTTTATTTCTTGGGTGTGTCTATTTAACTATGCAAATGGATTCTCTCCATATGCTTTGGTGCAAGAGAAAGAATAAAAAGACCCAACAAACCCATTTTTTTCCTTCGTTGGAAACCCAATCCTCTCTCTCTCTCTCTCTCTCTCTCTCTCTCTCTCTCTCTCTCTCTCTCTCTCTCTCTCTCTCTCACGTTGTCACCTAACAAACACACTAGATTTGTGATAGACTAGTTAAGTGGAAAATAACTAAGAGAAAAATAGGGTTTCAAAGGGACTATTTAGAGATGTGTAATGATGTAATTTTTGGGACACCGAATTTCGTATTAAAATTTCAACCTTATTAAGAATGATATAATTTTTTTTTTTTTTACATTGTTTAATCATTTCATATGTGAAATTGTATCCTTAATATGTCCCGCAAAATGAGGGCCCATTTGAACACATTAATCTTGGAATCGGCGTGCTCGTTTGAGTTTTTGTCGAATTAAATTTCTTATTGGATATTAATGAGTTTTGATACTATTTTAAAACGTAACGTTCCATCTTAAAATGTCAACTTTATTCAGAAGAGTATCACAAACCCTTATATTATTTATTCGATTTGCGATTCTACCCTTAACACTAATTGTAATCCTAAATCGCTCGCGAAAGATTGCCCTGCAAATTTATAAGTACTATGGAAATGCACCCGTTCTTTAGAAGCTGTTTTTTTTTTTTTTTTTTCTTTTTGAAAATGATGAATTGTAGCCAAAGAGATTGTTACACGATAGTTAGGGATTGGCACGCTTGGATCGGAGTGAATGGTTGTGGTGCAAAAGGGTTAGAAATGGGTAACACATGCAATCACATGATAGTTCATACATCACGCCATTCGCCCATGCAAATGAACACAATCATTATATTTCACATATCCCTCTTCTACTAAAAGAGGCAATCCGCAGTTTACTATTCATTCTTGACGTATTTTTTTTTCCTAATTTATCCTCCCCTTATAAGAAATTCCCTGAAAAAGGCGGAAAAATGAGATTCTTCCAGCCTCAGTTGTTGACTTTGATGTTCATATGACAAAAAAAAAAAAAAAAAAAAACCAGAAAATTATTAACTGTAGGCGGTGAAACAAAAAGTTGAGGACTTTTTGCCTATCACATTAACCGTAGGCGGTCAAAAATGCAGGCGGTCAAAAATGTAGGCTCCTTTTGTATAGTTTCAATAACTTTTGATATTTTTGTAGTCGGCTGAAGAGATTAGGCTATTTATATGGGAGAACTAATGAAGAAAAATTTGTTCCATCATCGAGAATTTCTTAACCTTTATTGCTGTTTACTGTAAGTCTATCGAAAAATTTATTTTAATTTCTATTATTATATTAGATATTAGATATATATTTTGCATGTTTAGTATTTCATTAAATAAAAATACAATTGTGTTTCATGTTTAAGATTTTTGTAAGTAGTTAGGTATAGTTAATTTTTTTTTTTTTGTATGTTTAGCGTGTAAATAGCATTATGTTGATCTATAAATCTTGAAAATATTTATTTTACTCCATTATGTTTTTCAGCTTGTACGACTAAATTTTGAAACTTTGATATTGCAGCAGAACATAAACTTTTACTGTAAGTATTTATATGTAAAAGTTATTTTTGTTTATATTATTATTACTTTTGCATATTTAGTATTTCTTTAAATAAATATAATTGTGTTCCATGTTTAAGATTTTTGTAAGTAGTTAGGTATAGTTAATATTGTTTGTGTAGATTTAGTATTTCTCTATGTTTCACAATAAATTTTGAAGCATATTAGGTTAACTTAATAAGTTGTCAACATATCATTTTAGTATTATTAGTATTATAACTGGGGTGGGTATCTTCCATTACAGTTGAAGAGTTGTGCGGAAATATTAAATTTTTACTAATTATAAATTATAATAATTAATAATACTTACATAAAATTATACATGAATTTATGTAGATAAAAAAAATCGTTGAAAAACTGACTAGGAAAGACAATAAAAAAAAAAACAAAAAAAATAAAATTTTACTCCCCGTGCGCGCACGGGGAGAACCTCCCCCCGTGTGCGCACGGGGAGAAATTCCCCCCGTGTGTGTGCGCACGGGGAGACATATCTTTCCGTGCGCGCACGGGGAGATAATATTGGTTTTTTTTTAATTTATATTAATATATATCCAATGTAATTCAAAATATTAATTAAACACATATACATGTGCCTTTTTTTTTTTTTTTTTTTTGTCAACGGTTCAACTTATTTACATTTTGCACAAATTATAAATATAAATTCTTTATTAATAATTTAACTCAGAATAATTACAAAATATTCGATGTCATACATACATAAAAATCAAAATTCCTTTCGGTGTATGAAAATAACTTTTGTTGTTTAAATTAAAATTGGTTGTCATTATAATCTTATTGCGGTGATGATTTTTAAAATTTTTACTCTATTTGTAAAATAAATATAATTTTAAAATTTAGATAATGTAATAAATATTTTATATTTATTTATTTAATTAATATTTTTATTGATTCAATTGCGTTTGACATTTAAAAGAAAAGGATAAATAAAAAAAAGAACATAATCAACATTAGGGAGCTGGAAAAAAAAAAAACTTTCCGTGCCCGTTTCCCGTGCGCGCACGGGGAGAAACGAATTCCCCGTGCGCGCACGGGGAGAGTTCATTCCTTTTAAAAAAAAAAAAAATACTCACCAATTTTACTGCTTTATCCTCTGCTATTTCTGGTTTCTTTCTTCTTATGAAGTTGGGTCTGTGAATCTGCGATCTGGGTGTTCACAATTTTTGGGGTTTTCATAGGGGAAGTTTGTTCACAATTTTTGGGGTTTTCACAGGGGAAGTTGGGTATGGATGTTTGTTTCACCATTTCTCTTCACACACCTCTGTCACTCTTCCCTCTTCATTTCTCTTCGTATACCATCAAAGAGATTAATGGGTTGCGGACCCTAAAGGCTCAACTTCCACCAGTAGCAGTCTACTCAATATTACAAAACTTGTAAGCCCTAATTTTCAATTGGTGTCCGCGATTTTTTTTTTTCATCTCTCGGGCTCTCTTTGCCATGCCTTAAATCTCCACTTTATAGCCAACAGAAAAGAAATCTTGTCATTAGGGATTGAGTTGCTGTTGAACGTCAGACTCAAACTAAGGCTGTTGTGATTAGAATTGGCACTCGGGGAAGGTAATGCTCTAATTTGACTTTCTTGGTATGGGTTGATTATTGTTAAACTTGATTATTAAAATGCACGGTTGACTGTTTTATTTATTTATTTTTATTATTATTAATTATGTTATTACGGACAGAGATTGCACATTGAGCTTATGTTACGATGGGTAAGATTATATTGCAGTTAAAATGGATTCTTGAGCTTAAATTAAGATGGATGGGTGGACATTCTTGAGCTTGAATTCTTGTGACTGTTTTAATATTTTTACTAACTAGAATTCTGGTTTCAATTGAGAGTGATGAGGTAATGAGAACTAAATGCTATCTCTGTATTCGATGAGAAAATGAGAAATTTACATTTGGGAAGTAAAGGTGGAAAGAGATATACATCAAGCATTGTGGTTTTCAACTCACTACTTATTTACTTCTAATGTATGCGTATTTGTTCCTGTAATTGTCTAAAATATGAACTGGACATCAGGCATTCCCAAGAGACTAACTAAGGCATTATAGTTGCTTTTAGCATTTTATTTAACTAATATATGACTTGGAAACAGAGTTTTTCTTTGTGGGATCTCATTATGACTGCAATATGGCTTTTTGATCATCTATTGAGAGATGAAATGTCCTGTCCTCATCTCTTCAATTCATCTGCCAAACAAGCTAATAATGAATATGAAGGAATTTTTTTGGAGAAATGATATGGATCGGGTATTTGCAATTCTGAAGATGTCTATATCAGTTTTGATGGTAAGAGCTTTGATTTGTTTGGGAGCTATGAAACTAATAAGTTAGGGGATTGATTTTGACGAGTGGTCGTGTGTGAATTATCATGGGACTGAACGTAGAAGATTAAAGCTCAACAAGGAGATCGACAAAAAGAAATGAGGGACCAAAGTATGATGGTCCTCGCTCCTCACTTTGTAGTCATCTTTTAACCTTTCTTTTGTCTCCCAGGCCGAGTACAAACTAGATATCTTTTACTTTTACCACACTAATCATCCTACATCTTCTTGTTTATCTACTTACGCGCCGTTCGACTGGTGTCAAACTTCTCGTTTTCTAATCTATTGAGCTAATGAATATGTTTATATATTGGCGTGAACAGATGCGTACAAGATTATACAGTTTTCAGCCTTAAACCCTTTGTTGAACTTATTCATTTCTTTTAAATCAGAAAATGATTTGTTTGTTCATTGTAGTCTATCCGAATAATGATTTATAATACCATATTGTGTGATTTTACACCAAAAAACTACAACCTGATTTTCCATTGAGAATTTAGCCCGCTTCAAAGTTTTTCTTTTCTTACATTTCTATTTTTTCCGTTTTGTCAAGACATGAGAGGATTATTTATCTTATAGCTAAACTTGTACTTCAAGATTTGTACTATTTACGAGTCACTTCAGTTTGCATAGCTTTTCACTTAAAGATTCTGATTGCATTTCGATTTATCACCATATATTGTTGGAATAAAATTCTCAATTATGCTTAGTTCGCTTCGGCTTATATGCTTACTATACATATGCTATTGTGTAATACTCTTTTTAATAGAGTTGTTTAGATATTTCTACATTTTTCAATTTTCATAAACCCGAGTACAATGATCCGTAAATGTCGAATAATATGCTGATTATTTTGATGTTGCAGTCTTACCATCAATTGGCACTGGATCCTTTCTGTTCGGAAAGCTGAAAGACGGAGTAACATATTAGCAAGAGAAAATGTATGAAAGAAATAATTGCAATAGGTTGTCATTGCATTTTGTCTCTTTTGGAGTTTATATGGCTTTGTATTGTTCTTACTAGGATTAAATTGAGAACCCCAGTTTCCGTTTATGGGCTGGGACCAAAGGGAAAATGATGCAGATTTTTTAACACATTTGAAAACAATAACAAGAATTTCCGTGTAGATGTAGATGTATATGCAGGTGTACGAATATGTGTGTGCAATAACTCTTTTGACACATTTTTTCCAAGGGTTCAATCATCTAGCAGTGCCAGAAACAACTCTGCAGAAATCTGATGAGGAGGTGAGCTTTACTTGTGCCATAATTTGTTTTCTGTATTTATTGCTTAGTTCCTGTCTATTTCTATCTATCTAAATTTCCCTCTTTGTTTCTTTTGTTTGAAATGTGACCTAACTAGGTATTATCCGGCTGTGAAAAATGGTGATGAATTTTGACAGTGCAACTATTGTTATCTAAAATTGACATCTTCTTTCAACCGATTTGAAACATATATGTATGTCTTTATTCGATGATTGTGCTTATAGTTATTAGTAACTACACCCTTAAATGATTTGGCTATCGTGTTGACTCATTCTTCAGTTCCCTGGATGTTACCAGGAAGCAGATAATGTGGCACTATACATGCTTCTAATGCATTGAACATGGGGATTTGATGGGGGATGATTTTTTAACAAAGGGGGAAAATGTCCTAATTTTAGTTACCGAGGGCTACAGTTTGGAGATATATTTCATTTTTATAAACAATATGTGTACATATTGTGTTACATTAGAGAATGTTTCTTTCATAACACAAAAATTGAATCTGCTAAACATAGCCCCGTTGAACACCACCAAATGCGATCTCGCCATTACTATGACTCCGGTGATCTTAATTTGACAACAAAACTATCCAGCATTAGTGCTGCAAAGACTGATGTATCATCCATCGATGTTTCTGCACAGTCTATTTCTTCAAGAGAGTCCGATCATTATGGGGAGCTTTCATTGAGCAATGCCAGTGATTTGGACACTGAGTGGGTTGAGCAAGACGAACCCGGAGTCTACATTACAATCGAAACGTTACCTGGTGGCACTCGTAAGCTTAGAAGAGTGCGGTTCAGGTGAATGATTCTCTTTATTCATGTATTAAACACTTTTCTGTACGAGCAATGTCATGTAACTTACAACAAAGATTTTCATGTTTTAGTCTCATTTGCAAGCAAAGTCGACAAACACTTGCATGTTGCTTAGGTTTATGAGTAGTTTTAAGAAGACAAGAAAGTTGTCTTTGACTTTGAAGTTAATGTGCTGTGCAGCCGAGAAAGGTTTGGGAAAATGCAAGCAAGGTTGTGATGGGAAGAGAATAGAGCCAGAATTCAACAGTACTTGTGAATTGTGATTGACTTCTACAAATAGGTTTTTTTTTAGTGTTCTATGGTGCTTCTCAAACGTACAAGATTCACCAGCATGTTGGTTATCTTGAACTCTGAATTATACCTCATTCTTGCTTCTCTTTTTATCTTTTTCTCTGTTGTGTTTTATTTAACCTGACAAGCTTGAATGGCTCGACTTGCTACTTGATTGCAAAACTTGGAAATTGTTCATCGTGTTAATTATTGTTTGACAATGTTCGACGATCCTTCTCCCATGATTGTAAACTTTTTCCCGGTTCAACCTCTAGGAGAAAGAATAAGAGGAATTAATCTGAGTTCAATTTCATGCAAATTGTTGGAAGTCTTGTAGGTTGCTCTTGGCCTGCTTTTTTTTTTTTTTTTATATTGCTGCAAATTGTGAACCAAGTTGCTCATTAATATCCTTTCATTGAAATTACTCTTAGAGAAATTGCCGGTCCTCACTTGGGTAGGCTAGCAACTATTATTGAAGCCACGAAAAAAGTTGTATCAGATTCAAAAGTACTACCAGAAGAGGATGGTGCGGGACTAATCGAAAAGATTCAGATCAAATTATTATTTCTATTGAAATCCTAAGAGAATAATATTTTGTTTTCTCAATCTTGATTTACGTAGAAAGTTCAAATCTATGAGCCTAATTGAACAATTAAAAACGCTAATATTAACTTAAAAAGAACACAACCCGTGCATTGCACGGGGAAAAACTAGTATTACAATAAGAGTGGGGAGAGCAAAGTGGGCCATATATGTTCTATGTGGGCCACATTATTTATGTTCGTTGAATTTCATTGCCTGTGTACGAACCAGCCAGCTATATCTTTGCGGGATGATCGTTCAATTAATGATTCTTGTTGAATTCTGCATAATTTACTAAAGCTGATAGCAATGAGATTAATTTCCATATAATTGTAGAATGTAGTTAGCAAATCCCTAACACCTCCTTCCACCCACCACCATCGCCAAATTCGAAACTTCGAATTCTGAATATCACATCTGAAAAATAGACGATAAGAAAGGGTATGGATATGCGATGATGGTGAGAGTGGCTTCAAATGCTGGCTGAATTTACCTATGTCAACGAGTCGAGTTGAACCGGAGAAAAAAGCTCGAGCCGAGCCGAGCCTGATAAAAGAAAGAAAAAAAAAACGAGGCTCGGCCCGAGCCGAGTAGGCTCGATTTTTTTTCTGTTCTGTTTTTTTTTTTTTTTTTTTGCACCTTATAGCTTAATGTCGGATAACATGTTAGATTTATAAATGAGTAACTATCTATTATAACAAAGTAAGAAATATTTTTAATGATTTATTTGAATTTTCTTACAAATTTTAGTGGTCATTGGTGAAATTAACTCAATTTTTAAATGTAATCAAGCAATATATCACTAATAATTTCATTTAATATAGAATAATAAACGTTCGTGTAAATGAGAAATGAAACAGTAATAAACTAATAATACAATAAATATTAAACAAACAAATATCACACATTTTTCCAAAATAGTCTATGTGATAAATTATGAGATAAAATTGTCACTTATAATTAATTTATTGATTTCATGATGAGCAGAATAAGTTGTGCAATTTTTTGTGGGGGTTTTTTTTAACGGCCGGCCCGGCTCGGGCCGACTCATCAAAATGAGGCTCGGTGGAACCGAGCCCGAGCCGAGCCTGGCTCGAGCTTTTTTTGAGCCGAGTCCTAGCTGTCCGAGCCGTCGAACTTTTTTGCCATCCCTAAGCTGGATTCGACAGTACGGATGATGAACTATTTAAAAACGGTGTATTAGAAATTAAATACAATAACCAATATTTATTGGAATTATGAAGAAATATGGCGTATCGTGAATAATTTTCAAAAAAAAAAAAGAAAAAAAAAAGAGAATTTTATGAAGTTAATGAAATAAAAGTTTGTTATGCCTGGACACCTGGTCATATAGGTTCCCATAACTACAAGATAATGAATAAGACAAAACACTAATAGGTAACAACTTTTATGCAAAAACGTATTAATTTGTTAGACTTTATATAGCTCAAAGTGGAGTTATCAAATGCATTGTTTATAGGTTTTTGTGAAAACCAAAGTCAATATATTTGAAAATGGTTTGCTTTTTGAGTTAAAATAGTTTTACAAAGGAAAAGTTTACTGTTAGAAAATAATTTATTGAAGAAAACTTTTAAACATGGGAATGTGGAAAGTGGGACGCGTCGTTTCACATTATGTAGTCTCAGCCATTTTTAAATAAGAAGAAACCACTCAAGTCAAGAGAGGTTGGTATAGATATTCAATATTGTTCACAGATCAGATTTAGCCCATTTTAGTAAATTTTATTAAAAATTGATGAAATGTGAGGGTGAAAATGTTAGGGAACTTCTCTGCCCACATTTTCTAATTTGCCCCTGATCTCTAACCTAATTCCTTTTGGGCTTTGGCCCAGCCTTAATGAAGTTTTTGGACTTTAAGGTCATGTGTACTTGTATTGGGCCTAATACACGAGCTTATCATTGGGCTTATGTTTCTATCACGCTGAAAAAGGAGAATAAACCCCAATTTGGTTGGGATTGAATCAGTTTTTTGATAAATTCTTTTTATAAAAATCGATGGAATATGTAATTGAAAAGTCACGAGTCCCATAAAACGTGTGATCAAAATTATATATTGATTTTGACTTAAATTTTAATCTGGTTAAACCAAGCCGGGGCTAAATAAGAAAGTTGATGTAGTGCCCCCACGAGTATAGCGCAGTGGTAAAGTATGAGAGTTCTCTATGGAGTATCGGATGTTCGAGTCCTCACGATAGTTTGAAGACAATATTTATGTTGGAAGACAGATGTCATGTGATGACAAAGTTATGGTGCGCTTTATCACCCCTCTGAGGGTTATGTCCACACATTGTAAATGGAGGTCCACGTGGAGAGAATTGCTTCCCGAATGTTCGGTCCAAGTATGTATAAGTTGTGAGCGCATCCAGATTTATCTAGGTAGTGAATCACGGTTAAGGCCGTCACTCTTTAGGATTAGTCGAGCGAAATTCGGACAACCGAGCCATTAAAAAAAATAAAAGGATGAAAGAAAGAAAGTTGATGTAGTTGGTCCTACTTATGAAATCCAAACGTGCGGCTGTAAAACATGATGCCTTATCTACACAAATTGTGGTTGTTACACTCCATTTGTCTTCGTCGCTTCATCTTCCCAACTCTCAGACAGCAATACTTGAAGAGTTTCCTCTCCTAAATCATGGCATCTTTCACTGTATTCCCCGTCACCCCATCTCCGGTAAAATCATCGTCAAACTCGTTTCAATCCTTAGTTTTATTCATACAAATATGCTGACGCAACTTTGTTATTTTCTGGCCAGTTGTGCTCTAGCAAGAATGGGATGAACTCACCTTCACAAGCAGCGCTCATAAAATGCACGAGAAGCACCCATTTAGTTCAAAAGGAGAATAAGATGAGGGTCTCGTGCATGGCAAGTATTCCTGCAGATGATCGAGTGCCTGATATGGAAAAGAGGCAGCTCTTGAATTTGCTCCTTTTGGGTGCACTTTCACTTCCCAGCGCCGGCATGTTGCTTCCTTATGCTTCGTTCTTTGTCCCACCCGGGTAATTTTCCAATTCTTTTCATATTTCCTGTAATAATCCTGTTGAAAGTCCAGTCTGATTCTTGTTGTCGGGTTGTTAATTCCATCGGCGTAAACGTGAATTCAATGCTACCAGGGGGGTTGAAAAGCATTAATCGGGAAATTAGAGATTGCATGTGGATTTACTTTAGCTTAAATTTTAACATTTTTATTAGGATTTAACACCATTTGAATGTAATTCTTATCGTTTTTGAAAGAAAGCAGCAATTTGGAATCTAGAAAAATCAATAACTTGGAAGAATTACGAGCGAGGGGCATTATGCTTCATTGCTGACTCGAAAGCTTCAGATGTTCGGGACGAAGCACACATATTTGTATCTTTACCAGGAGAGATATTTTGATGATAAATTTTTATGAATTGTTCAAGATGTATCGAAGCTTTTGGACATTAAGATGTAAATTCTACTTCCGTGCTGCTATTCGCCTTCGTCCTGTCTTGGCCATCTAATAATCATATGGTGTAACATTTACTTTCTATTACAATTGGTATCTTATATAAGACTATTAATTCAATTATTTCATTTATGGATGTAAAACAATAGCCTGTCTTCGGTGCAGTCTTTGCTAACTCACATTTTGTCTATACTATGTATATTTCTGCTTTTTAGACACTATGGTCTCTAGTTTCTGTCTCTGTCATTCCATAAATCACAATTTTACATGCTAATGCCAGGGCTGGAGGGGCTGGTGGTGGAATCGTAGCCAAGGATGCATTAGGAAATGATATTCTTGCGGATGTATGGATCAAAAACCATGGACCTGGGGATCGGACCCTTGCTCAGGGATTGAAGGTAATTTTCGTTTAAGTATCAGTTGAATTTCCATTGCCTGTATTCGAGGTGAGTAGTACAACAGACCAGGGGATGATGCATAGAAGGTTTCACTTGTAGCATTTGGAGGCAAAATATATAAAGAGAATTTTGTGCCTAATAATCTTGTGGTCGATACAAGACTTCATTAAGTTCACCCATGTCTTTGACCCTTTCTCCTTTACTGACAATTCTGATGCTTAAGTGGATTTTGGCGAGAATGATTTGAATTCATTGGACATTAAAGTTAACATAGGAGGAATTCACTCTCCTGATTGATGAAGATAGGTCTTGTGGATGAAAAAAATGAGTTGATTCTGCATTGTGTGATCTGAGACATAACCCACAAATTTCCTTGCAGAGAAGAAATGATTAGGTGTAGTACTTGGCAATATTCCGTCTACCGGGAACAGTTCCATGTGCAAAAAAGAGACTTGCTAGAAAAAGAATAACAAGAACTTGAATTCTGATGAGTTAGGCCAATGACATTACCAAACTTTAGGTCCATTGATTGGTAACAATGCTATTCTTGCAAAATCTGAGGAAAATATGTCAACAAGAAACATCTACTAATTTATTTCAAGAAAAAGTAATCTATATAGTGCTAATTGTTGCTTAATTATTATTGTGTTTGACCTATAAATCTAAACCTTGTCACGGCATCTCATTACAGCATTTATGGTTGTTTTTGGTTGATATTTTTAGCTTCTGTTATATGAGCACGTGCAAGATTGATACTTCCTTCAAAGTATCGAAATGAGAAGTAAACAGTATGACAGAACAAAATGTGTAGACAATACTTGTCTGTACACAGCTAACCAAATTATGGCCTCTAGGTATTAGCTACATAGTTGTGATGAAATAAATTTCAGGGGGATCCGACCTACCTTGTTGTGGAGAATGACAGAACACTGGCAACATATGGTATCAATGCTGTATGCACTCACCTCGGCTGTGTGGTGCCATGGAATACTGCTGAGAACAAGTTCATCTGCCCCTGCCACGGATCGCAATACAACAATCAAGGAAGGGTTGTTAGAGGACCGGCTCCATTGGTAAGTGCAACGAAGTTATGCAATTTTTATCATATTCTGAGACAAACTATATTAAGAATTCAGCTTATTTCTTGTTTGTCTTCTTTTTGTTGATATTTCACCTTACCAAATTTACTGGAACAGTCGTTGGCCTTGGCTCATGCTGATGTTGATATCGATAGTGGGAAGGTAATGTTCGTTCCATGGGTTGAAACAGATTTCAGAACTGGTGAAGCTCCATGGTGGTCTTAATTACATTTATTATACTTAACTTGTGTATATCATATATGGTTGTATGAATTTGTCTATCCATGAAGGAAAACCTTGATTCAGTACTATAGCATTTGTTATCGAGTGGCATTTTGACATGCTTGTTAGTTGTTCAACCTTGTGAAACATGATATATAAAATTTTGTTCAATTTTACATAACAAATAATAATAATAATAATAATAATAATAATAATAATAATAATTAATAGAATGCACTAGAATGCTCTTAGTATCAATGACATGTGAACTAAAAATTTAAATTTATTTGTCCACCATGGAAAACAATCCATAGAATGCACTAGAATGCTCTTAGTATATTATTTATTGTGCTTTCGAAATTGTTTTTTAAAAATGTGAGAGTCATGATGGTGATATTTGAAGTTACTCGTCAGCGATTCGTTTGATTTTAATGTCCACGTCAACAATAAATATGAAATTAACTAACAGATGCTTCGACTACCCTTGCATTTAACGATAATTCAATAATTTCTGATCTTAGTTCGATAAAAATTAAATGATCCGCAATGCATTTTACCTCGAATTAACATATATTATAGGACAAATTAAACAATATTCTTTAAGTGTTAGAGCATCTTTAAGACGATTAAAAAAATTGAATATTGTCCCAAGTCATTTGAACTGTCGGATTCCCCGTGACTGCTTACATACAATTTTAAAAGGATAAATGAAGATGGCGACAAACATCCAACCGTGATTCTCTCCCTAAAACATAATTTTTAAACTCTAAATATTGGTTTCCCTATGAATTGTTTTAGATCTAATCGATATTTTCCATGTTTGGGTTCAAATATACATGCGACCAACATACTTAATCTTGGGAGTTGTCCGTTCTTGAAATTCGAAGGCGTCTTATACGGATATTTGATGAGATATAATTCAAAAAAATTAAAAATTAAAAAAGAAATGTATATATTTAATTCGCCATCGCAAAAATTGGAGCATTGGTTTTTAACTTATTCAAGTTGGTTCTCACAAGCAACTACACTAAGTGAGCTTTTTTTTTTTTTTTTTTTTCTAAAGCTTAACAAGATTGCTCTTTTTCAATATTAACCCTCCGTTGGGCTGAATAAAAACTTTGTAACACTGACATAACAAAAGAACTTTAGTTATGGTTAATTGAGATCCGTTTGCCACGTCAGTTTTGAGAAATTTTTATCTTGTCCAGGGGGGCAAGAGAACAATTCTAATGAAAATAGTAATAATTAGGAGGTCGCAAGATGGTCTATGAACTTAGTAGAAACGCCCGTTTCATCTATAAATTAAAGTAAATATATCCATAAAAAGAAGGAAATAAAAAGGTTTAAATGTAATAGGATTATGGTCATCCAAGATGACACAGTAATAGCGAGATTTCCTCGGACTTCTGGTAAATAGAAAATAGAGTCTGAACGTGACCTGAAATTTACAGCGTGTGAAAGGACAAAAATAACCCCGATTCCACCTGTGTCATTTGTCAACTAGCTTCACGTGATGCCCCGACACATCACAATCACATACACGAAAAAGCAAGGGCAACATGTAACTTAAGAACAAAATAATCCCAACCAAACCCACGAACCTACACAAAAAGAGATCCAAAAATGATTAAGAGCAAAAGTGGAATCAAAGTCCTAGAAACTCGAAATTTTGTACCAGATAGTCTTGACGACGACGACGAATCGTATTTATCGAACTGTAGCGAGTCGACAGCCAACGGCATGTTCTCCTGATCGGGACTGCACTTGGACTCGTGGGGAGGATGCGCACTGTACATGATAGCTCGCAACACGGCCGAGACAGTTGGTATGTACGCGGTCTTGTTTCGTGCCAGTAGCCACGTTAGTCCCATCAATTGGCAATCTCGACTCAACATTTTGCTAGCACGGTCACTGTTTTCGCGCCCTAGTTCTTTTGTTCGATTTTTACCATCACCCGTCAACTGCAAAAATAATCACAACCAAGGGTAATTCAGACATTTCCATATTCACAATCTTAAGCTAAGGTGGAAAAAAGAAGAAGCTTTTCTTGGGATCAAAATGACTCATTTTCTAGTTTCTTGAAAAAATTGAAGTTTCGCTGACCTTTTGAAGAGCACCAAGGCATCTAGTACAACCAGCATAAGAAGAATTTCTGCAACTATGTTCCAAATTCCTAATTGCAGCAGTGGGAGTAACATTTCTGTAATTCCCGGTAATGTTAAACGCGGCGGGGCAGCTCAAAGAGGTGATTTGGTGGAGCCGGATGCTGCAGAAGCACAACACAGCGTCGCACGACGCATTTGGCTGAGGGATGTGAATATTTCGGCTCTGTAACGAGTTTTGGAGTGAATTGACGCACTTCTGCGAATCGTCCGGCATCATCGGCATGTCGGAACTCGCCGGAGGCGCCGCAGATGGCAGCTGCAGAGCCGACCTGGCGTGGGCTGCGAAAAGCCACGCCGCCAGCACTGGGCAGCAACGGCTGCGGTCGAGGTTTCTTCCGCAAGCCGCACTCACGCCGCCAAACAACTCAGCTGACAGGTCCAGCCGGCATATCTGGGACTCGTTCTGGACAGGAAAAGCAGGCACTGTATTGCCACTGCCAGGATAATCACCGGGTTTTAATGGCTCCGCCGGTTGGGAAAGTAAACCGGCAAAACAACCATGAAAATATAATGATAATGTAATGATGAGAAAGCTCAATGAATGCATGGAAAAGCTTGATTCTTTTCTCACTAAACTTCCATCAAATACTTTCATTTAAAAGTCCCTTTAGCTTTGGTTAAAGTAGGGAGGGCTAATGTGCGGTCAAAAAGAAAGGAGATGAATGATTATTTTTCCTTGGGAAATAGTGCGAGTGTGGATTTGATCCAAAAAGGAGATTCAGAAGTTTATAAAAGAAAGTTGAAAACACCTTTTTTTCTTTTTCTTTTCCCAGTGTTCTCTGTCAAAAGGAAAGGGATTTGACACGATTATCAAGACAGGATTCACGAAAAATAAAATAATTTCATGAACGTAATTATTGAAATTGGGGTTTTATATTTTATTGAAGGTGGTGTATTGCGAGAAAAAGAATCGCAGGTGCAGATAGGAATCAGAGAGAAAGACAAGAGTGAAAGGAAAAGGGTGTCTGAGAATTTGGCAGCTTCTGGTGTCCTTTTCTATTTCATTCTTCTCCTCCAACCCCACACCACCGACTCCCCTCCTCTGCGTCGTATTGGCGATTAAAAAATGAAAATGGAGCTATTGAATTTTCAGTCATTTCCATTATTAGTAGGTAACTTGTAGCCTGTAGGACTTTTAGTTGGGGCCGGAACTTCTGTTGAGAAAATGAAGGGAAATTGAGGAGGAAAGACTGCTTTTGTAGTGTAAAAAGTAAAAGGGTCAAGAACGAGAAGAAATAAATAAATTGAAGTTCTTGTGCATAATTGATTGAATTACATAATTTGAAAAATAAAAAAAAATATGATTCCAAAATCAAAATTCCAAGATAATATAATTAATAATTCTAAATGTGGAATTACTAAAATTTTATATGGAAAAAAGTAGTACTTCTTAGTTGGAAATTATGGCCGCTGGGTAAAGACGTGAATTCAGAGTCACATCATCAATGTCCACCTTTAACACGACACAGAACGTGAACAAAAAGGTAATTGCGTTGGGAAGTGAGGGCATCTTTGGGATTTTACCTTATTCTGACTATGAACACCCGGTTCCTCTTGTCTGAAGACCTTGATTCGTGCGAATCTCTCAAGAGCTCATCGACTTATGTAACTTGTGATTAATTTGAAAATCTCAGCATGTTGCTACATCGAAATACAATATAAATGAATTATGTTTTCTATAATTTGAAATTTTCTTACCTTAATTATGCCCACAAATTTTAAATTCTAAAATTACATTTTCTTTCTAGAAAAAATATATTTATCTAAAATCCCAATTAAAATCATAAATTTTTTTAAACGTAAATTATCTTTTAAATATTCGAGAATGTTTTTCGTAATCTTTGCTTCTCGCTTGTGATAGGACTTTTAACATCCTCTTTGAGAGTTTTTGATATCTTTCTGAGTTCTTCGTTCTTAATCCTCATCCAAACACAAGATTATTTGTTATAGACTCCTCGAAGATTCTTTTTTCTCAGTGTTGACTTTTAAGAATAAGTCCAATAATTAAAAGAATTAGATGTTGCCAATTGCCAAATAGATGTCAACACTATAACATGTATAACAAAAAATAAAGTTTGCATCTTAACTTGGCAGGCTTGTTGAGCATGATACTTTCAACAGGTTTGAGAAACTCAATGGGCCTATCGAGCTTGTCAAGTATTGTTATCAAGAAGATTGTGCTCAACAACTACAAGCCTGTCAAGCAATTGGAATTGAGTTGAGAATTTTGTGCCTTCTGAATTTATGACATCTTATTAATGATAATATGTTGGAGTGCCTGTTATCTCACTTGAAAATGCAATAGTTACCTTGTTCACATCTCTACTTCGTCAAACCTTAATGAAGATGTTCGAATTTCATTGTAATAGATATCCTCACCTAGAATTTTAATTTCTAGAGAATTTTGGAAGTTGAACGACAATTCTGAGTCATCATCTTGTTATGTAATATCAATCTAAATGCATGCTGTGACCACCTTCGACCATACTACAACATGGAGGCACAGAGTAATGATATGTAGCATTAACAGGGGCGGACCCATTAAGGGCCCAGTGGGGGCTTGGCCCTTAAATTTTTGCCTTAAAAAAAAATGTCCGCCCATAACCCAATTATCAAAGCCCAAATTTTTAGCATTTTAAAAGAAGCCCACCATTTCCTTTCCCTTTCCCACAATCATAGGCTCAGGTACTCTAGCCTTGTGTTATATTATATACACACAAAACCAATCAGAAGAAAGTGGGCAATTTTTTTAAAAAACGCACTTTGGGAAATCCATCGAAATGAACCTATTTAATGTCCGGACAAGGACCACATGAAGGGTCCACCATCGAAGATCACGTAGAAGTAAATATTTCCGTCGGCGATGACATTTGGCGACGCATTTATTTCATGACTTGAAATTCCGCTAATGCCACTAATTATTGTTTCAATGATTAGTGAAGCTTTATCGTCTACATAAAATATTGTGACGGGAAGCATTAGAAGTGATTCTCAATGTGGAAGTCTTATTCACACTGAAATAATATCTGAAGCTTCTTTAGGTGGGATTAGGATTATAAAGTGGCTTTATCAATCAACATGAAGTGTGTCGAAAAAGTTTGATTTGAAGTTTCGATTCCTCCCCCTTGAACAAATCTATAAAGATGGCCCTACAGTAGGACCAGGAATGTGACATCAACGTAAACGGGTGGGTAAAGAGTGGTTCAATTTGAGTATTTTAAGAACTTGATTACATTGTTAAAGATCATAATCTTATACATTAAACTATTCGATTACAAGAATAAAACTATATTGGATTCAATTTCGATCTAAAATGTTGGGTTTATGGACACCACATATCTCCACACTGGTATGATATTGTCCACTTTGGGCCTAAGTCCTCATATATTTGCTTTTTGGGCTTTACCCCAAAAGGCCTCATACCAATGGAGATAGAGGAAATTACACCCACCCCCTACTTTTAAATTACCATTTTCAAAAATCATAAATCAAGTTTCATATTACAAAAATCAGGTTTTAATTAATAATTTAAAAACATTTTTTATTTTTATTTACAATAAATTAATTTATATATACTCCCCTCATCTCATCTATCTCAAACCCTAAAATTAGTTAACCAATATTCTCTCATCTCTCAATTTCTCATCCGTCGCTTTGCTCGCCGCCGTCGCCGTCGCCGCCGCGCCGTTACCACCATCACGATCGTCTGATCGTCTTCATATCCTCTCCCCCTCTCGTCTTCTCCGTTGCCTATCTCTCTTATGTCGTGGTGCGCCGACGCAAGGACTTCCATTTGCCGGCAATCGAAGCAGAGCAGATCTGTGTTTTTCCTTTCTGTTTGTTGTCGAGTTTGATTTTATAGATTTTTATGATGGTTGTATGGCTGATTGTTGCCGATGGTTGCAGATCTGTGGGTGTTGCTGTGTAATGGTGTTGGTGTTGCTGGGTGGCGTGCTTGAGGCGGTGGGATGGTTGTGTACTGTGGTCATGTTGACGGTGTTGGTGTTGCTGGGATTTGCGACGGCGGTGGTGGATTTGCATGCGTGTTGGCGGTGGTGGAGTCAATGGCGAAATGGTGGTCACAAATGATTTGATTGTGTTGTGACCAATGAATTAGATAAATTGTGACGAGTATAAGTTGTGTGATTTAATTACTAATGTGCGACATAAAAATCATTAATTTGTGACCAATTAATTGATGTTTGTGACCAATAAGTTGGTCGATTTGTGACCAATAAACAATTTGTGACCATTGAATTCGATAAACTGTGATGAGTACAAGTTGTGTGACCTAAAATTACTAATTTGTGACCTAAAAATTATTAATTTGTGACCAATAAATTGATATTTGTGACCATAAAATAAGTAACGTAACTTTTAAATGTTGTGATTGTGACCGATGAACAAATCGTGACTTTTAAATTTTTAAGTTGTGACCGATTCACTAATTGTGACCTACGAAAATTAAATTGATTTAATAATTCATTAATTATTAATTAAAAATTTAAAAAACCTGATTTGTGAATTTTCAAACTTGTTTTTGTATTTTTGAAAAGGTGTAAAGTAAACACCTTAGAAACGTAATGTTCCCATGGAGATATTGTCCTACACTTATAAACTCATTATATTTCTCATGTTTAGTTGATGTGGGACTTATTTTGGTCCCAACAATCCTGCCCTCAAACGAAGGACCACATCATTGTGGCCTCCCCTCAAACGATAATCCATCCGCTAATCATCTTGTACCGTCGTCATTGTCGGCGTCTTCGACCAAATGGGACCCGCCGCCTGACCACCACATTTTTTATGTCAGGAAGACTTTCGACACAAGACACCTCAAACGCGGATGATTTTAGTCAGTGAGGCTAATTAGAGGACCTCCACTACGCCTTCCACTGCGTTCCTTCGGCTAAGTTTGGGCCCTGGCTCTGATACCATTTGTTGGGTTTATGGACACCACATATCTCCACACTGGTATGATATTGTCCACTTTGGGCCTAAGCCCTCATGGATTTGGTTTTTGGGCTTTACCCCAAAAGGCCTCATACCAATGGAGATATTGTCCTACACTTATAAACTCATTATATTTCTTATGTCTAGCCGATGTGGGACTTCTTTTGGTCCCAACATAAAATAAATTAAAAATGTTAAGCAATAATGCATGTGTTGGATACTAATTTATTCTCATCTTGATTTCAACCTAATCATGCATATTAATGAACAATGCACACAGTACATGATTAGGAAAAAAAAAAAATCAGTGTAAGCGAGTATTTCCGTAGCAAGAAAAATTTGCCCATAGAAGCCTGTAGACAATAAGTCCCTATGAAGATTCCTTTGTACAACATACCAATTTCCTTAGGATAGTCATTCCTCAATAAATGAAAGTTGCTACAAAAATTCTAACATGATAAATAGTCATAAATTAAGGACCAATTCGAAAACTCTAGAATGATAAATATGAATTGTTGACCTAGGTTTCTCCACGGATGACATGGCCAACAAAATCCCGACTCCACTGATGTCCACGTAACTTCTTGCCAGCATATTTAGACAAATCGTTAGCAACACGTCCTTCTTTGAAAGTGGGAGGCGATCACATGTACTTCGACTGAATAGTCATCTACAAGAATGTATTTTGAGTGTGGGATATACTTAGATGTGAGCCATAAAGGTGTTCGAATACTGAAGGTTCGATAGAACCAGTTTATAGAGCGTGAACGAGAGAGAGTAATGTTACATTTGAGTGTAAAAATACATTACCTTCAAATGACACTAAATGTGTGCTTTTATAGTAGAAAATAAGAAATGATAGCTACGGATGAGGAGACACGTACCCTTATTTTAACGGTTGAGACGCAGTTTCGTGGGCGGCGCTATTTTGTCAATCATAGGCTCGCGTACATTTAATGCTTCTGACAATTAGTTATCCTATGGCTTAAGACTAACATGTAAGAAATAGATTGGTAAGTTGTTTTGTGCAAAAATCTTTTAGAAAAGCGGGTTCATATATATGTTTAAAGGTAATCGCCTCGGATTGGTACTACAATGCTTAGCATCGCCTTGTGCATAGAAGTTCAACCTCTACATGGGGTTTGGCCTCTCAATGAGGGTTCAATACCACCCAAATCGACATCACCACGTCAAATCCACAATAACTACATCCAAAACCACATTGAATCCACCACCACCACCACCACCAACCCACCACCACTTACACTTCAGTCCACAACGACCACCATCTACAACTGCAACACGCCACAAATCCACCACCAACGTAGAAGCATAGACGTCAGATGTAGAAGCGTATATGCGCACTACCATAATCAGACTCTGGTCTAACTGATGAAGACACATGGCTGGAGTTGTGGCAGAATTATTAGAAATTTAAAGATAGATTCAATATGAAAATCATACAGAAGATTGGAATAGAATCCAATGAATTACAATGCATACAGTGTACTCTTTTTATAGACTAAAAGGCTAACAAACTAACAAACTATCTAACTATAGAAGTCTCTAGAATAAAGATGAGGTGGATATTCTAACACACCCCCCTCAAGATGGACTATGGAGATCAACAAGTTCATCTTGAAGATTGCAGTCTGGGACATGAAAAGAATTGAAGAACCCGGCAGTCATTGGATATAGTGGATGGAAGTCCAACTGTAAATCTCAGCAATATGATGAACCAGGGGATCTGTACTCTACTGAGAACTACTACTGCCCCAACTGTAGTGCACGTATCAAGACCAAAGGAGGTAGGCTGTCAAGTTAGGCATGACAGAAGGATTGGAGAGAATTGCTCCATCAAGTTTATGACCAACGAAATCTTGCTTCGGGAAGTTCAGAATGATTTTTTATTTTTATTTTTATGTTTTGTTGAAACACTACTCCATCATCATCTTGAACGAGCTGCTGTTGAGAGGTGAGCCAACCACCAATTCCAGAACAAGCTGGATCTGAAGTCTAAGTTATCTTCAGATTTCTGGCATGGATAAACTGGTGAAGAGAAAAGTCCAAAACTAGGCTGGATCTGAAGTCTAAGTTATCTTCAGATTTTTGGCATGGATTAGAAATCATGAATTAACATCCATAAAAGGAGTAGAAAATAGACAATGGAATCGGAATAAATTCCATGAAAAACTCCATAAAAGGAGGACAGACAATGGAAATCTGAAAAACTTCCATGAAAACACTCAACAATGACGGAATTGCTCATTGAAGAGGAAGAATCGATCTGGTTTTGCAGATCTATGTTGATGAGATGACAATCATATTCCAGTATAAATCACGTTGATCTGGAAGGGAAGAAGCAGGTCCTAATTTGTATGGATGTAGTAGCTACCAGCAGGTTCCTCATTCTGGAAAAGCTGGTGCAAAAATACAGATCCTTCTACGACGGCAAAGGCAGCAAATATTTTTCAGCAGACGGAAGAAGCAACTTTTTTTTTTTTTTTTTGCTCTGATACCATATTAGAAATTTAAAGATAGATTCAATATGAAAATCATACAGAAGATTGGAATAGAATCCAATGAATTACAATGCATACAGTGTGCTCTTTTTATAGACTAAAAGGCTAACAAACTAACAAACTATCTAACTATAGAAGTCTCTAGAATAAAGATGAGGTGGATATTCTAACAAGAATAGGGTGGTGATGACATGGGTATAGACGTATAGTTCGTCCTGATAACGAGGTTTTTGAAATTCGCATTTCGCGACTTTGAAAGCTTTTGGACCCCACATGGTGTTCTGGGGCCAATTGAAAGTGGGGTTGTATTTGGAAGGCTATTAAGGTAGTGGTGGGTGGTGGAAAGTGGTGGCGCCCAGGATTCATGGAAACTGTGGAGATGCTTTGCAAAGAGAAATTATTAGTGAGTGGGAAAATAATTGGTGGGGAGGCGGTGAAATTATTGGGAAATAATATAAATTTAGTAATATTACTAGTGAGGTAAACGTGTGTTGCACGTTAGTGATTATTATCTACAAAATAGTAATGATTATATTTTTGGAATTGATGTTTGTTGATGGTTTCCTTCATACGATAAGCATGAATGACTTATTTTGTCCTGAATTATCTAACAACAATGATGTTCTCATTCGATACAACCTAGCACCTTTCTCATACTTAGCACTAATTTTAAGTTGTAAAATATGTTGATGCATTACAAGTGATTGCACCTGTCCAGAAGGAACATAGGTTGGCATCTCAAGTAGGGATGGGGCAAATTGGAGCTCTTGAACATGCTCAATCTAGAAAAAAGGAGAGTAATTTTTAGAATCAATGGAAAAGCCTCACAAGTCGAGTTTATGCATCTTGTGCACATCAGAGTGTTGTGCTATAGGCGGTCATCATTTCATCCTCTACATACTTTCCAGAAGAAAAAATGGTAAGAAATTCTTTATGATTATTCAATTATGATATCGATTTTTTAGTAGACGAAGTCCATTTGACAAAAAATATCATATATCTAAATTTGATCAAATCTGTCATATTGAAGATCAATTTTAAAATCTGGTGATAAATCTACAGATGCAGCGAGGAAGCAAAATATTTGACACGCACAAGTATTCGAACCTAGATATTTTACTTAAAAGAGACATCATAAATTAAGCAAAAAAAAAAAAAAAATCCAAGTAAAATGTGGTATTAGTAGACAGTAATTCGTTTGATTTATATTTCTTTTTTTACCTTTCAGATCAATGAACAGCACAAGAAAGAAAAAGAACACAAATTCCAATGGTACATGTATATCAACATTTTGTTCCAAAATATATATATAAGACAACAGACATTTAACGCAAAACAAATTAGCATACCATGATATATCATGCTTTAATCCAACTTTCATCTTTGCAGCTTTATGAAGATGGTAATTCAACACATTATCCACCATGTATGATTCATCATCCCCTGATATAGGATCACCATCATTGTACCTTCACACAAAAGTTACTTGGTTAGATTTGAGATTCATATTTTTGCAGTTTGTCCTAACAAGAAATCAAAACCCCAAAATCTTAGTAAACAAATTAATCAAAGGCGTTCCGCTATAGTAATTCGAATGCCTTTGTAATTCGTTATTTTTTTTCCTCTTCTTTTAAACCTCTTCAAGAGAATAACATGATGGAAGAAACTTATTCATAAAGAATGCTAAATATCAGTTTATAAATCCAAATAGACAATTTTTTTTTTTTTTTTTTTTTTTTTATTAAAGCTGGAAGAGATCAATGGGGGAATATGTTTCACATGTGCACAAGCATTATTTTTAGTCAATGGCTGTAGTGGAATATTTATACCAAATTAAATAAATTTGTAAGAATTCTCCAATCTATATCGACGATACTGTAAATTATAGACAACTACGATGAAACACTATCTTATTTTTTAATAAATCTGAGTTCGGCTATATGAATTTTCTTATCTACTAGGGTTTATCACTCTATAATCTCATTAATCATGAAAAAAAAACAATAATGGAGTGTATATTTTTCTTTGTCTGCATATCATTATTGCACACAACATTATTTTCGAAGTACCAAAAACTATAAATAATATTATAATTTGAAGCTTGAGAAAAAAATCGAGAAATTACCGTGTTTGATTGATAATTCTTCTGATATTCTTCATAATTGATTTAACATCTAAAAGAATGTCTTGTTCTTCTACGGTGAATAAATCCATGTGCTGCCATGGTGAAAGTTCCAAGTGCACTGAAGTCATCAAATGTTTGGGAGCAACGTTTTGAATGTGATCGACCTAACTGGTCAAGTTGCGGGGGGTCAAGGGGCAGCGCCTTTCGTGGGGATTCGAGGGCATCGTCCCCGCAGAGGTCGAGGGGGCAGCGCCCCTCGTGGGGGCTCGGGGGCAACACCCCCGAAAGGATTTTTGATTTTCATGTATGTATGGAATTAAATATTTTCTAATATTTTTAAATTAAATTATTAATAAGTGAAATTATATTTATAATTTGTGTAAAATGTAGATTAATAGAATTTTTGGCCAAAAAAAATAAGGAATTTAAAAAATAAAATAAAATACAAAAAATGGGGTGCGGAGACACGGAGTGCCCGTGTCTCCACACATCGCCAAGACACGACTCCGTGTCTTCGCACATGTGGAGACACGAGCACCCCTGTGTCTCTAGATTGTGCAGAGACACGATTTTTTGTTGTTGCATTCATTAGCTTTTAACTCTTTCTTTTTCTGTTAAAAATAATACCTTCAATTCATTAGCTTTTTCCTTTTTAATCTATATGTTGTCTTCAATTCATATTACATTTTCAATGGAGTTTATCCAAGTTTTAACAAATCATTTGTTTATTTTCTTTTATACACCTAAGTCATTCATGATATTGGTTATCATCCTTAGAATTCTGCAACACAACAACCAACATAATATGGTAGGTCTTGTCCAAACAATCTGCATTCTGAAATATGCATACTTAGTTGACAGATATCCTGCAGCAGCATCAGGATCAACATCCTACATTCTTGGTGATGAAATGACTTGCCTCATTTAGGATTATGAAACATGTTAACAGACAACTTGCAAAAATCGTTAGTTTAAAACAATTGAGGCAAGTGCACAGAGATACCAAGCACGACACACAATCTAAATTTTTTTGTTATTTAATACCCTTCTTATCAGTTTTCACAAATTTATGGGTAAAACAAAATATTAACCTCTAGAAACCTCAATAGAAAAATGAGAAATAATTGAATATAGCTTTAGAAAATAATATGATTATCATAACAATTTATATTACATTTTCAATGGAGTTTATCCAATACCAATGCCTGAGTTCTACAGAATCGTTTGTTTGTTTTCTTTTGTACACCTAAGTCATGCAGGCTAAAAACATTGAGAACTGTTCTGATGCTTAGAATTGTGCAACATAAGAACAAGGGAATATGGGGGACCCTGTCCTCCAAACATAGATGCATACTTAGTTGACATATATCTTGTAATTGTTAATTGTAGCAGCATCAGAATCAGCATCCTCTGCATTCTTGATGATGAAATGGCTTGCCTCATTTAGCATCATGAAACATGTAAACAGAGACATCTTGCAAAAATATTCAGCTTAAAATAACCATCAAATGTTTGATATATGCAAAACCATTCCCTATGGTCAACATAAAATACAGTTAGAAGTCTCCAAATTAAGCTGATGAGGAAATCAAATTATACTACATAAAAATGGCTAACCTTATGAAACATATTCATCAAAGGTTTGTTGGATACAACAATAATTTTGAACCTTACATTTCTTTTAAACAATTGAAAAGAAGAAGGTAGTAAATAATTGATGTGAAAGAAAAGGTAATGGATTAAGACTTGCTTTTATCTAGAATATCACAAATAAGTTTATTGATTGGAATGAGTTAATTCATGTAATTTGAATACAATAATGTTTGTTGTATAATAAGAGTTATATCAAACTTTCATGCAACAAGTTACAAAGATGAAGCTAAAAAAATAAGTTTAAATCAAACTATAACCGTTAAGAAGTAAAAAAAAAAAAAATTACATAACTAAAGATAAAATTTATCTGTAAACAACATTTTTGGTACAATGAGAATGGATTTCACTGGATAATATTGGTCTGGCAAGAATTTTAACAATATACTCGTTCTTACTCTTGATAAAACAACATACAATTGTTCATGAGAAAATACTGGTTCTAAAAGATATATGCCTACATATTCTAAAGTTTGCTCTTGAGATTTGTTTATAGTCATTGCAAAGCATGGACATATTGAAAATTGTGTTCTCTTAAATGGAAACACTGCTTTATTAGATTCAAGTGGTATAAAAAGAATTGGGGAAAAAACTTTCTTGCCATTATATTCTCCAACAGCAATTTCTACACAAATAACATTTTGTTCAAAGTGTTAACATATTAATCTTGTTTCATTACACAAGCCTTCTGCGGGGTTAATATTTCGTAGTAATATAACAGGGCGGTCAATCTTGAGTACTAATTGATGTGGTGGTATACCATTTGGCATCAATGAATTGAAGAAGTCTTCTTGCATGGGTTGATCTGTTGTATCTAATGTTTCGTCGAAACTATAATAAGTATAAGCATCACCTGGAAAGTAATCTATGAGAATACTATTGATGTCATCAACATGTTCATTCTTTGGGGCTAAAATAACTCTATTAATCATATGACGAAGGTTTTTTGAATAGTAATCTATATTAGGAAATACAATATCTATTAATTTATGTAATGAAATATTGTCTTCTTCATAATGTAGAGTTATAGCAGACCAAAACTTAACCATACCACATGAATGTTCTTTTTTTGTACCATTTCCAATTTGAAGCAAATATTCAGAGAAAGAAGGATCTAAGAGAGTTCACATATTTTGAACTAATTTTATTTTTCTAAAATGGGGCCACAGATAAGAATTAATTAAACTCGATGCAATTATATCTTATTTACTCTCTCTTTGGACAACATGTAAGATTTGTCGAAAATCCACATCCAAACCTATTATTTTTCCACCAAATGGTAAGTCAGTGCTGGTTATGTTTCTTAACATTTTATCCAAAGCTTCCACAGCCTCACAATTTATCATTGAAGCTTCATCCTATATAATTAGTTTTGTCATTCTAAACAGATCATCTAAAGCCGATTGTTTACTTACTGCACAAACACTGTCATTATGAATATGAAGTGAAATCTTAAACCTTGAATGTGCTGTCCGGCCTCCAGGCAATAAACCAGCAGCTACTCATGATGATGCAGTTGCTAAAGCAACTAAACCCGTTGATCTAACAATTGCAAGCAATGCACGATACAAAAAAGTCTTCCCTGTTCCACCGGACCATCAATAAAATACATATCACCA
The DNA here is from genome assembly GCA_019097785.1 of Fraxinus excelsior. Classification (NCBI taxonomy): domain Eukaryota; kingdom Viridiplantae; phylum Streptophyta; class Magnoliopsida; order Lamiales; family Oleaceae; genus Fraxinus; species Fraxinus excelsior. Next base: position 52,832,315 of record CM032623.1, on the reverse strand, counting down.
ACATTACCAAAAACTTTACTTAAAATGACATCATAAGCATTTTTTTGCTATTGGTTAAGACTACCAGCACTTGAAATATCATTCTTAGATATTAACATGTCTAATTCTCCACTAACCAATCTTTGTAATAATTCATCTTGTTGGATGCCAACATCATAAATAAAAAATCCATAATCATTCAAACATTTGCCAAGTGGTTCTAATAATGAATCTATAGACTTCAATGCTTTCACCTCTTCACTATTCACACTTATATTTTTTCGTAAAAAATATTCAAACATAAATTCTTTAAACTGACTCCATAGTTTTTTTGGATCATTAGGACTACAAAATGCTAAAAGAGTTGCAAACAACCGACGTAAAGAATTAGGCATTTGATAATTGCAGGCTTCTTGTAGGCATAACTTACAATTATTATTTCCTTTGAGTAAACCTTGCAACAATGTAGCTTCCTAAAAAGTTTTCATTGAAATACCATTTACAAATTTAAAATCTTCAAAAGATGTCGATCCTCAGATTTAACAATATCCGCAAGTAATATCTCTCTCACTCTCTAGGATTTGATGCTACAACCCTCCCAACCACAACACCTTTTTTTTTCCTGTTAGTCCAACATTTGTCTTGTGCATCCCAGACAAAATATTCAAGGAATTCTTTGTACAACAACCTCCTCACTTCCTGATTAGCAATGTTGGTTGTAAAAAATTCGGTAAGCATCGTCTTTTGAAAGAAATCACGTCCAATAACTTTACTAAGATTATCAGTTTCTTTATAAGTAATCAATTGCTTATTTTCTAGATGTATCTGTAAAGAAAAAAACAGCTGGACTCATTTCATACATGGTAAATCCATAAATCCTCCAAGTTGCTTCTGGGGGAGAAACTCATCTACCAGACTGAAAACGTTCTATTTCATCAACGCTGTCTTGTCTATTCTCATCACATAAAGAGAAATTAACCTTGTCATATCTTTTGTAAATATACTTGTACAAATATTTAACAGCTTTTATTGTTGAGCATATTTATATATTCATATGACAGTCATATTTAGCTACCAAATAAGGATTATAAGGTACAACCCATCTATTATCAAGAATTTGTTTCCTAACTTTAGCTTTTTTACCATCATTTCGCCTTCTATATTTAGGATAGGAAGCTTCATCGAAGGAAGTATTTGAAGTGTAACTATGTGGATAACGACTCCTACACTTTTCACCATTTTCCATGCACACATTATTTGGATTTAAAATACCGCAAGGACCGTGCATCATGTGTTTGACAACAACAGAATGTAAATAAAGATACTTTGTATTATCGGAAACTTGAGCACTTACAATTTCATCTACCTTTTCAGGAGAAACAATTTTTTAGCCTGATTTCAATGTAATTTTTGAACCACTAGTTTCACTATTTTGTACACTATCAACAATTCCTTGGTAAAACTCATTATGTATCTGTGTTTGATTGTCACAGAAGTAATCTAACCTAGAAGATTCAACTTTAACATACATGTCAACTACATATTGCTGTAAAAGACGACCAACATGTAGCAATATGGAATTATCTAATGACCTTACATGTAGTTTATAACAATAATATTATCGGCAAGACACCTGTGATCACTTTTGCTTGCTGTGTAAAACTGAAAGCACGGATGAAAAAAAAGTTAATAATAAACAAACTAAATAAATCAATTAAAATCAAGAAAGAATTCATTCTTAAAACCTGTATTTTCATTCTTCAAAATTTCTTCATGAGAATTAGCATAATTGGCATCAAACATAACATCAATAGAAGAAATATCGTGATTTATATCCAGTTTATTAACTCTTTCAATACCTTGTTGCCATCCACTTTCTCCATTGGAGAGGATCATAACATCCAAAATAATAGTTTACTCTATGCTTGCTACCAGAATGGGTATAAATACATATATCACGAAACCCAAATCCAGACCGTTCATCATTAACTCAAATCGCAGCAACTTGGGATGCTGTTGGAGCATTATAAACTCTTTGATCCATACCCAAATTACATGCAATTTTTATCTCACGGCTTTCCAAATCAGTAACATTAGCTAAACCAAAACTTACAGACTTATTTGTGCAACAGCTGCATGAAGGAGAAAAAAAGAAAGAAGCCTCAAATTATTTCCCACACGAAGTAATATAATTAACCAATACAAAGATTAAATGTAAAAAATGATAAATACAGTCAAAGAACAAAACTCACAAGCCGTTGCATCTGTAGAAGTACCCTCTCCTGCTATTGTCGTTACTTTTCTTCTGGAATTTGTAGCTTGAAGTACTCTTTTCTGAACATACAGTTGTTGTCGACGTATGTTACGCAATTCTCGTGCCTAGGCATATAATTCTCTTCGTCGTGCATTCGAAGATTCTTCTGATTTAGCATAAATCACTCGGCGACGCCTTTTTTCTAGCTTAGAACTCCCTACAACAGCATCATCCATTCCTTATAAACCCCCAATCTAAGTTGAATAATACAAAATACCACAAAATACACGAGGAACCATTGAAATTCAAGAACCAATATGAAAACCATACTTCCATTATTTGATGAAATCGTAGGAAATAAATAGATGCCAAACCTAAGCTTAATTAAATAATCAAAACGAAAGAGGTGATCTGTAACTCTTACTAACTTTCAATTTCTCTAGCCATTGACTGGATAAAAATTGTGTGCACACTGCGGCCCAAGCACCACACGGAGACATGGCATGCCTCAGTGCTTAACGGAGACGAGGACAAATTTTTTTTATTTAAAAAATTATTATGAGCCTGATTGCATCTATTTTCTATAATCACATTATTAATTGAATATCAAGTTGCGTTCAAAATCAAAATAAACTTTTGGAAAATAACACAAATCCTTGAGCGTGTGTTGGGAGGTGGTGGGGATGAAGAATTTCCATATAATTACCCGAGCATAAATCCCCAACACTACAATTGTGTTATTTAATTTTTTTAGTTTGAGAAGAAGGTTTCATGAACTTACAAATACAACAGAAGTTTGTTATTAAATAAAGCAAGCCCACAGATCAAATGTCTCAAAATAAAATACTTAAATAAAACCCACATGAACTGCAAGAAAAAAAAATCAAAACGAAAATGCTGAGAACCGAGATGCGAAGAACTCCACACTTCCATTATTTGACGCATAACAAAAACCCCAAAAATGCAACACCCAAAAAATGCAAGAGAAATACCTTCTTCCTGTGCGCTGTAATTTGATGAGGAAAGGAAGAAAAATAGAATAAAAAACACAGATCAAATTTCTCAAAATAAAACCCACATGAACTGCAAGGAAAAAAAAACCAAAATGAAAATGCCGAGAACCCAGATGCGAAGAACTCCACACTTCCATTATTTGACGCATAACAAAAAACCCCAAACCTAAAAAATGCAAGAGAAATACCTTCTTCCCGTGCGCCAAAATTTCGATATTCAAAGAGGGAAAAGTTGATATTCAATTACCTTCTTCCCGTCCAAAAAATGCAAGAGAAATACCTTCTTCCCGTCCAAATTTAATTAAGGGAAAAGTTCACATTGCAGTTGTATGATTTACACCAATTCAAAAGTTAGGTAGATAGTTTAATAATTCAAAACTCAAGTATTAGGTAATTAATTAAAAATATTTATTAATTAGGTCACAATTATACAATTAATGGTCATATATACATAGAGGTGGCAATCGAGCCGAGTAGCTCGTTGGCTCGTACTGTAGCGACCCACGAGCCGCTCGAGCTCGCCAAAAAAGGAGCCCGAAGAAGGATAGTTACTAAAAATAAAAAATAAAAAATCTCACGAGTCAAGCCGCTCGGCTTGTGGCTCGTGAGAGACGAGCTCGCCCACGAGCAACGAGCCGAGCAAAAGCTCAGCTCGTTTTGTAACGAGCCACGAGCTCGGCTCGTAGGGCATCGAGCCGAGCTCGTGGGGCAACGAGCCGAGCAGGCTCAGCTCGTTGCCACCTCTATATATACATAATTATATGTCACAATTTATTTATTGATCACATATTATCAAATTAATTAGTCACTGATGATTTCGAGGTCACAAATTTAAAAAAATTATAGGTTACAATTAATTTCATTGGTCATATATTTTCAAATTTGTTGGCCACAAATTATTTTTCAATCACATATTGTCAAATTTTTAGATCACAGTTAAATACTTGATCACATGTAACCAAATACTTGGTCACAAATAATCAAATACTACTATTTCAGCCACTTTTGACCACTTTCACCCTGCTTCGCCATCACCACCCATCGCATCCAACCACACACTATCACCACTGCCACACACTGTTGCGACCACTGCACCCACAACACCACCCAACAAAAAAATCACATCACACCACAACCACCACCACACCCCACCACACAACATAGAGAGAACAATCCCCGCTGGTCGCCGCCACCAGAACATAAAATGGATCTACTGCTGTTCCACCCCACTGCAACCACAATTCTAGGTACGTAAACGTCCTCCACCTTCCGAATTTCTCACCGTTGCCTTTTCACCACCGACACCGTCGCCGCCTCGTCTGCCACATCATCTTCTCCCTCCGAAGCGAACACATCACATCCCACACAACCCTCTTCCTCCATCCCTTCCTGCAAATTTCATACTATCTCATCCTCATCCCCGCAAACCTTGTTTCATTGAAGAAAAATCACAGCGTTACGAATTCAATCGGCCTTGCTCACCGCTATCCCCAACTCCACTACCTCTACTTTTACACCTCGATGGGTGGACAGAGCTACAACCTTAATTTCTCACAAGATGAGAGAGAGAGAGAGAGAGAGAGAGAGAGATTAAGGTTATGGTTTTAATATATTACCTGATTTTTGAATAATGAAACTTGGTCCCTAATTTTTGAATTCTAATATTCAAATACCTGAATTATTGTAATTTCCTTTTAATTAAAGACTCCACAATAATTACATACAGGGGTGGACGCGAACTTTAAAGTTATGGGGTACAATTGAACTTACAAATAAGTTGGGAGAAATTTTATAATCGAAAATTTACATCCAAAAAATCATATTCTATGTAATTTTGTATCCGAAAATTTACATGGATTATGACTTTTTTGGATGTAAAATTTTGAAATTTTTTGATGTCATATTCCATAAAATGATGAAAATTATACTGAGAAATTTGTATCGCAAAAAATAATAAATGTTAATGAAATAATTGAGTTTTTTTTTAAAAAAAAAGAGTTAAGACTTCTTTCTTTAAGACTTGTGTTTAACGTATTTTTAACTATTTTCGATATGTGTTTTGGCTATTCGATATGTCCATAATGTAGTTCTTGAAATAAGTTTTGAGATGACATAAGTAATTTGTAAATTTCATTAGCGTACGATCATCCAAATTTATTATGATTTTGCCCTTTTTGGTAGAGATTAAAATCAAATTTTTAGTAAATTTTGATAAAAGTTAAATAGTTATGGATTCCATAAAATATGTTATTAAAATTAATTGTTAAGTTTGATTAAGATTAAGATTAAGATTTCAATCAATACCAAACATGATTTTATATATAGAAAAAAATTCTCAAAAGTTGGGGTAGGGGGACACGTGCCCCCTTAGGACCCCCTAGTCTGCCAGTGATTACATATTTATTTCACATTCATGTAATGTGAATATTAACTCTTTATCAAATTAGGTATTTTATTTTATTCATATTCGACTAAATTTAAAAAGTGCATGTATAATTAAATAAGTCAATTTTGTAAAAAATAAATTTCATTGATTAAAGCTGAAACTAAATGATTTATTTCAATAGTAAGAGATGCTGCATAGGTGGCTAAGTTTAAAAATAATAATTTTTTCTTTTTATATATGTTTTCATATAATACTTATTTATACTTAATAATTTCCTTATTTTGACCCTGAAATAGGTATATATTATTATTAAAATAAGTAACTTTCTCTATATTTAATTTTGTCAGTAAAAAATACTTGTTAAAAATTTATTTATTTTTAAATTAATTTGATTATAAATATATTATTGAAGTTAATTGAACATAGACACAAAATAAATCCAATTTCTTTAGACCATCAATATTTTCCATTTCTTGTGGGATTGGATGTGTTGGTATAGAAGACTAATGTTCATTTCGTATAGTATATTGACAACATTGACATACATGCAACAATTTATTTTTTATTGTGTTTTGATCTAAATTTTCAATTGTTTGGAATGACTAATTGTCAAAGTTATTCGGGATTCTCGTTCTCAAAAGAGTACTTATTATTATTTTTAGTTTTTAATTGGCGTGTATATATATATATATCCTACTTCACCCTTGTATGAAAATCTAGTACTAGTGGGATATCTTGGGGTTGACATCTATACTTGCTTGAGTAACTGACTCATTTTCTCACGAATTTCGTGAGCTTAACATTTAAAACTAGATCTCGTATGTTGTACAGTATCTTTTATAACACGAGTTCGTTGAAATTCTTCTAAATATCAGATTATTCCAACGTCTTTTTCAAGCTCCGCACATGAATCAACAGTAGTGTTGTAATTTTAGTGTAAGATCAAATATGTGGCATAACCTCTTCATATTTTTATAAAAGCTAGCACCGTACATGGATGGACTGTGAATTGCCACCCCTAATTAATTGACATGCTCCTCTTACATATATATCCCTTGTCACCATGCACCTGTACACTTACGTACATGCAGTTTGACGTAAAATCAACAGCTTACATAGCAATAGGGCTATTCTTCTACTTTGCAATATAATATTTTCACGATAGCCAGTAGCTTCGAAAATTAAATCCATATTTTGAGATAAGTGCATGCATCTTATAAATAAATATTCATGGATTGCATTGAAATGTAAGATTGATGTTTTGGCAACTTATAATTAACCGAGTCCAATTAAATTAATAATCGTGCGTCAACTTAAACGAGGTGGAGGCTATTTAAGGTAAGTCTTCCTCACACAAACCCTAATTTTCTTTTGAATGACTGATTAAATAATGCTAATATGGCTTCTTAAACATACAAAAATCAGACAAGTGTCTTATTTTAATTTTGTTTGTTTGATAATTAATTAAATTTGATTTAGAAGAGATTAACATCAAGATGTCTCTGGAAACCCGTCAGGGAGCAGAAGTTGAAGTATAAATCATTTAATTAATGTAAATTTTCCACACATTGATCTCATACTCAGTGCATCTGTCCAAGTAATTAAATCTATGTCATATTATTTAATTAAAAAGATAAATACACAAGTCTTCTTCTACTAGAATGGTGGGTTCGAACATAATAAAAGGTAACATTGTAAGACAAGCAAACTATATGGTGAAGCTATGTTTTTGACCTTTTTGAGACAGAAGATCTGATCATGTAGATTTAAAAGATTAAATTAATATTTGACCAAAAATCATCATATTTCGTTAGCTAAAGGGTGGATGGATCAATTACCTGAATTCTAACGACTTTGAATTGGATAAATTCTACTGTAGAAAAACAACAAAGCATGTTATGTGGTCTAAAATTCTTAAAATATGTTAAAAGTATTGGGCCACGCATGTCTGTGTATGTGAAGGCGCAGATTTGTTTTCATTCGTCATTGATTTATAGGTGGATGGTCCAGAATGCCAAATTTCGAAATTAGGCATTCTGGAGAGTAACGCGTGTTTCGCGACTCATTTTAGAGCAATTTTTTTTTTCTTTTCTTGAAATAGTACCCATTTAGGGCTGTTATTCGCATCATAATCTCCACGGGATTGTTACGCATCCATGTACGTTGATGATTTAATTAAATTGTTTATGAACGAAAGGAACTATATAGATATATTTTGCAATTTCGTAAACTCGTTCATCATTTGCATCATTTGTTTGTAAGCTTCTTGTAGCCAGACTAAGTAAATAAATTAATATCAAATAAAAATATCGTCATGAAATTAGTTATCTAAAAGAATACTACTGGCCTGTTTGAACTAGATTAAAATCTGATTTTAATATAATTCAAAATCAAACAATCAATATTAATTACATATTTTATGGATCCCACAGATTTTCAACAATACATTTCAAAAACTTCTATCACAATTCATTAAAGTTCCGATTTTAATCCACACCAAAGACCCTTTAAGTTAAGATATTGAGTCATCATTGTAACTTAATTTTTCATTTCGTTATTTACTTTTGATTGTCTTAAGGTAGTCTTTTCATATCAATTTAGATATCTTGCTTTGAATAAAACATTTAAACTTCAAAACCTATGATTTCGTTATCAATAACAAATGTTACCAGAATTTAGACTGAAAACTCGTAATGTTGACATGAACAAAATCTACTTGGAATTTGATCCTTTGAAGCAAGCAATACAATATGGAAAATTTTCTTTATAATTGGTAGAGGATGTAACAACTATTCACCAACTAATAGAGTAGCCTTTCTTCAAAGACTTTTTTAAAATAGTCAAAACCATCCATTAGCTGCCACCTGTCTCAAAGTATTCAATCAAATTGGACTGTCAGCTAATCTCTTCAGCTATATGTGAACCAAGCAATTCTTCCAAGATGGCTTTTTTAATAGGGAAATGACAAATAACCCTGGTTTGAAATCCATTTTGGGAGAAATAGAAATTTTGGAATAGTGATTGATGTGAGAATGTATGGTGAAAAAGTGATGAAATTTTTTTGATTTGTGTGTAATATTATTTTATTTGGAGAATGTGTGGTTGAAATGAAGAATGAGAATGAGAAAGAGAAATTAATGAGTGTCAAACAGGGACATAATCGTCTTTACAAAATAGTTTATTGATATGTGATTATTATGTTAGCGTCCATGGGCGTGCCAATAAACGAAAACCAAAAATTAAATAAATTTGTAAGTATATTTTTTTAAATTATATTATGTGTATATATTATTTTTTTCTTTAATTCTATTAACTACTGCAAAATAAACATAGTAATAATTCTCTTAGTTTCTTTTTACATAACAATTACATTATATTTGATGAAAGCCTGAAATGATAATTCTCAAACAAAGTATCAAAAGTTTAATCAATTAAAATCGAACTAGAACCAATTACTATCTAAATTCCTTAACAAGAACTATATGTACTAAATTAGATTTAAACCCTAAAATTTACACTTTTCATGTACTTTCAAAATACGACTTTCTAAAAATTCTTCGCGTGTTTTCTAAATTTATAATTGTTTAGCATTTCACTCCAATGCACAGCACAGCACAGAAGAGAGAGAGAGAGATGAACAAAGCCTAAGGGCGGTACCAAATCCTTTTGACTTCAACTCATTCATAACACACTTTCTTCTCGTCTATATATACTGGGGTCATCTTCTCATTAGGACCTACAACTTTCAATTTTATCTCTAAAGTTTTCTTCATCTACTGAAATTCTCAATATTCAAAGTCATCAACACCTCGAAATTAACAATGGGAAGATCACCTTGTTGTGAGAAAAATGGTGTCAAGAAAGGTCCATGGACTTCTGAGGAAGACATGAAACTCATTCAATACATTCAAGCGCACGGTGCGTGCAATTGGCGATCTCTTCCAAAAAATGCTGGTAAATATGATTAACAAGAACAATAATAATCCTTTTGTCTTCTTTATTATGTAATGATATGTAATGAAGATTGAACATTTTTGTGTAGGGCTTGAAAGATGTGGAAAAAGTTGCCGTCTTCGTTGGACAAATTACTTAAGACCTGATATCAAGAGAGGAAGATTTTCATTTGAGGAAGAAGAAACTATTATCCAGCTGCATAGTGTTCTTGGCAACAAGTAATATATCTCTCAATCCTTTTTCTCATCAATTAGTTTCACAAAATTAATAGAGAAATAGGTTACATGAATACAATTTTTTTCTAATCATGCATTACTGGACCTAAATTTGTTTCTTCTGATGATAAAGGTGGTCTGCAATTGCGGCTCGATTGCCTGGAAGAACAGATAATGAAATCAAGAACTACTGGAACACTCATATAAGAAAGAGACTTCTTCGAAATGGGATTGATCCGGTGACTCATGCTCCACGCCTTGATCTTTTAGATTTCTCATCACTCTTAAACTTGCCACAGATTAATCTTTCGAATCTACTCCGACTTCAAACCCTACTAAATCCAGAAGCCCTAAGGCTGGCAGCTAGTCTTCAGGAAAATCCTGAACTGTTATTGACAAAACTTCAGGAAAACCAATTATTCAACGCTCAGTTGCAAAACCAAACCCCCATTTTTCAAACTGACCAATTTCAAAACACTTTCGATCCACAAACCCCTCTTTGCAATCCATCCACTGATCTTCCTGTAACTACCTCAGTTTCTAATCAATCTCATCTCATGCAAGGGAACATGGGACAGTTCTCTATGAACTCAGAAAGTTTAAGTGGCCAAACATTTCAAAATAATCTAACAACTACATTTGAAAGTGTCCCTTTTATTGAAAATTTCTGCTTAGGGGCTTCTGAACAAATGCAGAAAGATTTATCAGAAAACATAAGTTTTCAGTCCTTGAACAGCGGGAGCAATTGCAGCAAAAATTTCGGTTTTGATTCAGTTTTATCGACACCTCTCTCGAGCCCAACTCCTCTAAATTCAAGGTCAACATATATCAATGGAAACACAGAAGATGAGAGAGAAAGTAATTACAGTAACCTGTTAAAGTTTGAAATACCAGAGAGTTTAGATTTTGACGATTTCATGTAAACACTCACACATTTCATTCCACTTGTATATTTTAGGTCATTGTGATGGCGCAATCTTTTACTTTGTGTCAAGTCATTCCAGATTTTAGTTTGCCTTGTTAGTTAGCATTTTTGTAAGATAGTTTACATATACTAGCAGTTTGTTGTTTGTATATTACATTTTCTAATATTATAAACTTTCTTCCCATTTAGTTGTAAATTTTTGTTTTTTGTTTTTTGTTTTTTGTAGGGCTTCAAAGATGTGGAAAAAGTTAATGAACGGAACATAAAAAGAAATTAAAGCTAATAATGAATTAAAGTTGCCCCCTCTCACCCCCACCCCCCCCTCCCCCTCCCTCTTGAGCATTCTAAACAAACTATTTTCACCAAAGTTAGATAAGATTAGTCTATGAATTGTGCTTCTATCTTTATTTAATACAGTGAACCACTTGATAATTTACCCAAAGCAATTTACGTAAATTCATCAATCAACAGTGGGTGCCTGAGAATGAGTTGAATGCATTATATCACGGTAAATTGCAACGGCACAAGGCCAATTTGGGTTCGGCATATCAAGGAAACTAAAATTGTAAGTTACAGAAGACCCTTCATCGCAATCCTATATGATAGAATCTAGGTGACATAAATTCCTTGTTAAAGTAATTGAATAATTAAAATTGAAGGGCACGTCAAGAAAAACCCAGTTTGGAATGCTATTAGAGTCAAATATCAAGTTGAAATTCTATTTTGGAAGTTCATTGAGGGTTGAAAATTGATATTGAACTCGAAGAAGAGTTCGAAATGGAGAAAATAATTTGGAAAAAAAAATTTGGCAGAACACCCAGGGCTGCAGGGTCAAGCATGGGCACCGCGGCGACTTCTGTACCTGTTCCGATTTTTCGCGTTTTTTTCTCTTTTTCATTTTTGACTCAACTTTTTAGCATCTTACTTCATCAACAACTATACTAGGAAGGTTTGGACGCCCTCTACATGTTCCCTATAAATATTAGTCTTTTCTATACAATTTTGTAATGTGAAAAAAGAGATTACTAGAACTTTAGGATTAATTGTATATTTTTCCATTATTATTGGTACAATAAAATCTCCTAACTCACCTGTCATATTTTCTTTTACTTTTTTTCTTATGATCAAATACTCTATTATTGTGCCATATAATTTCAACATCTCAATCCGATAATTGGTTTCATATCAAGTGATATCGAACAATACGTAATCTTTAAATTTCTAACAATTGGTATCAAAGATTTTGAGCATAATTAATACAAAAAGTGAGATCAGAGCGATTCTAATATTTTATTTGTTTCACAACACTATGGGCATGTCTGAGCGCACGGTCCAGCACAATTTGGACCATTACAAATCAAAAATCAGACCGTTATGAATAATTAATTGAACAAAATCTTACAACACGACAGCCTCAAAGTCAAGCCATTATAATGCAAATTCCCAAAATGCCCTCCTTATTACATGCCTCAACAGTCCAAATCAGTCTCGACTCTCCCAATTTCTCTCATCCATTTCCTTCCACAGAATTATTGCTGCCAAACTGCGATTTCAGCACCAGCCCGCCATGCCATCTCCTTCCCAGATCACCACCCTTTGACACCCCTTCCGGCAAAAGTGTTCTCCGTCGGCGTGTGTTTGTTTCCTTCCCTCAGATTTGTGCGAGGAGAACTCGAGCTAACAATATTTGTTCTGCCGCTTGTTGGAAAAGATAAAGTTTTTCGACTAGCAGACATGATGCTCACACCATGGATCCACGGCTGTTATCGGTAAGGGTCGATGTTTTCGATTTGTTAGATTTTCACGACAACGCATATTACCTAACCACCGTCCCCAAAAATATTTCGCACACTAATTGAGTTGTGTCTTGTCATCGCAGATGGGTTACAATGGCCCGTCGTCCCCCTCTAACCCTCCTCCAAGCCCAACCCAACCACCACCCCAAAAGAACGCCTTTTGGACCAAACGTGATAACCATATTTTCTTAGCCGCATGTAAGACGGTGATAGCTGACGGTCACCGTAACGGAAAGTACTTCACGAAACACGGTTGGGACCAAGTGATCCAGTTGTTCAACACCAACTCCAGGCACGTCTGGACCAAGCAACAGTTGAAGAATCATTGGGGTTGTCTCCGTCAAAAGCATAAAAGACTCGGAGCTGTTGAACTGTAGTGGTGTCGAGTATAACTCCGCAACAGGAACAATTGCTGCCTCGAACGAGTGCTGGGAGAGGAAGATTAAGGTAACAAGACTTATATGCCAGTACCAATTTTGTTTTTTATTTCTTGGAACGACAATGTAAAATAGCTGTAACGAGTTTGCATTTCCGTTTTTGAAAAATTGAAATGTTAGGTACATGGCTTCCCCATTCCCCATTAGTTTCAATGAACAAGAATTGAAATGTTAGGTTTACAGATTCCCCATTCCCCATTAGTTTCAAAAAAGAATTAAGAAAAACGCTCATCATAATCGAATTGAAAGTTGTTGCAGCTCCATTCTTCTTTTCCCTTCGTCCATTTTCCCCCTGATTTCTTCATTTTTTTTTCACAATTAGTACTTGCAACATTAGTGTAATTAACAGAGATTCATTTTACATATTTTTCCCAATTGAATTCTGGATGCAGAACCAGGCTGCAATTTCCCTTAAATCCTCTCTTATTTCTATTACTGGGTGAACATATAGTAAAGAAAAGGTCCATGTTTCTATCTCATTTCGTAATCTGTCTTTTGTAGTTGTTGAGTTTTTAATTACAGTTATAAAGCATATTGTATTTTTGCCTTATGTTGGTGTCATTATCATCGAACTCATGTGTTTGAAACTCGTAAGGAATATGCAGCTTACAGAGTGTTATGTTGGTTATATATTCATGTTGTAGATGTTCTATAACATCATCTGTGGTTATATTGCCCAACATATAGCTACATATAAATAATGTCTTGTAGTTTAACGAGTGCACATAGTCCTTCAATTCAAAACGTTGTATTCTCATATTGTGAATGTCGAACAGGAGAACAAGGACTACTGAGAATACAGAGACAAAGACTGCAGAGAGGTATACAGCTACAACGTGTTGTTCAGGGACACATTTGACAGTGATAAGTACGCGATCACACAGTCCCAAATGTGTTGGATAGGTTTCGCCATGTTTGAAGATAGTGGTTACGAAGACTTGTGCGACATTCATCCGGACGGGGATGAGAGGAATGGGTCAAGTGATGAGGGAGACAAAACTGGTCGGGCAGCAACCAACATGGACGTCTCTAGGCCGCGAAGTGGAGACAATCGTCGACCAGGCAGTAAGAACACATGTGAGAAGAGAGCAAAAATAGGAGCCAGAGAGGTATCGTACTCTGTCGATCGCGTCGCCTTTGCCAGTCGAGAAGTAGCCGAAAAAATCGACAAGTTGGTTGGTCCTGCTGTGACTCCTGCGAAGACAATATTAGATGAGTTGCTCGCGACGGGCAGACTTCACAAAAAAACTGAGTTGTACTTCTGGACTTGCAAGTTCCTGAGCAAAAGGGCAAATATGGAGATTCTTGACCTGCAGGATGACCCTGAGGACAAAATGGTCAGGGTTGAGTGGTGCTGCAACGATGATACGAAGATACGATCTGTATGAGGTCTTTCTCAGAAAAAATGTGTAGCGTTGTATTTGAACAGTTGAAAAATTATGTTGTACCTTTTTTATGCCTTCTTGCGGGATTTTCCATGCAGACAACTATTTTCTGTACTCGTAATACTTATTTTTTGCACCCATATCTGTAGCCAGAGATTTGCTCTACATATTTTGAAAACCTGTTGTGATCTGAGTTGCCACGTTAAAAAAATCTCTGTATGACGTCTTTATTTTCAAAGAACATTGGTAGAGTCATTATGGCCTACAAGATTCCTTACTATCACTAGGGTGAATTATTTGTTTTTTTAACTTCGTCATGTTCTTCAAGGCCCCCCATTTAAGCAAAAATGATTTGTACTGATGCCATGAAATATGGAGGACGGTCTATATAAGGCAACATACAACCAACATATTAAACAAAGAAAGTATTAGAAGAGTTGTGAGGTGGTTTCCTTTTACTGCTCGTTGTATTCTCAGAGTGCGTGAGAAATTATTAGTAACATTACGAAGTGGAATGACCCGTTATCAATTTCAATGTGACCTCATGCCTTGCTTCGATGATGAAGTTGAAATCGACGAAGAGGAAGTTGTGCAAGAAGTGCAAGATGACATCGTCGCATGGTTTCGATACTGTCGACAGGTAGAAATAGACGTTGCTACGTACTATTACCGACAGAGAACTCGAGTCCAAAGGTTCCCATTTGCGAGAAATAGACATATGTTCATGTTGGATGCCATGAACTATAGTCCCAATGAGTGTTATGCAGAATTCCGAATGTATCCCGAAACGCTGTGGGCATTTACACATATACTCCGCGACGAATACGGACTACGCAGTGGCCAGCACGTAGACGTGTATGAACAAGTTGGGATGTTTCTGTGTATATTAGCGTATGGAAAAGGGTATAGACAGGTGCAAACACTGTTCAACCATTATTTGGAAACTGTTGGACACTATTTCAAGAATGCGCTTGGAGCGGTCGTGGAATTTAGTGAATGTCTAATCAAACCTGATTCGAACTATAATAACGATGCTGAGCATCACGTACCAAATATGAACAAACATTCGTTATTTCAAAATTACATAGGTGCTACTGACGGAACGCACGTCAAAGTTGTCATTCCGAGGGACGAACGAGTGAATTTTATTGGACGCAAGGGCATCCCAACACAAAATGTTCTTGCAGCATGTGATTTCAACTTATGTTTCACATTTGTACATGCAAGGTGGGCGGGGACCACGCACGATTCACGCATATTGGCACGGGCTATACATAGTCCCGAGATTGCGTTTTCACATCCTGCCCCGGGTAATATTACCTTGTCGACTCTGGATTCTCCCATAGACCTGGGTACATGGCTCCGTATAAGAGGTCAGATATATTATATCATTTTCAGTAGTTTTACGATAGTGAGACGGGTCGGAGACATGCCTTTCGAAATGCACGTGAGAAATTTAACTTCAGGCACTCCTCATGCAGGAATGTAATAGAGCGTGCATTTGGTGTGTGGAAAAATTGGTGGAAAATTATCGATAGTATGCCAAGTTACAATTTCAAAGTGCAGATTGCTGTTGTCTTAGCTACTATGGGTATACACAACTTCCTTCGACGGGGCTGGAGTTGTCGACGAGGCGTTCGCAAATGCAGAGACGGATCCAGAGGCGGTGGAGGTAGAACTTTTGGACGAACAAGAAGAAGCCGCTGGTGAAATGAATGCACCATAAATGCAACGCAATGAGTGAGATCGTTTTCGAAATTACTTGGTTCAAAGTCAGTAAGCGTGTGTTTGTATGACAACGTCGTTATCGTAAATTAAGTGTGACCATGTAAAATTTAAATTACTATTTCGGGTACCAAGTTACATTGTCGTACTTTGTGAATTGGCAAAATGAAAATAATATTGAGTTTTTGTTCAAAATAATGCACGTCGTTAATGCATTCCCAATTTTGGTGTTGGTGGTCCATCAATAGGAAGAATTTTCATAGATGCATGCAGGGTACTTTTGAATTGGTCAAAAGTGGTAATAATGAGATGTAAGAGAAAGTGAACGGGTGCACATAGAGGGTAATTCGGGCATTACATACAAAAATATCTAGAATATCTAGAAACCGTGCTGATCTTTTATCACCGGTGGACCCTTTGATGTGACACAAAAATTGATTTTGAATTCTCACAATCACTCCCAGACACACCCTATATATATAGAGCAAAATATGGTTTTCATCCCCTCATCCTGTCATTAAGGTCCATGAGGGTAACCAAAATCTTGTCGAGGAAAATATGTAAATTGTGCATATATGTTTATGCACTGAAGGAGACGTTTTTTTTTTTAAAAGTAAAGTTTTGCTTAGTAAATGAATCGAAATTTTAAATAAAGGGAAAAAAATTCTTGGTACAGAATTTATCAATTTTCCAAGAAAGTGTTGGCTTGTCATACTCAACTAGAAAGCCTAACATTTGCCGTCACATAATTTGTATTAATAGTCAAGTCAAAAAAAGTGCATTTTTGTTTTGGCATGGCCTTTTTGGCTGATTATATAGGAATTTAACAGCATTTTACGGCACAAAGACGAAATCATTGGCTCGTTTTTGGCACTGAAGCTAGCTAGAAATTTATTTTGTGCTATAAAGATAAGGTGTCGTGACTTTGTTTGCCATTATATGGACTTTACATGATTGCAAGGTTAAGAATATTGTGATTCCATCTGTTCTTAGTTGGCGCCTTCGACTTTCCTTGTCTAATATACGTTTTTCTCGTTCAGGTTATCATAGTTTATTCGATATGAAGACTTTTCCTTTTTGTTTCCCATCATAAAAGAGTGAAGAATTCAATATTAATTGCAAATCAAAATGTATTTCATGTGAATTATACATGCAATTAGAATATTGTCCAATCAAAACAACTGGATGAAAAACTTCAAATATATGGAACTTAATTCTTACCGAAAGGAGAAAAAGAAAAATCCCTTGACAAATGGAAATGACATTTGTTACGGCAGACAAAATGAATTATTGTATTCCATGTGAAAAATACTTGCTAATTTTGTAGTAATAGTCTAAAATATGAATTTTTCATTTTTTTTTCTTTTTCATATTCACTTCGGGTGACTTGATTTATTAATAAAAGAAAAAGTACCATAATAAGACAAGAAAATATATACTTATTGTGTCTGAAAGACTACAATTTATGCACCATAATCATACTTCTCGTGATCATATGTTGAGTTTAGTGTTTGTGATGACTTTCAAACTTGCAACTTGAAGGAGATTGTGTAAAATTATTTCGACAACCCATATCCAAAAAGTCCATAACTTCATCATATTTTCCATGAATATATATGAATGCGTTCCCATCATAATCTAGTGCATTCGGGTAGATATGTTGTATATTTGTGTTGTAACATTACTAGCAACCGCCACCTTGAGAGCCGAAGGTGGAGTAGCCTCTTCATATGCATCACACTCTTCCATACCGAGTCCCATATTATAAAAATTATTTTCAATTAATTTTTGAACTGAATTACTTTGCACTGTTTCTTTGAGGCCAAGACTAGGATCAATGGGGTAGCCTCTTTATAAGCACCGTTTCTTATCGAATTTGGGGATGATTGTGCAATTAGAATGCTCGCAAGGGAAGATGGAGGAGGCAATTTTAATTCATTTAATGGCTTTTATTTCTTTTTGTATTTCATATATTAATTTAGCGAAGGACAATTTTGCTTCTGTGCCTAGCTAATTAGGGTTTTCTTCATAAGATTTTTAACATTTAAAATAAATTTTGTGAGTTTATCGTTCTTTTTTTTTTTTCTCTCTTTTACGATCCAACTTCGATATTCTTAGAAATAGATGAATTTTCCAAACAATTAGATATTGAGTATCGTGTTAGAACAAGTTAAATCCCAATTTCATTCTATTCATGGAATTCAGTTCAATCAACAAGTTTTAATCGATAATTCTCATTGTAATCATAGAACTTTAATCTTATGTTTGTCTTATTTAGTGCTTCTTGCTGCATCACTTGACAACTATCTTTTTTTAAATACCTCTATTTTTTTAATTTTGTTAAAAAACTTGTATAGCTAACAAAGATGATATACCACCAAATTGAATAGTTTAATTATATGAGGGATTCCGTACCATATGAGTAGAGTGAATTGCGAAAAAACAGGGATGGAAAATGAAGAAAGTGAATCTTAAAATAGAAAAAATTACAGCTACATGGGAAGAAAGATTACAATATAAGAAACTGTAATATACAAAAAAATAAACGCTAGTACAAGTGGAAGGACTTGACACAAAGTAAAAGATTGCGCCATCACAATTACCTTAAAAGTACAAGTGGAATGAAATGTGAGAGCGTTTACATGAACTCATCAAAATCTAAACTCTCTGGTATTTCAAACTTTAACAGGCTACTGCAGTAACTCTCTCTCTCATCTTCTGTGTTCCCTTTGATATATGTTGAGCTTGAGTTTAGAGGATTTGAGCTTGATAGAGGCGTCGATAAAACTGAATCAAAACTGAACTTATGGATGTTATTGCTCCCGCTGTCCGAGGACTGAAAACTTATGTTTTCTGATAAATCTTTCTGCATTTGTTCAGAAGCCCCATAGCAGAAATTTTCAGTAAAAGGGACACTTTCAAATGTAGTTGTTAGATTATTTTGAAATGTTTGGCCACTCAAACTTTCTGAATTCATAGAGAACTGTCCCATGTTCCCTTGCATGAGATGAGATTGATTAGAAACTGAGGTAGTTACAGGAAGATCAGTGGATGGATTGCAAAGAGGGGTTTGTGGATCGAAAGTGTTTTGAAATTGGTCAGTTTGAAAAATGGGGGTTTGGTTTTGCAACTGAGCGTTGAATAATTGGTTTTCTTGAAGTTTTGTCAATAACAGTTCAGGATTTTCCTGAAGACTAGCTGCCAGCCTTAGGGCTTCTGGATTTAGTAGGGTTTGAAGTCGGAGTAGATTCGAAAGATTAATCTGTGGCAAGTTTAACAGTGATGAGAAATCTAAAAGATCGAGGCGTGGAGCATGAGTCACCGGATCAATCCCATTTCGCCGAAGTCTCTTTCTTATATGAGTGTTCCAGTAGTTCTTGATTTCATTATCTGTTCTTCCAGGCAATCGAGCGGCAATTGCAGACCACCTTTATCATCAGAAGAAACAAATTCAGGTCCAGTAATGCATGATAAGAAACATTTGTATACATGTAACCTATTTCTCTATTAATTTTGTGAAACTAATTAATGAGAAAAAGGATTGAGAGATATATTACTTGTTGCCAAGAACACTATGCAGCTGGATAATAGTTTCTTCTTCCTCAAATGAAAATCTTCCTCTCTTGATATCAGGTCTTAAGTAATTTGTCCAACGAAGACGGCAACTTTTTCCACATCTTTCAAGCCCTACACAAAAATGTTCAATCTTCATTACATATCATTACATAATAAAGAAGACAAAAGGATTATTATTGTTCTTGTTAATCATATTTACCAGCATTTTTTGGAAGAGATCGCCAATTGCACGCACCGTGCTCTTGAATGTATTGAATGAGTTTCATGTCTTCCTCAGAGGTCCATGGACCTTTCTTGACACCATTTTTATCACAACAAGGTGATCTTCCCATTGTTAATTTCGGGGTCTTGATGACTTTGAATATTCAGAATATTACTAAGGAAGAAATTAAATGAGACTTTTCAGGAGATGAAGAAAACTTTAAAGCCAAAAGTGAAAGTTGTAGGTCCTAATAAGAAGATGACCCCAGTATATATAGACGTGAAGGAAGTGTGTTATGAATGAGGTGGAAGTCAAAAGGATTTGGTACCGCCCTTAGGCTTTGTTCATCTCTCTCTTCTGTGCTGTGTTTTGGGGGTGAAATGCTAAACAATTAAAGTCATTTGGAAGTATGCAAGAAGATTAAGCCCAAGTTTTTTTTCTGATTCTTTCAAAATTCTTTTTTTTTTCTTTTTATATATATTTTTTAACTACACATTCACACAATAAATATTCTACACGTAAACAAAAATTTTTTTCCTATTTTTTAACTACACATTTTCTAAAAAATCACTATTTAAAACAATATTTTTTTCAAAAAAATGACCACCAAATAGAAGCTAAAATTTTACTGCTTAATCTAGCCACCGTTTGGCCCCTATTATTTAGTATTATAATTTTTGGAATAATATTTTTTTAAATGTGTAATTAAAAAAAAAGAATTTTTTTTTATTTACATATAAAATTATTTTATTGGATGCATGCATGTTAATATAATAATAACATATTAATAAACAATTGTCGTAAACATGATTTTGTGTCATCTTGAGAGAATTGCTTGGTTCACATGAAGCTGAAGAAATTAGCTGACAGTCAAATTTGATTGAATAATTCGTGACAGGTGGCAGATAAATGTTGGCTTTGACTATTTTAAAAAGTCTTTGAAGAAAGGCAACTCTATTGGTTGGTGTATAGTTGTTACATCCTCTACCAATTATAAAGAAAAATTTCCATGTTGTGTATTGCTTGCTTCAAAGGACCAAATTCAAATTGATTTTGGTATGGCGACCGCGTGAACTTTATATAAATTTGCACCTGTCGATATTACAACCTTTTAACTCTAAATATTGGTAACATTTGTTATTGATAAGGAAATCGCCGGTTTTGAATTTTCAATGTTCTTTTCAAACCAAGATGGATAAAATGATATGAAAAAACAACCTTAAGACATGCAATGACGACACAATACCTTAACTTTAGTATTCTTTGAGATAACTAATTTCATGACAATATTTTAATTTGATATAAATTTATTTACTTATAATCTGGTTACAAGAAGCCTACACACTAAAATTAAAATGACTATTGGCATAATGTATATAATTGATAGCTACGAATATTTTTTTTTTCCAAGTGCGAACAAGTAGTGTTTGAAAATAGTCCTTGTTTAAACATTTAGCAATTTATTGAATGTAGTTTTCACATGTATATTAAACTAGATTATTTATAAGCAGTATTCTAAAAAGCGCGTCTAAATGTCGCTTGTGCGGAAAACGTGATGAAAATGCTTTGCCTTGAGCCTAAACGAAAATTAAGGAGTCAACGAAAATGTTGACAACTTAATGCTCGCCTAGGCGCTCCTAGTTATTAGGGAACGTCTAGACGTGCCTCCGCCTCATGCCCAGATTTTAAGGGGGGCCCAATTATTATTATTTTTTTTAATAAAATCCACAGTCCAGACTTAGTAGCTCACTATCTTTTCAAGCTTAAAAAACTCTAGTAGCCCATTCATGTAGGGGGTTTTTTTTTTTTTTTTTCCAAATAAAACCCACATGATTTTGTATTGGACGATACGGAGCCCGATCAAGAGTTAAATTAGATAAAGTTTAAACTACAAGTTATCTATGTTATGTAATTATGATTTTGAAACTTATCTTTACGTAGGAATTATTAAGTAAATACAATATTTTATAATTATAAATGTTTGTTATGTATTATTTGAATTATTGAATTTTTTTACAATGATTAAGAATTTAAAACAAAAAAACGTTTTTTACGCCTAAACTTAAGCTTGAAGTTTGGCTTCCATGTCTAACCCCACTTTACGTTCTTTAGAACGCTGATTATAAGAAATAAATGGGTTACAAAATTGTAAGATATTTATATAAGTTCCACTTGACCATAATCAATTTAATTAGCACATCAACATGTAACAATCCCGTGGAGATTATGTTGGCCAAAAAACTTGAAAGGTTGTGAAATTAAATAAAATAAAAATATATTGAGATCTTATTTCTAAAGCAGCCCTATTTCAAGGGGGAAAAAAACTTGCCCTCACAAAACACACTTGTTAATATCCTAAATGCCTGATTTCGAAATGACCACCCACGTATGAATCAGTGACGAATGATTATTTCTATCTTTAATAATAAGTCAAAGGCTGCACTCAATCTGAGCCTTCAAATTCACAGGAATGCGTGGCCCAAGACTCGACACATTTTAATAACTAAACCTTTTATTTTAGACGGCAAATAGATTTGCAACATAACATGCTTCGTTGTTTTTTTTCTACAGTAGCATTCTATCCAATTCAAAGTCGTTAGAATTCAGGTAATTGATCCATCCACCCTTTAGCTAACGAAATATGATGATTTTTGGTCAAATATTAATTTAATTAATACACTCAGATCTTCTGTCACAAACATAGTTTGCTTGTCTTACATGGTCACCTTTAAATATTTACGTACCACTTTTTTCTAGAAGAAGAAATATCTGGCGTGATTTAAACTTCAACTTCTGCTCCCTGATCGGGTTTATCTCTTCTAAATCAAATTTAATTAATTATCAAATAAACAAATGGACACTTGTCTGATTTTTGCGAATTTACGTGTCGAGCCATAAGCATTATTACCTTAAATAGCCTCCACCTCATTTAAGGTGACGCAATTATTAATTAATTACTCTAATTTAAGTTCCCAAAATGTTCATATATTAATGAGCCATGCTAGCGGTACATCCCCCTCACATGGGTAGGGGGCCCACTCGAATAAAATATTCGAGTGGGCCCCTCCATGTGAGGGGATGTAGATCTTGATGTACACTTTTTGATGTACATCTAAATTTTTCTATATTAAAATATGGAATTTATTAATTTTGGAAACTGCCCTCAAAATATTAAATATATTAATAATTCTGTGGCTTTGTAAGATTGCATGGAGGTAGGTGTACAGTGGCATGCCATGGGTGCAAGACTCCACGAATATCCATTAAAAATGAATATTGCTTTTACAGAAGTATCTTGTGTTGCAAATATCGACCAGCCCTAGGTGTTCGCTGATGGAGCCAGCGGCATGATAAGGAGTCGCTAGACACATCTTCAGCGGAGGTCCAGGCCTGCCCCAAGTCCAATTAAATTTTGTAACGGGGAAAGGTTTTTAAGGAAAAATAATTTTTTCTCCTCATATTAATATAAAAAAAATAATAATAATAATAAAAAAAATTGTCCTCCCTAACTCCGTCCCTACACTATATATATACAATCCATAACTCTCTGAACGTAGATGAATATCCTTTTTTAATAGCTTTCATTATTTGATAAATCTAAGCATTTAGCTCTTGTTTGGGCTCCATTAATTTCAAATTTTGAATGAAAAACATATTTTGGAATAGTAATTTTTTAAGAATATATGATTTAAAAGGAAGAAAAAGAAGAGAGAGAAAATTCATTTGAGTAAAACGGAGCACAAACAGGGGCTTAGTAAATTAAGCTCAATTTTGTGTAGCTAAAAATTAATTTTTAGTAGATAAATGTTTGGCTGGAAAATTGTTAAAATTTATGGGTCTCATGAAATTTGTAAAAATTAATAGTTAGCTTTAACTTGAGTTTTTATCAACTTTTTTAAGCCACACCAAACATGGACTTAGTATCTGGACGGGGTCCATAGGATCCGGCAAATGATGTTGAACCCATTTCAAATAGTGGACTGGGTTGCAGATTTCTTCTATTTATAAATATGGGCTTAAACTCATACTATTAGTGGGTTAGGTTTTAACTTGTTCGGCCCCTTTAACATGCAGAGGCGGATAAAGCCCACTCTTCAGATGAAATGATTTACCTAACATTATTCATGAATCATATCTCATCAGTCATCATAAAAGAAAATGTGGAATTATTTTCATCATTAAAAATTGTTTTATAATAATTATTTACTTGATTGTATTTATCATAATTTTTTTCCCCTTTTACAATCCATTTTTTTTTTTTTAATTTCATTAAATGATTCATTAAACCGTCAATATTGTCTCTTTTGCTAGAGTAAGATTATAACTTGATGTATAAAATCAATATTTGGTTCATTATTCTCAAGAAAATGGTATTTACTTATTTTGAAAATAAGTTCTATTAATAGCTACATCACCAGATTTATCAAAATATAAACATGCCATTTTCTTTCAATTTATGTAACTGCTGCTCTGGACGCATCAGTTGCCTTTCTTTCAAAAACATAATGCAAACTTTTAAGAAACTTATTACCATAACTATTATAAAGAATTATACTCCGTATTGAATTTTGTTGTTGATTTCAATCAAGAATTAACGTAATTACAAGCTTCAATTAAAACTTAACATAATTGCAAGCTTTAATTCTTATACTCAAAAATATTAACATGCCAAATTAATGTCAAATATGCTTTCCCAAAATTATATACATTAAATTCAGAAAAGTAAACAATAATTTGCATAGAACACTATTAGTAATCGGTAACATAGTTATTAGACCTGACCCGAACATGGAATTGAGTCTCGGGTTACTGGTCGGATCAGTGAGTCAATGGTCAGACCGGTGAGTCATTACATAAAAATCTATATAAAAAAAATTAGAGTATATAAATTTTTTTAGACAAGATTATGTATTTTTTAAAATTATTTTTCACTAATTATTTAGGTTTATAAAATAAAATTAAATGTTTGACCACTTTTTCTATAAAGATACTTTTAGAAAACATATAATGATAAATTGGATACATATTACTTCTTGAATATAATACACATTGAAGTACAATACAACTTTAATGGTGATGAGGTAATTATTTTACTTAAAGGTCCAATGTTCAATTCCTTGGACCTCCAATATTTTAAAATGCAATTTTGAAAACTGGTTAACCGCCTGAGTTAACTCGGTCAAAATCGTTGATTAACTTGGTCAAAGTTGAATTTTGATCGAGTCATGTGCATTCATATTAAATTAAATTACTCGGCTCGGACAAGGGCCCTGGTCACCGATTTCCCAGTCCGATCGGTCGATCCGGGCTGGGTTTTATAACTATGATCAGTAATGTGGATTAGCTTGGATTAGTTAGTGTTGCACGCCTAAGATGACAGGGTGCTTTAGGATGCAGATGAGCGTTTATCTTCCAGCTCCCTAACCTAATACGACAAAGAGTACGGACCTCATGGAACCATATCATAGGTCAACATCTAATCATTCTGCTGCTGCAAGGCTAGCTAATTGTATGTAGTAGCCCTATTCATAGAAATGGTTCAAAAGGGAACGAGAAAATTATTGGGTTTTGATATTCAATAAGTCTCGGGCAATGATGAAGCATCAGATTGAATTTCATAGACATTGGTCGATGAATTGAATTGATTATCAACAATCAAATTCAAAAGTTCAACCCGAAAACAACGTAGACCTTTGAAAGTGGCTTAAAAAATCAATATTAATCACGGCCTATATATTTACTTATTGGATGGTTTAGTCTTGGCCAGTTTATCTCTTATTTGGCCCAAGGGCGGACGCAGAACTTTAATGTTGGGAGGACACAATTGAACTTGAAAAGAAGTTGGGAGAAATTTTACAATCGAAAATTTACGTCCAAAAAAATATACCCTATGTAATTTTACATCAGAAAATTTACATAAGATGACTTTTTCGGATGTAAAATTTCCTAATAAAATGATGAAAATTATATTGAGAAATTTGTATTGCAAAAATAATAAACTTTAATGAAATAATTGATTTTTTTTAAAATGCGAGTTAGACGTCTTTTTAACAACTCACGTTTAACGTATTTTTAACTATTTTCGATATATGTTTGAACTATTCGATATACCCATAATATAGTTTTTGAAATAAGTTTCAAAATGATATAAGTAATTTTTAGATTTGATTAGCGTACGATCGTCAAAGAATTTTTAAAGTTAGTATATTATCGAAATTCAAATTTATTTTGATTTTGCCCTTGTTGGTGAAGATTAAAATCAAATTTTGATAAAAATTGAACAGTTATGGATTTCATAAAATATGTTATTAAAACTAATTGTTAAATTTGATTTCAATTAAAATTAAAATTTCAATCGATACAGACATGATTTTATATATATAAACTCAAAAGTTGGGGGGCATATGCCCCCCAGGAACCCACTGGGTCCGCCTGTGATTTGGCCCTAATAGATAACCTATCGTTAGACTATATATAGCCTCATTCCCTTTGCAAATTAACGTGTGATTTGTGTGCAATTGAGAAAAACGTGGCTGCCCTCTTACTGTGAAAGTCGGCTGCCTTTGAGAGATGAAAAATAGGTTCCCTTTGTATTTTGGTTTCCTTTTGTGTCTTTCGTCTGTTATTTTTTAATTTCCGCGTCTTTGTGGTCTACAAATCAACACTATTATATTGTCTTTTGTGGGTAAGATTGAGAAACAATCGAGATAAATATTAATTAGTTGTGGGTTAGAGCCGTTTGGATTGATTGTTTGGTATAGAAAGTTAACGTAAAACTCAACCTGAAAAATACCGTTTAGAAGATCTTCGGAACGAATTTCCGCGACAAAAATCACTTGCGATAGAATTTCATACAGTTCGATTTTGGAATAAAGTATGATTGACATAGTCTTCTTTAATAAATAGGCATGTAGTGAGTGGCTCTTTTCATATTTAGTTTTGAGTAAAGAGACATCCCGAAAGCCTTTGGGGAATGGAAAGAGGAAGACTAGATAGAGCTTGAGCATGAGTGAAAAAACGAATATCGCTAGATTGGTTTTCGCCCCTTATGTCGTGAAGGCATATGAGTTTAATTTAGTATTATATTTCTACCTATGTATTGAGGTCAATTTTTGCATTTTTCAATTGCTTACTAATTAATCACGTACTTGTATCAAAGTCTAGAGTTCGAGAAGTTGTCACATGACCAAAGCGCCTTTTCGTGTTCAAGATCCGTATACTCAAATGCTAAAAATGTTTTGTGGCCCTGACACATCTTTACGTGATTGTAAAATCTTGGTTAAAAAGTAATATTAATTTTATTTACGGTCAAATGGACAATAGGTTTTGCCACCTACCTCCCATGATGTGGTTGTGAGGTTAAAACGCGTTACATTCAAGTCAATATAAATAATTTGTGTCAACTAAAAATCTCCTTATCAATCATTTCAATTGTGTAATATGGCATTTTAGCATAAATCATTTGGCGTTTTTTGAAATTTTATTTTGTGCTTTTTCAATCATCCTCTATAAGCTCAGGAACAATCAAACTGCTTGGCATGAAACCATGCATGGTCCTACATAGAAGTTCTCTATTTATTTATTAATTCTTAGTACGTGTCTTCATAGTTTATTAGGAATTTAAGTACCTAAGTTGCAATTTCAATTATGATAAGTCATTAGGTCACTTATATTAGTTTTGTGAGAATTGAGATGGATTTTTTTGATTAAAAATTTATAAAAATTGTAAGAGTACTTTTTCTTTAATCATTTATCTAAATTAACTATTTGTTGATATGATATTCTTCTTTCTGCTATATGATGAGTACTTTAATTTATGTTATATGATCTTTTGTTTTGGTCCAATTTCTTTTTATTGATTGCGATGAAACTCGAACTTGGAATCTTTCTCTACTATGTTAATACCATATATTAACGAATTCCTCTTATAGTAGCTTCTAAGAATCCAATAAGCTTGTATATAATATATGCTCGATTGCTAGAGGAATTCTCTTTAACAAAATAGGAATGAATTCCAGAAAACAAAACATCATTAATGCATTAAGCATAAAAGCGAATTGCTCAACGTTATGATCAACACATTTATCATACTATTGCATATCAAAAACGGAGGATAATCTACTATCTCATGCGGCCATACCTCTGGTTTACATAAACGAAGTTTTCTATGATTTTTCCGCATATATTCTTCATGTTCCTTTCTAAGACATATTGACCATGAAATCATCGAAGTACGAAATATAGGGAGAAAAAGGGCTGGCCTCCTCTACTGGTAACAAATAATTAGTTTCATTGGGTTCGTTCCAGAAATTTCCCAGGAATCCAGAATCTGAAGAGTTGACACCATCATCTCCAACCCAGTGAAGATCACTCACCATAGAGAAATCTGGGCATGTTAATTCACTAAAATTCAGTTCACTGGATGATTCAAAAAGGTCGGGCACAGCTGGTAACATATTTGCTTGGCTGTTATATGTGATAGGTAGAAATGTTTCAGGCCAGGAGTTATCTTGGGAAACTGCAATTGAATCCAAGGAAGTGGTGTCACATGCTATCCAATTGGCAGTATTGGGAGATAGCATTAGATTTTCCGATTCCTTCAGGGTTTGGATTTCAGAAGGCGGGTTTGCAATAGTCCGGGCTACTTCCACTTGGGTTGCAGCTTCCTTTCGTTTATTGCATCTCTTCATATAAGTATGCCAATAGTTTTTGATTTCATTGTCAGTTCTTCCAGGCAAATTTGCAGCAATGGCAGACCACCTGCATTTTAGAGTTAGGAAGTGTTATTAGGAATTAGAATAGAGCAATTCGCTCTTGTGCCTACGAAACTTGTTAAATTAGCAGCAAATTTACGACTATCCCAAGAAGAATATCGGTTTATGTTTAATTTGTCATCTTAGTCAGATCCAACAACTTGTGAGAATGCTTGATTTTATGTAATCAATTTGTTTTCAAGAACGGAAGGACTGTAATTTATTTGCAGAAGTTGATTCAGTTAGAGTGATAAGTAGATCTCACTTGTTCCCCAGTTGGTTATGTAATTCCATGATAAAATTCTCTTCCTCTTTAGTGAATTTCCCCCGTTTAAGACTGGGATTCAAGTAATTCACCCATCGTAATCTGCAGCTCTTCCCACATCTTGCTAAACCTGCACTTAGATTGACAAGCATTAAATTACACTTTCAGCTCTCTCAATTACATGGAATATCAAATCTTCTCTATAATATTCACATAGATAGATAGATATATAGATAGAAAGTTAAATGAATTAAACAGCAGAATTTGCTGTTTAAAACATAAAAGTAGTAGTTAGGATAAAGAAATAAGTGGAAGGAAATTAGGGTTCCCTTTTCCAAGAACGGAATATATTGAATTTCAAGGAAGTAATTCAATTCTTCATTGTTTCCTCTATAATATTAGCAGGAATTAAGGAGAAAAGAATAAAAAGGAAGAAGTATCATAATATACCAGCA
The DNA here is from genome assembly GCA_019097785.1 of Fraxinus excelsior. Taxonomy (NCBI): domain Eukaryota; kingdom Viridiplantae; phylum Streptophyta; class Magnoliopsida; order Lamiales; family Oleaceae; genus Fraxinus; species Fraxinus excelsior. The sequence goes on along the minus strand of CM032623.1, from coordinate 52,802,995 downwards.
TATTTGGGCAACAATCGCCAATTCCAGTGGCCATATCTCAGAACATAAGCCCTCAACTTATCGTCTTCTTCTTTACTCCAAGCACCTTTCTTCATTCCATTATTATCAAAGAAACAGGGCCTCACCATTTTCACTTATTTGTAGTTATGTCTTTCTCCAGCTCTTTACTTTCTTTCTTTACAAGCTCACTCCATGTTTTTTTATATATATGGCATAAGAGCAGAAGCAGTTTCCGGAGAATTTATTTGCATGTGTCAACGTACGAAATAACCTAGGAAACAGATATTTGGTATATAAAATGTTGTCAAAGTATTAGAACGCGTTCCTGAAAAGGATTTAAATATTGAAGAAAATAGAAATAGTAGGAACGAGGAGCCATCTTCAGTCATACTTATGACCTAATACAACTGGTTACACCTCCAAGCAAAACTTAGGCGAATATTTAATGGGTAATTAGCAGAAATGGTCCCTAACGTTTACATTCATTGCTAAAATGGTCCCTAACGTTTGAAATTTGATATTTGTACCCTTATTTCAAATGTTCGTTGCGGAATTGGTCCTTCCATCCACTTCATTTAAATCAGCAGTTAGAAAATTGAATGGAATTTGCCAATAATATTTGAAAAAGGGTAAATTAGTCAACTTCCTATATTTTTGCATAGAGTTAACCGTGGCCAAGGAAATCCCCAAATTGAATAACCACACCAAACCTCACTTTTCCTAAATCTTCCAAAAAGAAGAAGTACCCCTTTGAACCCATTCCACTACCACCTTCCCATTGCCATTCCGACACCGGCAACTGTAATGAAATGTCGCCGGTAAGTTTTAAACTAGGATATTCAATGAACTTAAGAAGATTATAGTTTTTCCCATGCAAATCAAGATACACTTTGGTCACAAGTGAAGGAAACCATGACATACCATTTTGGACAAAATGTAACTAATTTGGATGTCAATAATATAACTACGGGTATGCTTGAGTCACATTATTTTGGAAGAATGTATTATGAAATAGTAGATTGGTAGAAAATATGTGGTTGAAAAAGAAGGAAACGTTATTGATATGATGAAATATATTATTTTATTGAAGAATTTGTGATTGAAAATGAGTAGAAGAATGAGAATGAAAATTTTAATGTGTACCAAACATGGGCTAAATCACATGATGATGTAAATGAAGATGAATTGGAAAATAAAGGTGTAAATGAAGTACAGAATGAAAAGCAGCAAGGAGTAGAACTGGATAATGTATTTGTCAATTCTAACTATGAAACAGGTGAAGACCTTGTTGATAATGTTGGAATTGATACTCCAAAAATGAATATGGATTTTGGATTTGGTCTTATAAATGAGCAGAAGGTAAGGGATTTAGACATGGATTATAGTGATTTGGATTAACTAAGGAGTTTGGATAGTGATGATGATGGAACTTCTCGAAAAAGGATAAGGAAAGAGCATGCAGATTACTGTGGCAATGAAAAGTTCCAAGTCAAGAATGCAGTAGATAACATTGGAACCCTAAATGCAATGGATATCAAAGCAAAAAATTGTTCTTGTCGAGCCTGGGAGTTGTCTGGAATCCCTTGTAGCCATGTTATTGCATCCTTAATATCAAGAGGAATGAAGGTTATTGACTATGAAGATGACATCTACAAGAAGACGGCATACATTAGAACATACTCCCTCTATCTTACCCATGACAAGTCCAGATTTATGGCCTAATTCAGATCTGACCCCTTGAATCCACCTTTCTACACCAAAAAGTCCGGACAACCAAAGAAGGCTAGATGAAAGGAAGCTAATGAACGTGAAATGCTAAGGCATCATCAAGCAATGCTAGGGCATCAACAAGAAATGCAAGTAGGGTGGGGTTGAAGATGAGGTGCAAAAAGTGTGGACAAACTGGCCACAACAAGAGAACTGCAACACTTTGCCACAACCAAATGCTACCGAGGATGTGAGGATACACAAAATATTTTTTGACTTTTGACTGCTACAATCGTTCTTTTGTAGATCTTATGAATTTTTGTCTAATAGCCCAATGCAATATACATAGCACATAGTTTAGTTTATTAGAAATATTGAAACCCTGTTTGGTTAGTTAACAATGTAATTATCTATTGAGAACTTATACTACTTAGCTCATCAATGATTATTTGTGCTAAATGGTTAAAGGGTTAAGGGTGATATTTGCCGACAACGTCTTGAGTTGGGGTCTAAACTTGTAAATTACATCAAACCATAAGAATTATATTCACCGACAATTTTAAGAGGAGAAAAAATATGAAAAGTTGACTAATTTACCGTTTTTCAAATATTATTGGCAAATTTCATTCAATTTTTTAATGGCTAATTTAATGGAAGTGGATGGAAGGACCAATTCTGCAACAAACGTTTGAAATAAGGGTACAAATATCAAATTTAAAACGATAGAGATCATTTTAGCAATGAATGTAAATGTTAGGGACCATTTCTGCTAATTACCCATATTTAATTCTAGTTGAAAAGATTTACCGTCAAAGTCTATTACAAAATTCTTATTTTAAAGACTTATTAATACACTGCAAGACTTTGTATGGTGTTTATTATTTTCATTTTATCATTGTTAAATACGAAATCTTTAAATTATAAATCATAATATTGAGAGCCGGTAAATCTATGAAAAGAGAATTTAAACAACAGAAAATTTGAGTTTTCAAAATAATAAATATCAGTCTTAAATTATTTATCATAATCAGCAAGTACACAGAGAATATAAGGGAAAAAACACGAAAGGGAAGATTAAAATTAGATTTTTAGTAAATTTTGATAAAAATTGGTAAAACATGTGATAAAATTAATTGTGAACTTTGACTTTGGTAAAAATCTAAATTTTAATCCTTACCAAACAAGAACGTTATATATATTGCATATTACTAATCCATATAATAATCATGATTTAAATTTTTTTTTTCTTTCCTTTTCCAAAATCATTTGAAGGATTATATTGACGCCATATACTTCTATTGTTGTCACTTTTTTTAGTGCATGCGCTATAAGTCTTCAATCTTTGTTCATTGTTGTACTTATATTCCCAACCTTTTTTTGTTGTTATATTATTGGCCTCAACATTCCATTTACTCCCACATTTTGTCGGGATGATAGTTTTTGTCCGAAAAGTTTTTAGGGGGCTTAAGAGGGCCTAATTTATCCTCATAGGTTCAAGCAAAAAATAAAATAAATAGAAAGTGTGACAAAGTACACGAATGATCTAATGAGCATGAGTACTTATCTTGTGTTAAGTACAGGTAAGTATCCATACATTAATTAGTGGATTTTAATCTTAATTCAAATGTTGAGATTCACCAAGAGTTTATGTATCAATAGTGTATATCACAAGTTATCGGTGCTTAACATAAGATGAATATTGATACTCATTAGATCATTCCTATGACAAAGTATGTGCTCGTTAATTGAAAGCATGCTAATACAATATTTGGACATCATCCATTGTAAGATACTATATATCTCTACATTTAAGAGTAATAATTTTGTTCACTAATATTCATATTTTCATAGTAAATATAGTTGTGGCTGTTTTTTCATTTTCCATGAAGCCGGGCTCCGGCCTAAAAAATGAATTAATGATTTAATTTACGAAAATGAAGGCGTCTCTTGAATTATCAAAAAATGAATTATTATTTATATGAAAATCTCATAATATTTTTCAGGAAAAAAAAAATTCTGCAATATATATCAATTTATGTTTAGCTACCATTATTAAACATGACCTGGTATAAAAGGCATAGCTATACTTTGTAACTACCGGAAATTAATAAACTCATAAGTCACTTTCAGATTATAAGCAAAAATAAAAATAAAAAATAAAAATGAAATTATTAGTACATTATTGTGTAGCTTCGTCTCTTCCTCATTGTTATCAAGCCATCATTTAAGACTTCAATTGGAATAGACTCAGTCAATCAGATATAATGCAAAAAATAAACGTGTTAAATACCATAAAATTGTTCTTAAACAGATTAATTACTAGAACAGAGTCAATGATCAATAAAAATTTACTTGCAACTTACAAATGAATAAGCTAACGTCAAAGTGTTATGGTTAAAATATAATGAGAAATGCTATTTGTAAATTCTTGTTTACCACTTGATTTACATAGGGTACAAGTTGTAATATTTTACACCATGTTGGACAGAAGAAAAAGTCAGATTAACCTGTGAAATCTTGTTACTTTTACATTATGTAAACCAACAAGTAGCATTTAGGAAAAATAATTGATAGTAAATGTTACGTCAAGAGGAGCTCTAAGCTGCTAGGTTCACACCATTTTTTGACTAGGAATTTTCTCTGTAGTAGACTTTTTGAACAACGTGTGTTATTTGTCAAGGTCTTAAAGTCGGTATCATTGAAATTAAAATGATTTCACACGTTTCTACTGATCAATTGATCATTGTAATCTATTTTTAAAATTTTGCACATTGACAATGCTAATTGATCACCAGTGAACCTTTCGTCGGCTCACGCATGAGGAGGCGAGTTGCGGGAGGGAGCAAATGTGTTCGAAAAAATTACAGCAATGGAAACAAAAAAGGAACAAGATGATGAAAGGAAAATAGAAATAGAAATAAGACTTGATCACAAAAATAGTATCGTTGTCTTCAAACGATATTTGCCTCATCCACCAAATCTTTTGAGAATTATAATGACAAATAGTTTGTAGAATTCAAGCCCGAAATGAAGAACACCAAAAGCTTCAAGGTGAACAAGTAAAAAAAAGTATATAAAAGTGATTATATGAAGAACAAAATAAATGGACAGAATTTAGAATGAAAATGGAATGATTTCAAATGATTAAAAAATTATTTTGGAATGATAATTAACTTATATTTATAGTGTTCAATCATTCCCACACGAAATGGTTCCAAACCATATTGAAAATGTATGTTGCTTCACAAGAAAACTACCAAAATCATATTGAAAATGTATGTTGCTTCACAAGAAAAACACCAAAATTTGAAATTAACGGTTATATTTTTCAAATTCATTCTTTTCTATTCCAAATTCATTCATATATAAACGTTTTAATCCATCAAATTATGATTTTGAACAACAAGATTTTCAACATTCCCCCACTTGTTCAAAATCAACTCTTATCATATAATCAAATATCAACACTTATGCATAAGAGTTAGATATCTTTCGATTTGAATATAACCGTAGTGTAAATCTCATAAAGCATTATTGAAATTCCAAGTAACTGGAACGCTTTGAACCAGTTATTCCTTGTAACAATACCGATGAAATCACACACACAAGTGTTAAATTTCACAAGTTCCTCTAACCCGCTTAGTGCTAATATGGTCTTGCACTTATCCTATTTCTTTGAACTTTTAAAGAGAGAAAACGCTGACTCTCTAATGAGGCGGCACCATCTCGTAGTTCACATAGGTGAAGTTCTTCCAATATCTTTGTTACTTTTAGAGATACTTGTACTCCGTACTGAACTTCATCAAGAATTTATAATTCAACCATCTAACAGTAACAACCAACACTATTAGTCAATGATAGGATTTAATAATTTCTTTAGTGTTGATATTCATCCACTTATCGAATGACTTGTTATTATCTCTTGAACCTAAATATACTTGTTTAGTATAATTGGTAGGGTTGCTATCATTGGTGGATTTGTTTAAGGAATTTCAACCCCATCCCTATTTGAAGTCGATCTTACTACCTCTCTCGTAAGAGGTTTAGTAAACGGATATGCTAAGTTCTCACTAGACTTAACAAATGTAAGAGAAATTATTTCATGCTTGATTAATTTCATTACATATTCATGTCTTAGACTCATGTGTCTAGACTTTGCATTATATACTTCTCTATAAGCTCAAGCAAGAGTATCTTGACCATCACACACGATAGGTATTGATGAAATATCCTTTATGTCGAATGGTATTTCATAGAACAAATCTCTTAGCTACTCAGCCTCTTTTTCGACTTCGGCCAATGCTACAAACTTCGATTCCATTGTTGAGTGAGTAATGCAAGTTTGTTTCTTAGACTTCCAAGAAATTGCAGCTCCTGCAAAAGTAAATATCCAAACTGTAGTGGATTTATTTTCTCCTTCCAAAATTTTAGGAAATCTTGTATATTGTAACCCAAGGTCTTTGGTTTTCTTCAAATAAACAAGAACCCTACCGATAGCTTTCCAATGTTTGGAACTTGGATTGCTAGAAAACCTACTTAGTTTACTCATGACAAATGCTACATCAGGTCTTGTACACTGTCCAGCGTACATAAGACTTCCAATTGCACTTGCATATTCTATTTGAGCTATTGTTCTTCCATCGTTCTTAATCAATTTGATACTTGGATCAAATGGGGTTTTAGCTTCTTTGATGTTCAAATGCTTGAACTTATTTGTCACATTCTCAACCTAATGTGACAAGTACTGATGAAAACACCCTCCCTTCATCAAGTGCATCTCCCTTAAAAGTTGTGTTTCTAAACAATTTTCTCATTTGTTTCTTTTTGTAATTGTCACCTAAGCAACTAAATAACGTTAAAGTGCAATTTTCCATATCAAATAGCAGTCTTCTCTGTATTAACATTTTTAACTACCCAATTGGAGGTGGAATTTTAAATACTTTAAGAAAAACTCAATTTACTGCATGAAATGTTAAAAATCTTAGTCAACTTCTTAGTAACGAAATACACGTCACACACAAAAGTCAAGTTATTAAAAAGGTGGAAATAATTTTCAACATGCCCACAGGGGCAAAAAAATCTTGACATTTGTTTGTTAAATTTTCCCATCTAAAATCTTGAGCAAATATAGAAATAGTAAATTTATTTATTAAATTTTTATGTAGTGTAGAAGAGATCTTAGGCTCATTTGATAGGCCGAATTTTTCATGGTGATAGGCCGGATTTTTCATGGAAAATGAAAAATATTTTCCATTTTCCAACTTTTGTAGTGTTTGATTGGCGAAATTTTCTCGGGGAAATATTTTCCAATTTTCTAAAATTTCCACATTTTTGAGGAAAATAAATTCTTGATGTTTTTGTGGAAAAATATTTTCCTGGGTTTTTTTTTTTTTTTTTTGCAATTGAAAGAAATTCTAAACACAATAGTAAATTTTTTTTTCACTTTTATTGACAATTTGCATACAAAACAAAGGCAAACAAATAGTATTCGGTATGATTTTTAAAATTTTTTTTTTGATAATTGGAACAAATTCTAGACCTAATAGTAGAAAAAATTATCACTTTAATGGACAATTTTTCGTAAAAAAAGAAGTCAAGCGGACAACAAACTTTCAACATTTTTCATAGAAAATTATACCAATCAAACACAATTAATTACAATTTCCAGTAAAATAATTTCTAAGAAAATCTTCTCTGTAAAATATTTTCTTTCCACCCATTTTTCACACTGCAATCAAACGGGCCCTAATAGAATATTACAATTCAACTTGATATTTTACATGAAATAGATAAGTTTAATTACTGAGTCCTCGTTTATCAATCTTGCAACAATTATATCCTGATTTACACCATAACTTACCAAATTTACACTTGCACAATCTTACATCATCTCACACATTTATCCCCTATTTGGTGGAATTAAAGTCCAATTTTTAATATATTTTGATAAAAATTGATGAAATATATGATTGAAAAGTTATTGATTCCATGAAATGCGTGGTTAAAATTAATTATTGACTTTGACTTAATTAAAATCTAGATTTTAATTTTCACCAAGAATAATGCTATTTAGTTCCATTAGGATAACTACAATCTAGGTGGCGTTATATGATAAGTTAAATTAAAGGTAGAATTAAATCACTTATTTAATTTCACTTATTATTAAGAATTAAATCACTTATTTAATTTCACTTATTATTTAATGTCACATTAACGCTAACCCTAGTGAGGCTAAATAGTATTACTCTTTCACCAAACATGAGCGATTCATCCAACTATTATAATACTTACACACCATCAATCTGTTAATCATATGGTACAAATAGCTTAATCCACTACATATAGCATCTTCTCCCAATCACGGTTAGGTTAAATATTAGCAATACTCTTTCACCAAATAGGAGCGTTTAATCCAACTATTATAATACTTCTACATCATCAATCTTTCAACCATAGTTTATAAATAGCTTAATCCACTACATATGGTTCCCTATGTCGAGCTTTGTTTGCTTGCTAGAGCAGCAACACATCCCATATTGGCATTCTTCCTTTACCAAGATTATGCACTCGCAGGGCAAATGACAGCACATGCAGTACAACCCCAAATTTCCAGAAATACTCAAATACCTAAACACAGAACAAGTTCACGAGGTGAGCAAAACACAACATAGGATAGTTTTCTAAATATAATGACAAGTGAATTTTCAATAATTCAACAAAACATTTAATGCCGTCATTTAACTTCATTCTCGTTAGCAACTTCAAGAGATTGGGCTGATGGCAACACTGAAATCTTTGAGCTATTCAGTGTTAATGAATAAAATTTCACATCGAATAAAGATGAAAACATAGGCCAATTTATAAAGGATTGGGTTACTATTCTTAATAAGGTTGACATTTTAAGATGGAATCCAAAATCTTAACATGATATCAGAGTCCGTTAAGCTCCAACGAGCGATTCGATCCAATTAAAACTCAAAAAATATTGAGCACACGGATTTCAAGATTGATCTGCTCAAATGAGCAACTATCTTGCGGAAGCATGTTAAGGGATAAAATCTCACATCGAATAAAGATGAAAACATATATCAATTAATAAAGAATTGGATTACTCCTCTTAATAAAGTTGACCTTTTAAGATGAACACACAATCTTAACAGTCAAACCCCTTTCCCAAATCATATTTAAGGGAAAGAGTATAGTTGAACTCAAAACACTACAACAACCAGCAATAGTGAATAATTTCCAATCAGATATTTTATAAACACAAAAAATAAATATTGGTAATTTAGAAAATTGAGAAAAATGAATAAACATTGTCTTAGATATATATCCAATAATTACATATAATAGTGCAACAACCCCAAGTAGGTTCTCCCTTTCACGGACTTGAGATCAAATACACCTCAATTGTGGATTATCTCATCATGGAAGACAAGGAATGTATGGATAAAAAATTAAAAGTTAATAATTTAACAATGCAATTGGGAAAATAAAAATAAATGCCGTGGATTTTGAGTAACAAACTGTTCAAGAAGCTTAGAGAGATTAAACAACTTATCAATCAAGAATTTCTTAAAGCAGATACGGCATAATTGGCTATATATCAATCATCACCGCCTATAAAAATTGAGGCCGGCTAATAGGACATCGTATTCTGCTGCATTGTTGGAGGCCTTAAACCTGAACCTCATCATACAATAAAGCTCGTGTCCTGGGCTAACTAAGACCACACTGTCCCCATAGCCTATTTTCCTAGAGTAACCATCAACAAACAGGTTCTAGGTGGGGGTTCAACGGGTTCCATTTCTGGAATGTCGTGAATTATGCCACAAAATTTTCTAAGGTTTGGCTCTTGATGGCAGTTCTTGTCTTAAAGATAATGTCAAACTCAGTGAGCTCTACAACCCACTTCATCATTCTTTCAGAAGCATTAGGTTTCTAGAGTACTTGCTTGAGTGGGAAGTTTGTTAGCACATGAATAGTATGAGCTTGTAAGTATGGCATCAACTTCCTAGAGGCAGTCACTAAGGAAAGAGTCAGTTTCTCCATGTTTGGGTAGTGGGTCTCCGCTGCAAAAATACTTTACTTACATAATAAATGGGCAACTAATGATCACCCTCCTCTCTTACAAGTATCGAATTGATAGCGTCGATAGATACCGCCAAATATAGTTTCAGGGGGCTCATCATCTTTAGGTTTGGAGAGAAAGGAGGTTTCTCCCAAGTGCTTTTTCAACCTTGAAAGGCCTCTTTGCACTCCTCTGTTCACTGGAACTTCTACCTCCCTTTAAAAATCTTTAAAGAAGGAAAGACACTTATCAATTACCTTTGAGACGCTTCAAGGCCCCATGCATGCTTTGCACTTCTTTAGGGGGGGAGAGGGGCTTATCTCAATCGAGGCCTTAATCTTTTCATGATTAGTCTCTATGTCTCTTTGGTTGACAAAGTAGCCCAAGAGCCTTTCGAAGGCAACACCAAATGTGTATTTAAGGGGTTCGGTCTCATCATGTACCTCTTCAATATTTGGAAGGCTTTGTTTAAGTGCTTTGCTTAGGCTGGAAATGCAATCCCTAGTGGGGGGTTTCGATTGTTCCTCTGATTTTACTGGGGGTGTCTTGCAAAGTCGTTACAATCAGCAATGTTATGGATGTAAGAGTGGTGGTAAAAGCAGTACTTGGGGTGGCATTTTGTTTCTATTTCTAATCTCGACACCTCTCTCTCTCTCTCTCTCTTCAAGGGGTTTGAAAGCTGGGCCTTTCCAATTGATCATTGAGATTGAGGTTCACATCCTCGTAGGCTATGGCAAGTACTGCATTTAGGGTTGCGGCTATATAAGCTTGGCTCGAACCGGGTGCAACGACTTAGTTAGCCTGATTCCATTGGTCCATCTCTGCCTTCTAGAGGGTGGTAGTCCATTGTTGGCTTTATTATGGTGTTCCCTCATATCCTCGTTTCATTTTTCATCATCGCCAGCGAGGTATCGTAGCTACTAAGGTCTTTGTTTTGCACATCTCTCCAAAAGAGGGAGTTCATGTCAATGCCTCCTCTTAAGGTAGACAATGATTCCTTATCGGTGACATGTACACAATGGGTCATCTCGTCAGTAAAGCATGCTAAGAAATTTTTTAAGGTTCTCCAGGCTATTGCCTTAAGTCTTAGATGCATTGGGTGGAACCTTCTCCTTCATTTCTTATTTCAAAGCGTTTAAGGAAAGTTTCCTTAAATTAGGGCCAGCTTCAGATCCTTCTCTCCTCCAGCCTTCCGTACTGAAACAAGGCTGACCCACTTAGAGTTAAGTGAAAGGCTCTGCATTTCACAACTGGGGTGGCTTTTCTCAAGCCCATATGGGTTTTGTAAGCATTCGGTGCTTGGATGGATCGCCTATTCCGCCATATTTGGGCAGCTTTGGAAGGGTAAAGTGGTCTGACATATGGTATGGAAAATGGAAGGTCTTATCATCATCGTCCAAGTCACGGGACCTTTAAAGGCCATTAGAATCTTCATCCTCTTCGATAGTGTTCCTAGGAAGTAGTCGGGACAGACCCGATTGACCTCTTTGATTCTGCTCATCTCTCATCTGATGCCCAATCCTAGGTGGAGAGTTCTAAGGCTTATTGCCTTAAGTATTTTTATTCTACCTCTCGAACTGAGAGGGTAGCTACCGCCTATTTCTAGGTGTAGGCAAAGGTTGAGCTGCCTATTTCTAGGCTTCTAAGGCAACTAGGAATGCCTATTTCTGGGCCTCCTAGGTCTCAACCTATCAAAAACACTTATAGATCTTTTAGGCATATTCTTCGGCTCGTAGTTGAGAAGAAAGTTGAATGGAGCCTCGTTGGGTCGACTGCGGTGTCGTTGGAAGAAATGTCGACTCTAGCTTCCCTTTCTTGGGGGCCTCTTCCTTGGCATAATGCTAGTACTCGAATATTTGGATTTGAACTTCTTTCTCCTCATGATAGTAGTTCCCTTCTAGTACAAAGTGAGGCACATGGGAAAAAAATCTCATTGGGCCGCATATGGGGGAATTAGGTATCCTCCTTGGCCCTGTATATTCCTAAGTAGTTCTTGTATAAAAATATTTTGTTGGGTGATATCTCATGTTTATAGCCATGGTAGCCGCTTCTCTATTCAGCCGGCGGCCGCTTGGATCCACCTCTTAATTAATCTCGTCGATGTTGGTGGTGAGACCGATGGCGGGTTACAAGAGCCGTGCATGAGAGTTTCCCGAGTGTTCTCTAGCCCTCTAAGATACTGACTTTTCATTGTCGAGCTCGTACTGACGCCTTTTATTCGAAGACAATCTTTTTAGGATTTTTCCTCAACAAATGTTGTTATCTTTTCAAGGAACAACAATACTTTTTTCCAAATGGTTTCCCCTGAGGTTTTTAGGTTTTCTTTCTTCAAGAATAGTTTATTTTCTTCAAATGTAGAAAACTCACCCAAAGTATATTTTTCTATCCACTTTTTCCACGGTTTCCTTGTGGTTGAATGTGTGGCTTCCCACAATCTGTATCAATCTATTGACCCCTGAAAATGAGACAAACCATGACAAGTCCCACTCACGTCCAAGTAAGCCAAGACCGAACCGATGATTGAAGCGATGGCTAGATGGGTCGCAAGCTAAAGAATGTTCGAACTCGGTCTTTCAGTCAATATACACAAGGATCACGATTTTTAGAATGAGAAATGTAATATATTTGAATCACTATGTGGATTCAAGTTAAGTTATTCTAAGAACACGAGTAAGAACTTGAATACAAAGTTTAAGAGAAATTTGGGGCTTAATCTCTTTTATCGTCCATGGCATTTGGCCCTTCCATAATACAATGAAAAGTTATTTATGGAGTTACAAATACAATTTGAACCATCGAATGAGGTATAGATGGTGTTACGGGTCCTACTGACACAACAGCTCGAACTCCACGTGTCGGCATAGTGGCATGCCATGCCACATTTGACTGAGGCGATTGTGCATAGGATGAGCTGTTTGCGTTATGGTTGAGAAATCGAACTCCTCCGCAACGCGCTGTGGATGCGGAGTCCGGCACTTTGCTCCTCCTTGCCTTACTCCACCATGCCCCAGCGAAGATCTCTCGTACAGAGATCTTTCCAGTCAAATCTATGACAGATGTGATGTGTGGCAGGACCCAAACGGTCAATTCAGTCATAAACATTCAATGCTAACCAACCTACGAAAAGACAAGTTGACGCCTATGATGGGACGGGCCTTAATGATCTTATTACACGTGCCTCCTCATCCAACGACCCTTCTCCTCCCACACCTGGTATAAATACTACACCCTTGTACTCGAAATGGGGATCGAATCTTTTCCACAAAAAATGACTACGTTATCAACCTGGTACCATCTCTTTTTCTCTCTCATATTGGCACTCGACCCTCACACTTCATAAGCCACCTTCGAGTGAAAACTCGAGGACCGGTGAGCTACTTTCTGATTGAACCTAAGCTGACTTGACCGTCGGAGTGCTCGTGCCCGTTCCCACTTCTTCTGGGAAAGGCCACATGTAGCGACGTTGTGCGACTCGTGCAGGACAGAGTTGACGTGAGACTTTTCATGTTGGCCCCGTGATGGATCCATTTTTTGAGGTCAAAAGATGGCATCATCCGACCTGCTAATTGTCTTTCACACATGTCACTATCACCCACTTGCACTATACACAAGCTATAAAAAGAGCCGTCCTATAGCCATATTTTGTGCAATTAATCTACAGTCACATTAATTGTCTTCAGCAGATCTTCATTGGGATTTGCCTTTGATTCGAAGCTCCTTATAGCTAGTGATGCTTCGGGGAGGGGGCTTTGAAGAGTAGGACTTCGTCCACAATGGCCGGTTCAGAATAAGGTCATATGGCTTAGGACCTAGTCTGTAAATAGGCACTTCGGCTGTTAGGCTTCTTCTCATTAATTCACTTTGGACCTCTTTTATGGGCCTTCATGGGCTCGATCAAGTTTTGACTTCGGTCGTGTGGGTTTTCACTTGAATTATGACGTACTCGTATCAAAGTCTAGAGTTTGAGAAGTTGTCACATGACTAAAGCGCCTTTTCGTGTTCAAGGTCCGTATATTCAAATGCTAAAAATGTTTGTTGGCCAACATATCTTTACTTGATTGTAAAATTTGGATTAAAAAGTAATATTAATTTTATTTACAGTCAGGGGAAGGAGTCAAATGGACAACAAATTTTGCCACCGACCACCTTTGATGTGGTTGTGAGGTTAAAACGCGTTAATTCTAAATTCAAGTCAATATAAATAATTTGTGTCAACTAAAAAACTCGTTATCAATCATTTCAATTGTGTCGACTAATAATATGGCATTTCAGCATAAATCATTTTGCGTATTTTGAAATTTTTTTTTGTCCTTTTTCAATCATCCTTTATAAGCTTAGGAACAATCAAACTGCTTGGCATGAAACCATGCATGGTCCTACATGGAAGTTCTCTATTTATTTATTAACTCTTAGTATGTGTCTTCATAATTTATTAGGAATTTAAGTACATAAGTGGCAATTTCAATTATGATAAGTCATCAGGTAACTTATATTAGTTTTGTGAGAATTGAGATGGATTTTTTTGATTAAAAATTTATAAAAATTGTGAGAGTACTTTTTCTTTAATCATTTATCTAAATTAACTATTTGTTGATATGATATTCTTCTTTCCGCTATATCATGAGTCCTTTAATTTATGTTATATGATCTTTTGTTTTTGTCCAATCTCTTTTTATTGATTGCGATGAAACTCGAACTTGGAATCTTTCTCTACTATGTTAATACCATACATTAACGAATTCCTCTTATAGTAGCTTCTAAGAATCCAATAAGCTTGTATATAATATATGTTCGATTGCTAGAGGAAATCTCTTTAACAAAATAGGAATGAATTCCAGAAAACAAAACATCATTAATGCATTAAGCATAAAAGCGAATTGCTCAACGTTATGATCAACTCATTTATTATACTATTGCATATGAGAATCTAATATCTCATACGTCCATGCCTCTGGTTTACATAAACGACGTTTTCTATGATTTTTCCGCATATATTCTTCATGTTCCTTTCTAAGACATATTGACCATGAAATCATCGAAGTACGAAATATAGGGAGAACAAGGATCGGCCTCCTCTACTGGTAACAAATAATTAGTTTCATTGGGTTCGTTCCAGAAATTTCCCAGGAATCCAGGATCTGAAGAGTTGACACTATCATCTCCAACCCCGTGAAGATCACTCAGCATAGAAAAATCTGGGCATGATAATTCACTAAAATTCAGTTCACTGGATAATTCAAAAGGGTCGGGCACAGCTGCTAACATATTTGCTTGGTTGTTATAGGTAATAGGTAGAAATGTTTCAGGCCTGGATTTATCTTGGGAAACTGCAAATGAATCCCAGGAAGTGTTGTCACGAGCTATCCAGTTGGCAGAATTGGGAGATAGCATTAGCTTTTCCGATTCCTTTAGGGTTTGGATTCCAGAAGGTGAGTTTTCAATAGTCTGTGCTACTTCCACTAGGGTTGCAGCTTCCTTTCGTTTATTGCATCTCTTCATATGAGTATGCCAATAGTTTTTGATTTCATTGTCAGTTCTTCCAGGCAACTTTGCAGCAATGGCGGACCACCTGCATTTTTGTAGTTAGGGAGTGTTATAATTAGGGAATCAGAAAAGAACGATTCGCTGTTGTGCCTATGAAACAGCTTGTTAAATTAGCAGCAAATTTACGACTATCCCAAGAAGAATACAGATTTATGTTTAACTTTTCAGCTTCGTCGAATCCAACAACTCGTGAGAATGCTAGATTTTATGTTATCAATTTGTTTTCAAGAACAGGAGGACTGTAATTTATTAAAGAAGTTTAGAGTTAGGGTGTTAAGTAGTTCTCACTTGTTCCCCAGTTGGTTATGTAATTCCATGACAAAATTCTCTTCCTCTTTAGTGAATTTCCCCCGTTTAAGACCGGGATTCAAGTAATTCACCCATCGTAATCTGCAGCTCTTCCCACATCTTGCTAAACCTGCACATAGATTGACAAGTATTAAATTACACTTTCAGTTCTCTCAATTACATATATAGAATATCAAATCTTCTCTATAATATTCACATAGATAGATAGATAGATAGATAGATAGATAGATAGATAGATAGATATATAGATAGATAGATAGTTAAATGAATTAAACAGCAGAATTTGCTGTTTAAAACTTAAAAGTAGTAGTTAGGATAAAGAAATAGTTAGGATAAAGAAATAAGTGGAAGGAAATTAGGGTTCCCTTTTCCAAGAACGGAATATATTGAATTTCAAGGAAGTAATTCAATTCTTCATTGTTTCCTCTATAATATTAGCAGGAATTAAGGAGAAAAGAATAAAAAGGAAGAAGTATCATAATATACCAGCATATTTGGGCAACAATCGCCAATTCCAGTGGCCATATCTCAGAACATAAGCCCTCAACTTATCGTCTTCTTCTTTACTCCAAGCACCTTTCTTCATTCCATTATTATCAAAGAAACAGGGCCTCACCATTTTCACTTATTTGTAGTTATGTCTTTCTCCAGCTCTTTACTTTCTTTCTTTACAAGCTCACTCCATGTTTTTTTATATATATGGCATAAGAGCAGAAGCAGTTTCCGAAGAATTTATTTGCATGTGTCAACGTACGAAATAACCTAGGAAACAGATATTTGGTATATAAAATGTTGTCAAAGTATTAGAACGCGTTCCTGAAAAGGATTTAAATATTGAAGAAAATAGAAATAGCGGGAACGAGGAGCCATCTTCAGTCATACTTATGACCTAATACAACTGGTTAAAATATATTCTTCACCTCCAAGGAAAACTTGGGCGAATATTTAATTCTGGTTGAAAATATTTACAGTCAAAGTATAGTACAAAATTCTTATTTTAAAGACTTATTAATACACTGCAAGACTTTATAGGTGTTTATTATTTTCATGTTACGCTCATTAAAATTGAATTTTTAATGAATTTTGATAAAAGTCGATGAAATATGTTGATAAAATTAATTGTGAACTTTGATTTTGATGAAAGTCTAAAGTTTAATTCATACCAAACGGGAACGTGGTATATATTGCGCATTACTAATCCATATAATAATCACGATTTAGTTTTATTTCTTTCATTTTCCAAAATCATGAAGGATTATATAGACGCCATATATTCCTATTGTTGTCACTTTTTTAGTGCATGCACTATAACTCTTCAATCCTCGTTCATTGTTGTACTTATATTTCCAACCTTTTTGGTTATATTATTGGCCTCAACATTCCATTAACTCGTACATTTTGTCGGGATGATTGTTTTCATCCGAAAAGTTGTTAGGAGACTTAAGAAGGCCTAATTTCCCCTCATATATTCAAACAATAAATAAAACAAATAGAAAGTGTGACAAAGTACACGAATGATCTAATGAGCACCGGTACTCATCTTATATTAAGTACAGGAAATATATCATATACATTCATTAGTGAATTTTAAACTTAATTCAAATGTTGAGATTCACTCTAAATTTATGTATTAACAGATGTATATGACACGTCATCAATACTTACAAAAGATGAGCACTGGTGCTCTTTAGATCATTCATACGACAAAGTATGTGCTCGTTAACTCAAAGCAAGCTAATACAATATTTGCACATTATCCGTTGTAAGATACTATATATCTCTACATTTAAGAGTAATAACTTTGTTCACTAATATTCATATTTTCAAAGTAAAAACTGAAAACAAAAACTTATTTCTTTAAACACTTGTATTTATGATAACCATCGCCTTTTCTCTTACAGACACTAAAATAAACCATTTCAATAATATCTGGGTAGAAATTAACCGTTGGATTTTTGTACCTAAATATAGTTGTGGCTGTTTTTTTCATTTTCCGGCCTAAAAAAATGAATTAATTTACGAAAATGCATGTAGGCGGCTCTTGAATTATCAAAAAATGAATTATTAACTATATTTTTCAGGAAAAAAAAATCTGCAATACATATCAATTTATGTTTAGCTTCCATTATTAAACACGACTTGGTATAAAAGGCAAAGCTATACTTTGTAACTACCGGAAATTAATAAACTCATAAGTCACTTTCAGAATATAAGCAAAAAAAAAATGAAATTATTAGTAATTTATTGTGTAGCTTCGTCTCTTCCTCATTGTTGTCAAGCCATCATTTAAGACTTCAATTGGAATAGACTCAGTCAATCAGATATAATGCAAAAAATAAACGTGGTATATTCCATAAAAATTGCTAAAAGTGACAATATTTTACACCATGTGGAGCTCTAAGATTAAAAGTGCTAGGTTCACACCATTTTTTGACTAAGAATTTTCTCTTTAGTAGACTTTTTGAACCACGTGTGTTATTTGTCAACGTCTTAAGGTCGATATCATTGAAATTAAAATGAATTCACACGTTTCTACTGAATAATTTATCATTGTAATCCATTGTTAAAATTTTTCACATGTCAATGCTAATTGATCAACGGTGAACCGTTCGTCGACTCACGCATGAAGAGGCGAGTTGCGGGTGGGAGCAAAAATTCACGCAAGCTACTCACCAACTCGTACAAGTTGACTCATTTATGTTTTTGGCAATTTTTTTACCAAAAAAACTTACCGAGTTGCAAGCAATTCACGAACCAGCTCGGTTCATCCACCGAGGACAAACTTGTGGGACAAGTCGAGCTCATCTTCCTCGAAACAAGCCTACTCACATGATGAGTCAAGCCCAACAATAGGCTAGTCTAGTCTAACAGTTCAACTCGGCACATTTAATATCCCTACTAATGAATTTTTTTCAAGCTGGCGTCGAAAGTTACGTTAGCATATTACAAAGACATGCCAAATAACATAAAATATTTGGAGAAGATTGGGCATTTTAGTCTGGACAACTATATATTGGATTTTTCATTCAAATTTGTTTTGTGTAATAAATGAAAAGGACAAAAGGAAGTAAATGAAGGGATTGAATTAGTGAAATATTTGTGCAAGGAACATCAAGGTACAAAGAATCAAAGAAAAGTCTTTCTTCTGTCGTCAGTCTAGCATCAACTTGGCATACACCAGTGACGTAGCATAAAACAATGAATTTAAGCAAAAACCTTAAGAACACAATTTTTGGAATCCACAAAATTAAATAAACTCACAAGATTTTATTAATTTAAGATAATAAAAATCGATTAATTAACCATTTATTTATAAGGATTTATATGAAAACTTAGTTTAAATAAACTAAAATTGAAAAGAATTAGAAATAAAATAAATGACAAAAATAACACTAAAACTTTCAAAGTAGTTTTCGAGTCCTAAATCATATGTCACGGTAAAGTGATTAGTTCTACTCTTCTTGTCGTTCTCTTTTCGGATTGGTTGTATGGACCCAAATCGAATATCAAATGCCATACTTGCACTATTACCTTTTCCCCTTTCGATCTAATTCTTCTTCAATCCATTCAGCCACATGTTCTACATCGGTCCCTTCTACCTTCGAAAAACTAGACCTTGAGTCATAATTCGGATAAATAGGCTCACCATCTTCATAGAACTCGTATAAATATGCCACATTGAATGTACTATAAATACCTATAGAAGCTGGCAAATCAATAACGTATGCATTGCTGTTAATCTGCTTAAGTACTTTTCATGGTCATTGCTTTCTTAATTTCAACTTGTTGTAAGTACTAGTAGGATATCTCTCATCTCTCAAAAACACCATCATTGAGTTTCCTTCCTAAAATTGTTTATCACGTCGATGTGAATCTACCACTGCTTTATCTTTGCATTAGTCTTCTCCAACTTTTGTTTTACTTAATCATGGATTGCTAGCACCTTTTCTGGCAACACTTTTACTGTTACCCTTTGGCAACTTTACCAAATCCACTAAATGATAAGGACCCTTTGTATACACAATAGCAAATGATACATGTAGCAGTATAAACTGTGTTTTTGTATGCAAACTCCACCTGAGGCAGTGCAAGATCCCATTGTTTGGGCTTATCTCCACTAACACTTCGAACCATATATCCAAGGGTATGGTTAGCATCCTCAGTCTATCAGTCTGGGGATGGACCATGATGTTGACCTATGGTTGATTTCGAGTTTTGATTATAACAAACAAATTATTCCTATCTTTAACATTTATATTCGAGTATTCATTGTTATATGTTGCGAACCTGATAGAAATTGAGCATTCACAATCAAGCTTGGAAATTGAGCACTTGCGTTAAAACAATGGAAGACAAATCAAGCCTCGCGCCAAATTCAAAATCGAGCAACAAATTGGCACTCGCGCCAAAAAAATCAAAGACATTAGACTTAGATGATTTGAATCCATATGTAAAGGAAAAATGCTTTAATTCTTAATAAATTACTACAAGCTCGTAAGTCAGATTTTTATGCACGAGATAAACTTTTTACAAAAACGCTTGTATAGAAAATTATTTTCGATATAACAAAAACCTCCACTTGACTTTCTTATTACCAATAATACTCTTTTTGAAAATATAAATGAGTGTGTTTCTTAAGTATGTACCCTTACAAAAATAATCAAGAAAAGAGTAAATCGAAGATGTCTACTCTGGTGGACGTCCAGTGAATTTGGCGGACGTCCGGTGGCCCAACGGTCAAAATTCTATTCGTTCTTATTTCTGACGCTCAATTACTAATTCAATCGTCCGGTACAATGGCGGACGTTCGGTAGGGGTCGTCCGATAAAACCTTTTGACATTTTGATTACCATAAATAGCTCTTCACTTTACATTCAAAAAGATTTTTTAAGAGCATTCAAGTGAGATTTTTTTGAGCAAAATTGCATTGATTTCTTATATCATTTATTATCAAATCATTTTGGTCTTGAAAAACTTTTGATCAAATTAACTCTTGAAAATCATTCTACACATCAAAGTTTTTCATACCTAACACTTGAGCTGCATTCATTGTTATCTATTAAATTGCTAGTCTATTTCTCTCTTCGTACTTCATTGGGATCATATCATGTATTAAGAGAAAAGTTTCAATTTGTAAATTCAATTTTCTTTAAGCTTGTGGGTCGTGTTGAGGTCTCGTAAAGCTCAATGTTGTATAAGGATCAGTGCTCCTTTCTTGTAAGTCACCAAAAGCTTTGTAAACGGTTGGATTGCACCACAAGTCAATCAACACAGTGAAATTGGCATTGCTCGTACCGGAGAGTTTGGTAACAGGGGACGTAGATCATTGCATTGAATCGAACCTCCATAATTATATCGTTTGCATTCTTTATCACTCTTTACTTATTGTTTTCATATTCGTGGTTACTATTTGAATTAATCTATCTAGTTATCACGTATTTGATTTACGGTTAATTTTTCGAAAAAGTTTTAAAAACCAATTCACCCTCATCTTGGTTAGCTATTCTTGGGCTATCAAATGCTGATTCGATTCAAAGTTATCCCAAACAACATCCACATGACAATCCAAAAGTACCCCAAAAACTTTATCTCCCAGACTGATATGATAGACTTGGGAACTCTATGTAATCTAACAATCTCACTGAAAAATAGTTAGTCAATACTCGATGCATATGAGATCTTCCGACAAGCTATAAAATGAGTCATCTTGGAGAACATGTCAACTACTCTACACTTTGTTGAGTACGAGGCAATCTTAGGACGAAATCCATAGTAAGATCTTGTCATATACCTTGAGGAACATAAAGTGGTGTGTACAACAATCATATTTCAGCACTTGACCCTTCAACACCTGACGAGCGTAACATTTTCTGACCATAACTCCAATATCTTGCTTCAACTGTGGCCAATAATAAATGGATTCCAAAGTGATTATTGTTTTGTTACGCTATAAATGTCCACTTAGACCTCCTTTATGCAGATCTCGCATTAGTTTTTCACTTAAAGAAGAAACATGAATGTAAAGCTAACTGCACTTGATCAAATACCCATCGCTAACATAGAAATCTATCATTCTTCACGATTCACACACACTTTCTCTAAATCTCCATAAAATTAGAATCATCTACATACGGTTCCTTCAAGCATTCAAATCCAACAATCTCTTGTGACAGTGCGACCAACAAAGATGCTCTCCAAATAAAGGCATCAACAATTCTATTCAAATTTCTTGATTTATGTCTAATCACAAAAAGAAGTTTTTGGAGGAAAGTCACTCATCGAGCGTACATCTTGCAGATATGTTTTCGACTATGAATAAACTTTAGGGCTTGATGATCAGTATACAACACAAACTCATTCTGTATGAGGTAGTGTTCCCATTGCTTCAACACTCTCACAACTGCATAGAATTCTTGCTCATAGGTTCTATACTTCTGCCTCGCATCACTCAACTTTTCTAAAAAAAAAGTCGCAAGTCTCTTCTCTTGGGAAATGACAGCTCGACACCTACGCCACTAGCATCACACTCTACCTCAAAGATCTTCTCAATTTTGGCAAAGTCAATATCGGAGATGTGTACAACTTTTCCTTAATGAAGGCGAAGCTTTTACCTTGCTCATTTTCCAATTGAATCTCTCATTCTTCAAGCATTTTGTGAGTGGTGCCACAATAATGCTAAAATTCCTGATAAATCGCCTATAGAACGTTGCCAAACCATGATAATTATGTTTTCTTATGATCTTGCATAGCTTGAGGGAAATACTTTTCCGTCAGACCAGTCTTAAATTGTGCCCAAGTTAGGTCGCATTGTTCTTCTTCTGTACGAGTGGGAGATGCGGACTCCCACCAGTGGCCCGCCCCTCCAATTAGCATGAATTAAGCACATGACACCTTTTGACTTTACGGACAAGATAAGTGTCCAAAATCTTCTCAATAGTACGCAACCATTCTTTGGCTGCTAAAGGGTCCTTCCCACCATCAAAAGTAGGAGGGTGGTAGCTAGAAACTGCTCGATCACAGGGACAACTGATGCAGCATGGTTCCCCTGAGGAGCCGACGGTGCTTGTTGTGTCCGTGGCGCTCATGGTACTTGCTGGGCCTGTGGTACCTGCGATACCTGTTGTACGACTTGAGCTGCCAAAGCTCGTCTTATCTCATCCACTGCATGTTGTAGTTCCTTGATAGCTCTTGCTTGCGGTGTTGGTGTCATATCCTTTAGGATAAATAAAAGTAGGTTTGTAATCCATTGAAATAATCACGACATCATAAAGCGATAACATATCCATGAAGGCTCACAATGAAATAAAAAATAATATAGCATCCACCATTATCTCAATCCTTCGATATGCATACAACATGACAAAAGAGTATCTGACACTCAAACAACTGAGAAACGAAAGAAATCTTACTCGACATTAATCAGATCTAAACATAATAAAATCTACTAAAAATCCACACCACTACTCGTCGTTGCCATCATCGTCACTAATCCAACCTCCATGAACCCTAAGTTTCTTGGAAGGTTGCACCTCATCGTTTAAAGTAGGTAGAGGTGCATCTTCGCGAATGTACATCTCAATAGGTACACTATTGTCTTCAGGGGTTGCAAGTGCATCATCTCGGGCATGTTCCCAGTGCACCGTCAGCTCTACGCAGAAAGTCTCATAGTCAATCTCTCAAGGTGAGATAGGCACAGAAACTCCCCACAAGTAAAGGTAAATCAATAAGAAGGCGGGTGGCCCGACGACCCGTGACCATATGGCCTAGTTGCCTAACCCCTTCCACCTTATTAACGTCTCGTGAATGTGTCGTCCCATATGGAGGTCAATAAAGTAAATGGAGGGGAGAAATTTTACATAATATTCTTATTCATGGAGCAAATACTTTATTGTTTTGAGATATCTGCTCAGCACTCTACATTGTTGGGAATTAAAATTATGAACTAGATCCTCAGTTTGCTCCCCTTCAAGGGTTCCTCTTCGTCGTTTGGTTGAATCATCATTGTGTTGCAGCCTATAGAAAGGTTTGGTTGGTCGTAATGGACCAGTTTGCCGAGCACCTGATCAAAGCCCGTAAAAAAACAGTCAAATCTGGTTATAATAGGCAAATTCAAAATAATAAGCAAAAGAACTGTTAAAATTGGATTTAAGTTTTAACAATCTAATTACGTTTTCAATTTTAGACGTCAATTTAATTTAAATTTTATTCGAAGTCAGTTTGACTCGTCTTGCTCTTATATTTAAATATAAAAATATGGTGTAATTTTATTAAAAAAAAAAAAAGATTTGAGGGGCTCGGCCGGTGATTTCATCCTAAAGGATAGGTAAAAAAAAAAACTATTTCACTACACCAAAAAAGGCTTTTGCAGCGGCCAAAAAACGCTGCAAAAGACCTTTTGCAGCGTTTTTCCAAGTGTTGCGAAGGTTGGTGTTGCCGTTGAGGGAAGACTTTTTGCAGCGTTTATTCACCGTTGTGAAAGGATTGTAGACAGTAGATTTGTAGATGGTAGATTTGTTGTTTAGGCTCTAGGGTTTTGTTTTTCAATTTGTTTAGAACTTAGAAGATATTCTTTATCAAAAAAAAAAGAACTTCGAAGATATTTTGTCAATTTTAGAGGCAAATCAAATTTTAGGTGGGAACTAAAAAATTTTGAGTTTTCAAACGGAAATTTTTCGTTGGTAACTATATAATACTTTTAAAATTTTACTTGCAATGTTTACCAATATAATTGGACGTTAGTATTTTATTTTATGATTTTTAATATTTTTTCTAACGAAATCATCCGTTGAGAAATTTTGTCACTAAATTATTTAATTTATTATTCATTATTTTTAAATTTTGGAAAATAAAAGAAAAAACAAAACGTTTATTATCCAACCGTTATTCATTATCCAACCAAAGTCGTCCAACCCTCTTTACTTTTTACAACGTTTATTGGACGTTGCTAAAAGTTGACCCTTTTACAGCGTTTAATAAACGCTGCAAAAAGTGTCTTTTGCAGCTTTTATTAAACGTTGCAAAAAATCAAATAAACGCTGCAAAAAATTGATCTTTTGCAACGTTTAATAAACGTTGCAAAATGTGCCTTTTGCAATGTTTAATAAACGCTGCAAAAGATCAACTTTTTGCAGCGTTTAATAAATGCTGCAAAATGATTAACTTTTAGCAACGTCCAATAAACATTGCAAAATGCACTTTTTTGCAACGTTTATTTACTAAATGTTGCTAAAACTCAATTATTCTAACCAATTGCAACATTTACTTATCAAAATGTTGCAATAGATCATTTTAGCAACACTTAACTATCGAATGTTGCAAAAGTTGTGTTGCAAAAGCTCATTTTTGACGTAGTGTTTGGCGTCACATACATTAGTCCATAAATTACTTTCACATTGTTGCTTAATAGTGATATAACACTTGAATTAATTGATGAATAAATTAATCGTAAGTCTAGAAATTAAATAATCAACAAATTAGTTCAAATGTTATGTTATCATTGCTTCACATAAGTTAAGCAACGGTGCTGAGTAGATTATACAACCTAACTTTCAGCCTAGACAGTATAATTTGAAAATTTACCGGTATGATTTTAAGTGTGAAAAAATGCCAACTTTATATCTCGTGAACCATATTCATAAAACATGTCACCATAAGTTAGTATTATACTTTTCGACTCCTCTTAATTTGTTGTGTGATTGTTCCTTGCATATGTCTATATCAGAGAACAAAAAGCCTTTGGAAGAACTTTATAAAACTTAATTACATTGACTTGGTCAAAAGCCAAGTCACACTTGCGTAACAGTTGGATCTTGATCGTCTATATCATTGAATACA
Source organism: Fraxinus excelsior (assembly GCA_019097785.1). Taxonomy (NCBI): domain Eukaryota; kingdom Viridiplantae; phylum Streptophyta; class Magnoliopsida; order Lamiales; family Oleaceae; genus Fraxinus; species Fraxinus excelsior. The sequence continues at coordinate 52,777,530 of CM032623.1, read as the reverse complement.
AATTATAATTAATAAGTTTCATAAATTATTAATAGATTAAATTTTAATCAAATAGTACATTAGAACACAATTATTTTGATTCAACCTCGTCGCTATTAATTTAAGAATTTTTTATTTGAAAAAAAAAAAAGAGTTGAATGAGCAATTGAAGAATCGCGTTGAGTTTAAATTTTTTGTTTTAAAGAATTATGAATTTAATAAAATATTTATACTTGAACGTGTTATTCATTGGTAGAACTGACATCAGGCTAACTAGTAATTATTCTGTAGATTGAAATTCAACATATAATTTAACAGAGAAGAACGCAAGAGAGAACACCAAGAAAATGAGAAATATCTTTATTATTCATTCAATTGGCGAAAATAACTTATAAGCCGGGATATATAACTCAAAAATCAAAATTATCAGAATTTCACCAAAAATAGCAAAATCTCAATATTCATACCAAACGAAAATAAGAGAAATAATATCTCAAGAATTTGACTCAAATCGAACTCATATCATATGTTAAAAAGGCAATCAAAACATTATTAAAAATGCAAAAAATAACTAAAATTGGGAATTCGAAAAGAAAAACAGTGGATTTTGTGTAACTCCCTAGATCCTAATACTTGAAGCACTATTAATTCTTCATCTGCTAACATTCGCAGTTCATTTAAATTTTTAAAATGAGTCAAAAGATTTATGATTTATTTCAAACTTCGGTGCGGAAAGAAAAAAAATCATTTTTACAAAATCGAAAAGTGGAAAAATTTAAAAGAAAATATAATAATAATGAACTTTTAATGTCAAGTCAAATAACTCGTTAAACTATTGGAAATATTAAGTTTTTGTACAAAAATGGTTTAACCTACTTAACTTACTCATAAAATCGTGAAATTTAGCAGGAAAGTACCTAACCCTATAGGCAAGATCCATTTAAAACTTCATGGTCAAACTCTTTCGGTTGCCATGTCAACTGATACCATGAAATGGACTACTCGACGAAACACGATTCACTGTCGCAGTTTTTTTTTTTTTAAAAATTAGAACAAAATCAATAGACATGCTATGAAGGTGATTCAAATTTCTATGGTCAGGGAACTCAGGGATTTCAATCCTCTTTTTACTTCAAGTTGAAATTCATATTATAATTCAAGATATCGCATTTTTTGTGGCTAGAAGAAATTTGAAATTTAAAAAAAACAACAACTAATGTAAATAATTTTACAAAGTTAGCCTTTAAACAAAATACTAAAATCGTTGGTCCATTTGAATCCATAAAAGAAACAAGATAAAACATAATTTACATATGGTAATAATTACTGCCATCCACCATTATGCCTCCCGCCAAGCTCGTCAATCTGAAATGTATAATCAGGGTGAGCATTTTGAAGAAATACTCAATAGTATGTACACATGCTAACGAGACAATTATATACAAACATTAACATAACATGCAACTGCCGTAAATCAAAGTAAATCGGTGATCAATCGACATGCTTTTATTGTAGTGATTACCTTCAATCACAAATAATCTTAGCGATTACCTTCAATCACAAATATTCGTAGTGATTACCTTCAATCACAAATAATTTCCACAAAGCAATTAACAGTTACGTACATGCTAGCATATAAATTTCTCGAAAGCGTAACCAACTTGTGTACGAGAGATGATACTACCTTAAGATTCTTCAATGAAATTTGTTGAATTGAGTTGTTGTGAATTCGTTGCCAAGTTTTAAAATGAAGAAAGAAGAGGAAAAAAGGGTTGCAAGCTTAAGGTAAATTTTGAAGGAAAGTTTAAATATTTTTTTCTTGAACTTGACTTGCGTTATTTAATGTGAGCTACAAAATGAAACCAAAATTGATATACATTTATCCATTTAAATATTTGACCCGAATAAAATTCTTGATATTTAAAAGAAATAATAAATGACTCGTTTCGGAAAATGAATGGACATAGTTGAAATAATACATTTTGCTTCACAAATTGATATCATTACATGTGTCTTAAAAAATAACGAGACTAAGTTAAAAATAATTAGATCGTCATATCAATTAAAAATTGCTAGGCAACATTCTATGGTGACCAAATAAATAACTTAAAATATTAGAGGTATCGTAGCGACGCGACAAGTTAACTAAACCCTTCAATCTTTAAAGTAATATTTTTCCTTGAAAGAGTTAAAACATTTCGGTCGCTACATTTTGCCCTTGAAATAGATGCATACCGAGCGAAGCTGGGTAACCAAGACGTGTACAATGAAAAGAGCTTTCTGAAATGGGGTCGTGTGCGCGATTTTGATAACCGTAGCCAAAGTTATGGCCAAAATACCGAAACGTGTCCAAAAAAAGCCACAATTAGGAAAGTTCGTCGATTATTTGCCATTTTTGCGCTGATATGATAACTCATGGTATCTCAGCGCCTATGAACAAACTATCAGACTCGACATCGTCTGACTCGAAACCTCATGTATCAGTCAGCCCGAGTTGGAAAGAACCTACCCTCGAGTTCACATGAGTGTCAATCAATTAAGTACTTCACATTAAAGATATCAGAAATCTTCAAATGGTTAGGGAGGCACAGTCTGTAGGCATTATCGTTGATCTTCTGCAAGACCTTACATGGTCCAATTTTCCACTCCTTGAGCTTATTATACTCCCCAACAGGATAACAATAACGAGTTAATACCGCCCAAACAAAATCACCAACTTCAAAAGTACCTAACGACTGTGACTATCAGCCTGAACCTTGTATTTGGCATTACTCTCGTAAATGGCTAGCTTTACCTGTTCATGGATACCCCAAAGATGTTCTACCATCTCATCTGCCTTGTGACTTAAATGACCCACATGCAGAACCCCAGATGGATTCTGACCATAGACAATCTCAAATGGGCTCATTCATGTGGTTATATTCTTCGACCTATTATAGGAAAATTCTACCTGAGGTAACGTTAAATCTCACTGCTTCAGTTTATGTGATTGACATGGGCAATAGTAATCATACTACCCCTATCTTGTTAAGAAGACCGTTCTTAAGGATATCTAAAACTTAAATGAACTTTCATAATGGTACACTAACTATGAAATTTGATGATAAAATTATCACACTTAATATCTATGATTCCATGAAACATCTGTGTAATAATAATCATGTTCATTTTATTGATGTGGTCGATCAATTAACATAGAATGTTTTTGAATTTGTTGCTAAAAAGAATGAGAATCTATCAATATTGAACCTCTTGGGAAAGAAAAAGAGGAGCTGACTTTAAACACCGAGTTACAAAGAACTATGGCACATTAAATGATCTTCCAGAGTTAGATAAGAGTTTTGATTTTGTATTACCAGTTTCTAATCAGAAACCTCTACTTTCTGTTTTGTAGACTTCCATTCCAGATTTGAAGCATCACCTCAATCACTACAAGTATTTATCCCATGGAGGTGGAGGAACACTGCTAGTTATCATTCCCAATGGACTTGGTGCACCGTAAGGAAGATCGAAGCCAACCATGACAGACCCATGCTAAATAAGGAAACTTTGAGTTGAGTCAAAGACAATAAACAAAGGCGCTACTTAGGAGGCAACTCAATGGGAGTTCGTTCATTTATCTTTTTATTTTAGTTTTTATTTTTCGTATTTTATTTTTTTATTTTAGTTATATTTGTCATTTTCTTTGCATTGGACCTTACATTTGGGACAATATAAGTTTTAAGTGTGTAGGAAGGATTTAGATTTAGGTTGTATTTAGATTGAGTGAGTTAATTTTAACAAAAATTGCATGATTTTTCAAGAAGAGAAGTTGAGGTTAAAAGATTTTTGGTTGTGTATGCTATTTGCTAGAATTAATTAGGCTTTTGAAGAACTCATAATATGATTGAATGAATAATTCTCCTACTTAGAGTTGATTAGTGGAGTTATTTTCTTTGAAGATGATAGTAACTAAATTCTATAGACAAAAGTCGGTGAGATTTTTAAGCCTTTAATTGATATATCCATAGCAGTCTCATTATTCTTTTTCATGTGTGATATTCTTCCATGGTTTTGTTTCTCTAGAAGTTGCCTTGATTATTTTCAAAATTACATTGACACATGAATGCACGAACATGATTAAGACCATCTTTGTTACATAAATGAGTTTTATTAGCCAAATAGCCGACCTTGTAATTGAATTTTCCATTGTTGAGCCCATTTGAGCCTTATTGCATTTTCTTTATATAAACTCACATTACAAGTTTTAAACTGGAAAAACAATGTTTTTACCCAAACCTTAGAGTAAGTGGAGTGTTGTTGAATATCATGAGAAGTATAGATATGCACGAAAATAAGTGTGGGGTATCAAGATTTAAGGTAGTGCTATTATTGGTGAATTGGAACAATTTTTTTATGTCAATTCAAGAAGTTCCAGTATTGGTGTATAATTTGGAGTTTACATTATGCAAGAAAAACACAAGAAGAATAAGGAAAAAAACGAATGATTGAAGAAAAAAAATAAGTGATGAAGGATAATGATTTTTATGTGAAAAAGATCTATATTCATAACTCTTCCTACATCTCAAGAAAGAGTTCGATTTGTGTGAGATAGATGTAAAAATGATGAAACTATCATGTTGAGTGGTTGGTTTACATATCTTATGTATATGTTTGAGCTAAGTCTATTTATCTTTACTCCACTAGTTTCGATGGCTCTTGAGTCACATACCCAAATGTTTCCCACCTTGACCATAAGCCACATTACAACATTTGAAAAGTCCTTATGATTTTTGTAAAGCATGTGATCTAAGTGATGACAAATGAGAAGATATGCAAGCATTTGGTAGAACATTTCCATTGGAATGAATTTAAGCGAAAACCTTACTCTTTTAAACACACAAGAGTTGAGTGCTTATATCCGAGAGGGTTTACATGTTTAGTTTACTCCACATTCATATGAAAATGCTTGCTAATTGATTATGAATTGTGTAGAATGTTTATTCATGATATTTTATGTGTTTTGAAAAAGTTTGATGATTCTATGTTTTTGACTTATGACTTGATGTTTTTAGGGAATTAAATTTGAGTTTTGCTCGAGGACGAGCAAAAGCTAAGTATGGAGGAATTTGATAGGAATGTAAAATGCATATTTTTCCTTCCTTATTTTATGCGCTCATATGTTTATTTTTTGCCAAAATGTACTCATTACCCTCATATTTTGATTTAGGTGGCAATTCCATGGATATGGCGTAATTTGGAAGAAACAACTGAAAACGGAGAAAAAAGGAAGAAAGTGATAGTTCAGGAACTAAAGTGCAAATATTCTAAACTTGTTGCTAATCTTGTGATAAATATTTGAGAGTGTTAGAGGTCAATTGGATGAATAAATGAGTCAAATGGATGAAATATAGCCAAAACATTATCATATATCAACTGTCAAACTAGAAAAGGTTGAACTGATTTTTAGCCTCATATTGAGACCAGATTTTGATATAGAAAATGATCGAATTTGAAAATAGTCTCTGAAGCAAAGTTGTAGCCCTTTGAGTTATCTTTTCAACGCATTTTGAATCGTCTCAATCGGATATCGATAATGAAAGATATGGCTAAAACATTGAAAGCTGTTTAGATGTATACTGGGCACCCGCCCAGGCACTCGCCCGACCCTGAATTTCAATACAGAAAGCAAATATTTTGTCTGGGTGGCCACCCCATTTTCTAATGGGCACCCGCCCAGGTCAAATCAGGAAAAAAAATCTGATTTCAGAATTTAAGTCAACTACCTATGAAAAAAACTATAAATACGTATTTTAAAACCCTAGAATAGAACCAGAACGTATCAGAATGCCTCCAACCTATTTTCTCTCTATTTTTCTTAGATCTATCATGTGTAACTAAATTTTTACACTTAGTCGAAGGAGATTGAAGCCTCGGAACCACATATTGTGAGATCTAAATGATTTTTCTTAATTTAATTCATGTTTTTTAGTGTTGAATATTCTTCTACACTTATTTTCATGATTGTTATGTTTAATTGCTAGGATGCCTATTAGTTTATTATTTATTGTAATCTACCACTAAGTTAAATATTAAATCCGTAATTGTTTGATTCCTTTAACTTGTGAATCACTAGGATTTGATGATTTTCTGCGATAGATGTTATTAAATCTTAAGAAGAATGTTTAAATAGATTGAATGCAATCGCTGGTGCTTGTGCTATCTAGTTCATCAATTTCTCTATTGTGTAAAACTGTTATTAAATTGAATCTTGAGCACTGGTCTGGAGTTATTTAATAATTAAGGTTAATTAGAACGCTGATTTCTAACTAACTAAAAATAAGGAGAGATAGGAAAATAATTTTAACAGTGAATATTCAAAATATGAACTGAATTATCCTTGCATCTATGATCAATTGTGGATTTTCAAATGTAGATATTGACTTGGACCAAGGTTAGTCTTTTGATTGTTTTCATTAATTTAATTTTCAATGTTATTTATTGCGTCACTTATAATTATTTACATACAAAAACCCCCCAATCATTGTACGAAACATAAAATATTAAATTACACTCTTCGTGGGATCGATCTTTACTCCCACTGCTACATTAATTTTAGAGGTTTAAGGACTATTTTTGGGTGCCTAGTGCCTACGACAGCACACCAGTTACCCAAGCTTCAGTTCACCACATCGGTCTGACCATCTGTCGGGGGTTGTAGGCGCTGCTAAAATTCAACCGCGTCCCCAGTTTCTCTCATGAACTTTTTCAGAAATGACTCATGAACTTAGTGTCACGATCAGAAGTAATTGATTGAAGAACACCATGCAAACGCACAATTTCTTTGAAGTAAAGATGGGCGATTCTGGTAGCATCCATTATTTTTCGGCAAGCTATAAAATGGTCCAACTTGGAAAACATGGGAACCACAACGAAAATAGAGTCCAAAGCCCATTAGGTACGGGGTAGTCCTAGTACAAAATCCATACTGACGTCAAATCAAGGAGCTTCAGGTACTAGTAAAGGTGTGTAAAGGCCCGCATTAATAAGAACTCCCTTGGACCGCTGACACACATAACAATGCTCTACATAATGAGCCACGTCACTACTCAATTTGGGCTAATAATAGTTAGATAGACCATAGCCAATGTCTTATCTCGCCCGAAATAACCCATGTTATGAAGTTCGCTAATAATATGTTGCCTTAGTGAACGATCTGGAACGCACAACTGTAATCCACAAAACAGGTAGTTATTATGCAAAATGAATCATGTCGTTGATTGTCAATTACCTCCCGAGTTATCTTCCCGAATAAAGGGTTTGACACATACATATCAAGAAATGCCTCAAAGCCTACGACATCGGTGCTCATGGTGGTGAGAAGTGATGTGCGATGACTTAATGCATTTACGACACGATCTAAACTCCTAGCTTGGTTCCTTAGTGCAAATGTGAACTCCTACAAGTACGCCACCTATTTGGCATGTCATCTACTCAGTTTATGTTGACCATTGATGTACTTCAGGGCCTTATGACCAGTGATCAAGATGAACTCTCTCTGCATTAGGTAATGACGTCAATGCTTCAGGGACTAAACTATAGCATAAAACTCGAGATCATAGGTGGAATAATTCTTCTTTGAACTCCTACAAGTACGCCACCTATTTGGCATGTCTCTACTCAGTTTATGTTGACCATTGATGTACTTCAGGGCCTTATGACCAGTGATCAAGATGAACTCTCTCTGCATTAGGTAATGACGTCAATGCTTCAGGGACTAAACTATAGCATAAAACTCGAGATCATAGGTGGAATAATTCTTCTTTGAACTCCTACAAGTACGCCACCTATTTGGCATGTCTCTACTCAGTTTATGTTGACCATTGATGTACTTCAGGGCCTTATGACCAGTGATCAAGATGAACTCTCTCTGCATTAGGTAATGACGTCAATGCTTCAGGGACTAAACTATAGCATAAAACTCGAGATCATATGTGGAATAATTCTTCTTTGATTCTGATAGCTTCTCATTGAAAAATGCTACTGGACGCTTCTCCTTACTCAAAACATAACCAATGCCAACTCCAAATGCATTACAATTTACTTCAAACACCTTTTCAAAATCTGGAAGTGCCAAAACTGGAGCCTCTGTCATCCTTTGCTTCACCAACTGAAAACTAGTATCTGCTTTCGCGGACCATTGGAAAGAATGTCCCTTTAGGTATTCTGTGATTGGGGTAATCAAAGTGCTGAAATTGGAAGCCAATCCATCGAAATTTCTGACATCGTGTAAGGTTTTTGGCTTGGGTCATTCCAAGATTGTATCTATTTTTAACTGGTCTACATGAACACCATTAGTAGACACAATGAAACCAAGAAAAGTAACAGAAGTGGTAAAGAAAGAACATTTATTTTGATTAATGAATAGGTGATCCGTCCTTAGCATATCAAAAATAGCACAAATGTGATCAAAGTGTGATGCCCGTGTCGAACTATAAATGAAGATGTCGTCAAAGTAGACTACTACGAACTTTTCCATGAAAGGTTGTAAAACTTGATGCATAAATCTCATAAAGGTACTGGGTACATTGGATAGTCCAAAAGACATAACTATCCACTCATACAATCCATTTGCGTCTTAAATGTTGTCTTCCACTCATCTTCAGCCCTTATTCAGATTTGGTGATATCCACTTTTAAGGTTAATTTTTGAGACAATTGATCTAACATATCACCTAGGCGGGGAATTGGAAACATGTACTTCATTGTGATCCAGTTGATTGCTCTACTATCAACACACATACGCCAAGAACCATCCTTCTTTAGTACTGATAGAACAAGAACTGCAAATAGGTTCATACTCCCACGGATGTATCTCCTCTCTAGCAACTCTACCACTTGTCGCTACAACTCTCAGCTTCATTGGGACTGAGACGATAAGCCGATTGATTAGGCAAGCTCGATCCCGGGACAAAGTCGATCTGATGTTGAATATCCCTCATAGACGGCAACCTCGGATGGAGTTTTTTTGGCATCAAGTCAGAGAACTCCGTTAGCTCTGCTACACTTCTGTTGGTAAATCTGGATCCTCGTGTGCCGTACTATACCCACGCGGTAATAGAGCATAAACTACATCTTCATGCTCAATCTCAACTAAAAACATGGACATAGAAAGTATGTTGGTATTATTGACTTCCGGGGCGGAGTGGTTTCTTCCCGATGGGGTGCCAACACAACCTTCTTCCCTTTAATGCTAATGGAATATGTATTCTTTCTTCCATAATGAATAACACTGCGATCATATTGCCAGGTCGGCCTAACAATACATGACAAGCTTCCACTGACACGACATCACACCAAGCATTATCAAAATATTTTTTACCGATTGAAAAAGATAATAGACATCGTTTTTCGATTGATACATCACTGCCTTTATTCAACCACGACAATTTAGATGGTCTAGGATGACGATCTGTCTTCAACTGCAATTTTTGGACAGCCTCTTCGGACATTACATTCTCACAACCACCACTATCAATGATCAGTTTGCAAAGTGAAAGATGTTGGTTCTCAACCAGTCGTCCCCTGAGTCGCCTTTGGGAGTTAATAGACTCATGCGCATGACTAGAGTCTCATGACCGTCCACATACAACACATCTCCCTCTTCATCATCATCATATACGAGTTTTCTGACCTCATCAGTTTTGTCTACTACATCTTCCTCAATTAGTCCGACTAGCTGGTTTCCTGAAATTAGTTGCTCTATGTCCTTATTCACCGCATCTGAAACACCTAATACCCAAACTAGAATTATTTAGCGGTGGCTGTTGAGCATAATGAGGTGTTTGAGGGTGAATTGGTTGACTACATTCGATTTTGATCACTGGTCTCATGTTCTATTGATTTTCCACGGCAAGTGCACGTTATTATGTTTCAGAAACAGTCCACAGCAAGTGATAAAACTGATCTCATGCCTTGCCTCAAAGAATGAAGTCGTTGAAACAAGGTTTGGGTGTAGTCGAAATGAAGGAAGTGACCTTTCATCTTCTCTCAATCAATGATCTTAGTCTTACACTGTCTATTTCGTAAACACACCAACTGTTCCCACCATGCAGATGCTCTGCCCTTGAGCTTGATGGCGACCAGCCTTACTATGACACGATCTGAAACTTCTTTATATTCAAAAATTCATTCAACTTCATTCAACCAATCAACAAATCCCTCGGCCAGTAATGTACTAGAAAACTAGGGTAGATCCACTTTGAAATCGAAATCTACATGACGATCATCCTTACCGCGGTGCTCCCAGACTCGAGCATAATTGTGATACGAGTTTTCGAAACTAGTGTCAGAATCATGACCCTCTAGTTCACGACCACGAAAATCATGCGCTGCTAGACGCTGAGTTAACTCCATGACTTGCCTCTATAAATCTTCAATTGTCACATCCTGAATGTTACGATCATGTGTGAGACTTCCTCATTCAGAACATGCCCGCGTCAACCACGACCACCAACCATGGTAGGACTGATGAAATCTCACCCCAAGAAAATGTTGACGCACTAATACCAACTAACGCGCGGGCAGAATAGTGATTATTCTGCAAGCTGAAATTCGATAGATAATTTAATAGAGGAGAACGTAAGAGAGAACACCAAGAAAATGGGAAATATCTTTATTATTCGTTCAATGTGCAAAAATAACCCACAAGCCGAGTTATATAGCTCAAAAATCATAATTATCGAAATTTTATCAAAAATAACAAAATCTCAATATTCATACCAAAAGAAAATACGTAAAAAGAGAAATAATATCCCAAAAATCTGGCTCAAATCGAGCTCATATTCTATGTTAAAAAGGCAATCAAAATATTACTAAAAAGGGCAAAAAATAACTTAAATTGGAGATTCGGAAAGGAAAACAACGAATTTTGCCCTCGAAATCGATGCACACCGAGTGAAGCTAGGTGACCATGACTTACGCGACAAAAAGAGCTTTTCGAATCGGGGTCATAAGTGCGGTCTGATAGCCGTAGCTAAAGTTATGACCAAAATACCAAAACGTGTCAAAAATGGCCCCAGTTAGGAAATGTCGTCAATTACTTGTCATTTTTGCGCTGATCCGCCAACTCATGGTATTTCAACGCCATCAACAAACTATCAGACAACTCGACATCATCTGACTCAGATCCTCCTGTATCAAGAACTTAGACACATAAGGTCATTGTTTGTCCAATTATGTACGTCAATGACATATAATTGTTTGCAAGTGAGTGGGAATCTTCATAGTAAAGAAAAGTATTCAAAATGATATTGATATTTTTGTCTACGCCTTTATGGAAATGAAATGAAATGAAATACATTGATTTTACTGTTCTTGTATAAGAATATTTCATAAAATCATAATATAGTTAGTCACGTTATTTAGTAGTACACCACAAAAAAAAATAAAAAAAAAATCGTTATATTGGCATACAAACTAGTTTAGGACTTGTTTGATGTAATTTTTAAGAGAATAGATTTTGTTAAAAGTGTTTTTTTAGAAGAATGTTCGACTAAAATGTAAGACAAAATTTATGGGTTCATCGTTCAAGCGTATAATTATTTTATTGGGAGAATGTGTAATAGGTAAAAATAAACTATTTGACATCGCATATATTAATCCATAAATTACTTACACATTGTTGCTTAGTTTATGTTAAAAAATAGTGATAAAACACTTGAATAAATTGATGAATAAATTAATCTTAAGCCCAGAAATTAAATAATCGACAAATTAGTTCAAATGTTATGTCATCATTGCTTCGCATAAGTTAAGCAATGGTGTTGAGTAGATTATACAACCTAACTTTCAGCCTAGGCATTATAATTTGAAGAACTTACCGGTATGATTTTAAGAGTGAAAAAATTCCAACTTTATATCTCATGTGCCATATTCATAAAACATGCCCACCATAAGTTAGTATCATACTTTGCCACTCCTTTTAATTATCATTGCCATCCTCCTCATAGCCCATCCATGGCAAATTTAATCCCTCGCCAATAACACCAGGTATGAATATAGGTTTGAGACTTGGAACGACATGCGTCAAAGGGCATGCTTTGAGAGAGTGTTGTGTTGTGCCAATCCAAGCTTTCACATGGTCCATGAGTAAAAGGAAATCTAATATATCGGAGAACAGAAAGCCTTTGGAAGAACTTTATAAAACTTAATTGCATTGACTTGGTCAGAAGCCAAGTCACACTGGCATAACAGTTGGGTCTTCCTCGTCTATATCATTGAATACAAATTATAATTAGAGTTTCATAAATTCTTAATGGATTAAAGTTTTAATCAAATAGTACTTTAGAACACAATTATTTTGATTCAACCTCGTCGCTATTAATTTAAGAATTTTTTTTATATTTGATAAAAAAAATGAGTTGAACGCGCAATTGAAGAGTCGTGTTGTGTTTAAATTTTTAGATGAATTTTTGTTTTCAAAAAATATGAATTTAATAAAATCTTTGTACTTGAACGCGTTATTCACTGATAGACTGTAGACTCATAAGGTCATTGTTTGTCCAATTATATGTGTCAATGACATATAATCGTTTGCAAGTGAGTGGGAATCTTTGTAGTACAGATAATTATTCAAAATGATATTGATATTTTTGTCTACGCTTTATGGAAATGAAATGCATTGATTTTACCGTTCTTGTATAAGAATATTTCATAAAATCATAATATAGTTAGCCTCGTTATTTAGTAGTACACCACAAAAAATGTCGTTATATTGGTATACAAACTAATTTAGGACTTGTTTGATGTAATTTTTAAGAGAGTATTTTTGTTAAAAGTGTTTTTTTTTTAGAAGAATGTTGGACCAAAATGTACGAAAAAATTCCTAAGTTCACGTGCATAATTATTTTATTAGGAGAATGGGTGATTGAAAATGAATTTGTAAAGAATAAGTTTTAACTAATATGTACCAAACATGGGCTTAATATGGTATCAAAACATTCTTTTAAGAAAAATGAAACCAAAATGTATATTAATAGAGGTTTTGTCTATATATAGATTACCCTTCCCTAATCTATCTGAACATCCAAATTGCAAAGCAAAACATGATTAACTTGCACTCTCTTTTGCTCCTTGTATTCTTCTTGCTTCCACAGCTGCCAAACGCAACTGCCGCCCCCTTCAATATACCAGCTGACTGCCCAAGCAGATGTGGAAACGTAGAAATTCCATACCCATTTGGTATCGGCCCGAATTGTTCTATTGATTCATCCTTTGAAATCATCTGCAATACTTCCAGCTCCAACCCTCCAAAACCCTACCTTGATGTTTTCAATATCGATGATGTAACACAAACACGAACACGAATACCAACACCAACATCCAGAACCTATCACTTTGAGGTCGTTAGTATCTCGGAAACCCAAATCTATGTTAAGAACTCGACGCTACAACTGGCAATGGCCTGCTATGGCATGGAACAAGATCCTTACAATATCGATATAAATATAGATTTGTCAAATCGGTCTCTTTACGCCTTTCCAGACTCAAATCAGTCTCCTTACACCTTTTCAGACTCAAATCGGATCACAGTCGTTGGTTGTGATGACTTGGCTTTGGTAGAATCAAAAAAAAGTTATGCCAACGGCAGTGCTGCTGTTGTGTCATATTGTATCCGCCGAAGCAACAGTGAATATTCTGGTAGTATCGGGTCGTGTGCGGACACTTATGGCTGTAGCCGGTCCTTCATACACAAAAGTGATTATCTCGGGGTTCAATTGATGGATGTGCATAGTATTTGGTCGCAAAACAAACCTTTCCAGTGCAGCTTTGCCTCTGTTGGCATGATGGACGGTCTCGATCTCACTTTCCCTTTAACTAATCTCAATGACCCAAAATCATTCCAAAACAGTAAAGAGTTCATGGATAAGCCATTAGTGTTAGATTGGAGAATACCTAGCCTGAACTGCACCAACATGCAGATTCGGCACCTTAACTATTGCCAAAAGAATAGTTTTTGCGTTGACTTGGATGACAGTTTTGGAGGAGTTCGCTGCAAGTGCAAGGAGGGATACAAGGGCAATCCTTACCTCGATTCAGGATGCCAGGGTTAGTTTTGTTTTAAAATTACTATCTCTGCTATCTCTTCATTTAGTCTAAAAGTTATTTCTTGATCTGATGACAGATATAAATGAATGCCACAATAACCCGTGCGCCTCAAATGGAATTTGCATCAATACTCCGGGTTCCTATACTTGTTCGTGCCCTGTTGGTTCATATGGTGATGGGAAAAAAAATGGTATTGGTTGTATTTTAGTACCGACGTCCAGTAGCAAACTAACAATAGGTAACTTTCACATATCCAACAAGAATTTACTTGAATTTTAAATATTATACAAATTGGGAATTATTTTTATTTACATCTTGAATTGACCAGTATATGTTCTGTATAAAAATGAATAGGTTGATTCAAAGTTCGTTTGACTCGGGTAAGAAAATTGCTTAAAAATGACTATTAATAAATTATTAGTATTTATACTTTTTCGAACATATATAAATTTGGATAGATTGTACACACAAATAATTTCATATGTTTTGCAAAAAGTTATATATAATCTGAACAACAACATTCTCACTATATGAATACTCTACCAAAAAGAGGGAAACTTGATCTACATTACAAATCTACCAAAATACATCTTTATCACTCAATTTCGAGCAATAGTAGAAACTTGAACATCATAGTGAAGCTAGGACAACTCAGTATATCATTTTTAGTAGATATTGAAAATTTATATTTACAATTTACAACATGAAAGTATTAGTATTCTTAGTAATATATGATTGTTGTCACCTCAATATAAACTAAGTAAATAAACAAGAAAAAATCAAAATTCCTACTCATGGAAAACTACATGATTGAAGTCCAAAATCGGTGTGATGGTCTTGTCTTTAATTACGTTGCATATGTTGACACTTTCAGGATTATGCTTGGGCATTGGAATGGGATTACTACTATTATCAACTAGCCTTTGGTTGTACAAGTTACGAAGAAGAGAAAAAACAAAAGGCGCAAAGAAAAATTCTTCAAACGAAATGGTGGTCTCTTGCTACAACAACAAATATCAACAGACGAATGTATACTTGAAAAAACACGACTTTTCACTATTAAAGAGCTAGAGAAAGCCACTGACCTCTTCAATAAAAGTCGAATACTTGGTCAAGGAGGTCAAGGGACAGTTTATAAAGGTATGTTATCCGATGGAAAAATTGTAGCAATAAAGAAATCCAAGAAAGTAGATGAAAATCAAGCAGAACAATTCATTAACGAGGTTGTCATGCTCTCACAGATTATTCATAGAAATGTAGTTAAACTATTAGGATGTTGCCTCGAAACAGAAGTTCCTTTGTTAGTTTATGAATTTATTCCTAATGGAACTCTTTTCGATCTTATCCATGATGAGAGTCGTGAGTTTCCATTTTCGTGGAACATGCGCTTGAAATTTGCTGTAGAAGTGGCAGAAGCACTTGCCTATCTTCATTCTGCAACTTCTATTCCCATCTATCATAGAGATATTAAGTCGGCCAATATACTTCTTGATGAAAAATATGTAGCAAAAGTCTCAGATTTTGGAATTTCAAGGTCAATCGCAGTGGATCAAACTCATCTAAGTACGCAAGTAAAAGGAACATTCGGATACTTAGATCCGGAGTACTTCCAGTCAAGTCAATTTACAGAAAAAAGTGATGTTTACAGTTTTGGAGTTGTTCTTGTCGAACTCTTGACTGGACAAAAGCCAATATCTCTTGATAGAACAGAAGAGGAGAGAAGTTTGGCTGCAAAATTTTTGTCATGCATGGAAAGAAAACAGCCTGAAGCAATTCTTGACATACAAGTTTTAGAGCAAGATAAGAGAGATGAGCTTAATGCAGTGGCCAAACTTGCACAAAGGTGCTTAAACTTGAATGGGAAGAAAAGACCAACGATGAAAGAAGTAGCCATAGAGTTGGAGAGTATTAAAATGTGTCAAATGCTTTCTAGTGCTTCTGATGCCATGTCTCAAGGCACACATTTGAGCAAGTCGAAATCAATCGTGACTTCGGATGATGACTACACATGGACAAGTACTGAAGACAAAACCATCCATTCATCAAGTGCATCTCCCTTGAAGATTAACACTTACTGATCGATGCCTTCAGTGGTGTTTCTAAACAATTTTCTCATTTGTTTCTTTTTGTAATTGTCACCTAAGCAACTAAATAACGTTGAAGTGCAATTTTCCATATCAAATAGCAGTCTTCTCTGTATTAACATTTTGAAGTACCCAATTGGAGGTGGAATTTTAAATACTTCACAAGAAAAACTCCATTTAGTGAGTGAAATGTTAAAAATCTTAGTCAACTTCTCAGTAAAGAAACACGCACAAAACTCAAAGTTTTTAAACATGTGAAAATCATTTTCAACATGCCCATAGGTGCAAAAATATATTGACATTTGATTGTCAAGTTTTCTCATCTAAAATCTTGAACAAATAGAGAAATAGTAAATTTATTTATTATTTGGTATAATGCAGAAGAGATCTTATCGAATATTTCAATTCAGCATTAAATCCACCAATGGCCACCTTATATTTAGTGTCATCATGGTCACCCAATTTTGATTTTGTTTCACCATAACTACTCAACTTTATACTTAGTATCACATGGCCAACTAATTCGATTTTATTTTATCATGATCATCAAGTTTCATATAACGTTTCACCATGACCATACCACTTCTTTTCATCATTTTTACTAATTTTAAAAAGTGTAAAATGATAACTTTGCATTATATATATAAAAAAAAAATTAATATTAAATTTTTTTTTAAATAAGTTTTTATTTTATTTCTTAAGTAATGTTTTGTTTAAATAAGTTTTTACCTATTTTAAAATTAGTAAAAAGAAGTTGGATGATCACATACTGAAACGTTATATAAAATTAAGTGGTCATGATAAAACGTAATATGAAATTGAATGATTATGGTGAAATAAAATTAAATTAGATAATTATGATGACACTTAATATAAAATTGAATGGTTATGATGACACTAGATATAAAATTTGGCGATCATTGATGAATTAAACTTGAGAATTTACCTGATACAAATGAGTTAAATGTGATTGTGAAAGCAAACTCTGTGTCGGCGACATCTGAGTTTTATTATTCCTAGTATCTTAAATCTCTACCATCTTAAAAGAGGCAATCCATCATTTAATGTTCATTTGTGAAGCCTTTTATATCCACCTTATCCCTAGCCATCCACGCATCTTCAAAAACAAAAGGGTTAATATGGACTTCCTGTTACACACTGTTGGGTTTTTAATACCTAATAAATCCGAGCGATGATGTTAAGTCGATTTTCTAGTTGGATTAGATTTCATAGGCCTCGGCCGATGATTGAAATGAAATGTTGACACAACATTGAACGAACCACTCCGATAACATAAGTGGGTCATTGGAAGTAACCTAATTAATTAGAGTTGCTCATGATCCAGCCCAAACACCTTGGACGGCTTTGTTGGTTGGAGGCCCATTTATTGTGACTTATTGGGCCACTTAATGTTTGACCTAAAAGACCACTTTGCTTGGCTTATAAGTGGGTCGGTTTTAGTTGTCTTGCCCTAGTGTGAATGTTGGAGCCGTGAGAATTGAGAGAGAAACGTGAGTTCTTGCTTTGTGCTTCCTCTTGCTTTGTGCAATTCTCTCCTTCTTCTCTCTTAGCCTTTGTGGCTTATTTGGGCTACCAAAAATCATTCAACTCATTCCTTTGTGGAACCTTGAAGCAACCGGTGTTGGGTATTGTGGTTTTGGAGATTGGTTATTCGTGTGGTGTCGATTGGTGGTTTAATCTGAGTTCGGTTTGGATCAATTGGAGGCACAAAATCTAACACACACAATTGTTATCAAAACAAATAGCTTCATCCGTTACATATAGCATCCTCAATCAAGCTTTGCTTCGCCTTCTAGGGCTGCAAGATATCCCACATTGGCATTCTTCCTTCACCATGAATGCACTCGCAGCACAGGCCGTACAGCCCCCAATTTCCTAAAATATTCAAATAGCTTAATTACAAAACAAGTTCACGAGGTGAGCAAAAAGCAACATAAGAAACTTCTCTAAATATAATGACAATTGAATTTTCAATAATTTAACAAAATATTTAGTGTCGTTATTTAACTTCATTCTCGTTAGCAATTTCAAGTGATGAAGCTGATGGTAACACACAAATCTTTTGAGTTATTCAGACCCTTTTCCCATATCATATTTAAGGGAAGGAGTATAGTTGAACTCAAAACACTAGTTGAAAACACATTCAACAACCAGCAATAGTGAATAATTTCCAATCAAATATTTTATAAACATGAAAAATAAAAATTGGTAATTTAGAAAATTGAAAAAAATGAATAAATATTGTCTCAGATATATATCCAATAATTACATTTAATAGTGCAGCAACCACAAGTAGGTTCTCCCTTTTCAGGGTCTTGAGATCAAATACACCTCAATTGTGGATTATCTCATCATGGAAGACAAGGAATTTATGGTTACAAAATCAATCAAAACTTAATAATTTAACAATGCAATTGGGAAAATAAAAATAAATGTTGGGGATTTTGAGTAAGAAATTGTTCAAGAAGCTCAGAGAGATTAAACAGCTTATCAATCAAGAATTTTCTGAAGCAGAACTGGCATAATTGGCTATGTATCAATCATCACCGCCTATAAAAACTGAAATTGTAATTAAAATATTAAAATAGAATAACTTAATATTAAAATATAATAATTTAACAATCTCAATTTTCCATATGCTTCATGGATTGTGCATCTCAGAGGCGCCGGGTAATTAATTAATCATAGCCAAACAATTTACAGAAAACAAAGATTCAACCGTTTCAGGGGTTTCTTTACTGAAAACAATAACTGTAAGAAAATCTAAAGGTGTGGAGAGGAAGCAAAATATAAAATTCCAATTCAGAGAATATGTAGACGTTGATTTGACACAGATTTTCCGTGGAAAAGATGTACAGAGAGACAAATCTGCAACACTAAACGGCGTCAATCTAGCACGAGCTTTGGGGCTTCGACTTCACTCGTAAAATCTCATAAGAGCCCGGGAGGCTACGTGCAAATTACACTTTGTACATGTAAATTTTAAACACACGTGAATACACAGAGAAGCACACAAAATCATAAAATAGGATGATTTTTTTGAAATTATTGATGAGGATACAAGACTTCAGGATTTGATGGAGATTGATTTCGGGGGCTGAGATTTTATGAAGAAATTAATGGAGAAGATTGGATTATATAGGTGGAATTCAGAAACCCTAAAAAAGCCCGGCTCACGCGAATTTACGAAATTTGAATCCGACCCGTTTACCCGTTAAGTAAGATTTATGTTTATTTGCTGAATTATTCTCCTATAAAATTGATCAGGCGATTTTTTATTTTGTTTAATTATTTTTTAACAAACAAGTTGATCTCAATGGTAAATGAGAAAAGATATAGGCCATGTTTGTTTCGAATTAAAATTAAATTTTAATTTCAATCAAAGTCAAACAATCAATATTAATCACATCTTTTATGGGTATCACGGCTTTTCAACCACACATTTCAAATAATTTTGTCACAATCCACTAAAAATCTAATTTTAATCTACACCACAAACACCCACATAATTTTTCTTAACAAGTAATTAAACAAAATAATTAAAAATATGAAACTGAAACTATAAGAAACTAAAATAGAGGGCCATTCTGAAAAATTTTATTTCAAATTCAGATTAATTTAGTATCTCGTACTATTATGGCCTTCATCAACTGGTTACAAAGATTTATTGATTCAATTTTCGTATTAATGTTTGCCAAGATTTAGAGACCAAAGTGATGTACTAGTAGGCACTTCTAGCCCCTTTTTTGACTACTGTATTACTCCAGTGCTTCAGGTATCACAGACCTTCAGTAATAAATTGTATCGGAGCCTTTTCATGAGCAGGAAGGCTAAACACGGTTCTTTGCATCAAACGTTGAAAGAAATCGATTCTTTTCAAAATATCAAAACCTAAATCGAATAGGATATATGGATGGATCTATCTTTCTATTCAAAAAAAGCATGCTTTTAGTCTGTTTCAACAATATGGCAAACGACACATCGGCCATTGCTCTTTCTTCGCAGCTACATAAATTATTGATATTTATGCTAGACAACACATCGGCCATATTGTTCTCAGGTAAAAAGCAGACCACCTACTTGTGTGATAGTAGTATTTATAATTCCCTCAAAGTTCAACTACCCTCTGCTAGTCTTTTCTATTCAATCTCATGTTTCTTCACTAAATGACTTGATTCATCAAAGCATCGATGTTCAATACTCCAAGAAAAGTGATTTCATCAGGCTTTACATTCGACATTTCCATTTGTTCAAATACCTCGAGAGCCTTTTTGGCCATCCCATGTAGTGCATAGGCAGTCCTGGTTCTGGGCCAAGGCGGATGATGCCCGCGGATGAGATTTTACATTCGACATTTTCATTTGTTCAAATACCTCGAGAGCCTTTTTGGCCATCCCATGCAGTGCGTAGGCAGGCCCTCTTCTGGGCCGAGGTGGATGAGGGCCATGCCTCGGGCCCGAAACTAAAGGGGGCCTCATTTTTTGGCCCTTCTTTTTAAATGAGGCCTAGCTCAACGCTTGAGGGCCTCTCAATTTTTGGCCCAATTAGTTTTTTTTTAACCTAAACTGAACATCACATATCCATTCAACAATCAATTCTCTAAGAATTTCCGTCTCCTGCCCGTTCGCTCTCAACTCTCAAGTCTCAACTTTCAACAATTCATTCGACTCTCCAAGAAATCCACCAATCCAACCGTTATTTCTTCCTTTCCGGCTTTCCCTTTCGGTTCCGGCTTTCCCTAACTTCTACAGTTCTGGGTCTACCGACTGCGAGCGATTGCGATAGTGCGAGACTACAAGTCTGCAACTTGCGAGTTGGACTTGGCGTCTTCTGTTCTAGACTGTTGGACCTTCTGGTAAGTACCTATTTATCTGTAGTGGGTTTTGTTGATTATTCATAATTGAATTTAATCTCTATTGAAATTATTTGTTTAGATTTCGTATAGTTGTTGACTTGTTGGATATTTCAATCAAAAATGAATCTTTAGTGTTTATCTATAGTGGGTTTTGTTGATTAATCATAAATGAATTTAACCTCATTTAGAATTATTTATTTCGATTTCATATAGTTGTTGCCTTGTTGGTTAATTATGTTATTCAGGAGTATAATTCACTGTATGGGGATTAGGAATATATCGTGGACAGGGTCTGAATTGAAGTTTTATGATGGTTTAGAGCAGTCAATTCTTGTATCCTGGATCCGGTTTTGTGAATCTTCTTAAAAAAATTATTAATTTTGTGGCTTTTCTCCCATTGTCTGTATTCTGTCAAAAATTATTTAATGTTGTTTATCTATGAATGATTTGTGAATGATTCAATTTCAGGCTTATGAGAAGTGAGAACTGAGATGCAACGCTGGAAATGAATAGAGCGTGATTCTACAATTTTCGTCGATTTTTCACTTCTCAAGTAAGTAATGGATTGCTCTAACTTGATATTGAAAATATTTGAAGCCTTGTCAACTTATATAATTGCGGCTTGATCGGCTTGTACGATATTATATTGTAGCGTGTATGATCAATTGCACAGGCGCACGTAGTCACTGTATTGAATACTTTAATTGTGAGATGATTGAGATATTTCGTATTTTTCTTTTAGGCTAATTTTTGGGTATTAGATATACACTCATACGCCATGCCTCCTAAATATGAGTCTGGAGCTATGGAGAGAAAAAGGAAACGAAATGAACTTTTGTTGACTCAAAGTCAAGTAGGCGATATGAACAAATACTTTAAAAGCAGCAATGTGAATGAGTTGAATGAGGATGAGGATAAAGAAGTGATGAAACCTTCTTGTGTTAATGAAGTAGGTGAGAAGGATAAAGAAGTGATGAAACCTCCTTGTGTTAATGAAGTAGATGATAAGGATAAAGAAGTGATGAAACATGTTTATGTGAATGAAATGGATGATAAGGAAAAAGAGGGCTCCTTTTCTTTGAATGTGAATGAAGTAGATGATAAGGAAGAAAAGGGTTCATTACTTCATTTAGTGGAGATGATTTATTTTCGTAGATACTAGTCTTGCGGTACTATATATCAAGTGAAGCAACGAGGGCAATTGAAGTATTACAATATTTGAAGACAGTGAATGTTTGTTTCCCAAATGCTTATATTGCTTATAAAATCTTGTTAACCATTCCGGTTACAGTTGCAGATGCAGAAAGACGTTTCTCCAAATTGAAATTGATCAAGACTTATCTCCAATCAACTATGTCACAAGAAAGATTGAATGAATTGGCTATGTTATCAATAGAGAAAGTTATGGTTGACCAATTAAATTATTCAGATTTGATTAATGTTTTTGCCTCTAAAATAGCGAGACAGATAGTATTTAACTGATTGTTTGAACTCTTGTCGGTTTTGTTACTTTATAATATAAATCTTTTGTTCGTTATATTTGTTTGTTGTTCTACTCTTCAGTGTTAAGTTAGCAATACGTTGTATAATGCACTGTTGGATTTTGCATTTACGTTGATCTTGGGGGGTGGCCCAATTTTGGGAGTTTGCCTCGGGCCTCGAAAATCACAAAACCGGCCCTGTGTGTAGGCAGATATGAGGCTACTCCAGGCAACCACATCTTTTTCTGCCATGCTCTCAAACACAAGATGTGTTTTATCAAGACACCCACATCGCCCATAGGCCACTCCTAAAATGCTGGTGTGGATCAATATCATTCCTTATTGAATAGCCATGTATCTCTTTGATCAAATCCAATGCAGCAATCACCGCACAAGCACGTAATAAAGCAAGTACTGTCACATTTCATCAAACAGTTGGCGAGCAGAGGAAATGGAGACGCATTTTCCATACATGCCGACAAGATCGCAGGCAACAAATGGATTTTTATTGAAAGATGATTTCAGAGTGAGGGAGTGGATGGATGCGCCAAGAAGCGGGCAGAGAAGGAATGCACAGGACTTGAGAGCAAGGGGGAAAATGAAAGGGTCTAAGGAAAGATATATAGAGGAGTGGATTTCTCGAAAGTGGGTGAGAGCTTGGTGATGGCGGCCTTGATTGACGTGATGAGTCAGGCGTTTTGTATGAGAAAGCAAGCGGAGGAAGTTCGAAGAGTAGGAGCCCATGCTTTGGTTGGTTTACACTTTACAGTAAAGTTGTTTGAAGCAGTGACTATAGTTTTTCATTTCCTTATGTTTCATCATTCTTAAACTTTCAATATAGAAGTTACTATTTACTTATTTATAACTAATTTTTATTTATTTATAAATTAAATCGTAAGATATTAATCGATTTATTAAAATTCTTATTTATTCAAATGTCAAAATGTGAGTTAACTAAATTTGTGAAGCCATCCACTCGACCCTATTGACGATTTGACTTGGACACTTTGATTTTATTTCAATTAAAGTAACTATGTTCAATTTTGTCAATATAAATTGATGAATTGACAATTAATAAATGATATTCGTTTCTTTTAATCGTTTGTTGCTAAAGTCAATAAGTACTATTTCAGTAATATAAATAGTCATTATCATTTTTCAACTGTCATTTCATTGTTTTCCTTAGTCTAATTGACATAATTGATGAAGTTACCCAACTGAAATCAAATCAAAATATCGTTATTTTAACAAAATTGAAATACAGTTACACATTAAATTAATTTAATTTACTGCGAATTAATTTAACCAATGAAATAACAATAGCTAATAGAGTGCCTGGTGATAAAAAAAAATAATAATAATCAATTATGTCCCTGCGGAGAAGACAAGAAACAAAAAGAAAGAAAAAGGACTACCAAAAATTATTGGGGGCCAAACTGGAATATACAAAATAAATATATTCAAATTTCAAAACTTAGCTCCTGTTTGGTACACATTAAAATTTTTATTTTCATTCTTCTATTCATTTTCAACTATACATTCTTCAATAAAATAATATTTTCCATCACATCAATAACATTTCCTTCTTTTTCAACCACACATTCTCCATCAATCTACTATTTCAAAATACATTCTTTCAAAATAATATGGCACAAACACACCCTTATATTCCATTATTCTCTGATTTTCGATCCTCTAATTCAACCCCAATCTTATTCAACCTCTTGATAGAAGTTCATCGTATGAGATTTAATAAAATAAAATCAATATAGCCCGAATAAAGATCAAGAGAGAAAACACTAAGAAACCAGAAAAATATTTATTAATCATGAAATAATTTGAAAATAACTTTCAAGCTGGGTTAAATAGCTAAAAAACTCATAATTATCGGAATTTTACCAAAAATAGCAAAATCCCTAAAATCATACCAAAAGAAAATACGAAGTAAAAGAAATAATATCCCAAAAATCAGGTTCAAATCGGATTGGTAATCTATGTTTAAAAAAGCAAACGAAATATTACCAAAAAAGGAAAAAAAAAACTAAAATTGAGGATTCGGAAGGGAAAACATTTGAATTTGGCCTCGAGGCCGATGCACACCCAGCAAAACTGGATGACCACGACATGGGCGTCGAAAAGAGCTTTCCGAATTGGGGTCATCAACGCAATTCTGATAACCGTAACCAAAATTATAGCCAAAATATCGAAATGTGTCCAAAAAGGGCCCATTACGAAAGGTCGTCGATTACTTGCCATTTTTCCGTTGATCCGCCAACTCATGATACTTTAGCGTCATCAACGAGCTATCTAATAACTCGACTTCGTGACTCGGATCCCCCTGCGTCACATTTTTAGATAATAGGAATGGGTCAAAAATTTGTAAGTTGGCAGTGAATTAGTGCCAGTGATTAATGTCTGATAATGTTTGTATCTCATCTTAATTTGGGAATCAGAACAATGTGATGAAATATATACTAATTCACACAAAAGTCAAGTAAAAAATGTGAGGGAAGGCAATTGGACGATGAACTTAGTTTGATATGATATTACTTCCTTTCTGTCTGTGCTATGCTATATGAGTTTTAGTGGACATATTTTTAGCCGAAGTGATGAGTGTGGATAAACCTTATTTCAAATGTCACCGCAACCAGTTAATTAGGCATCTTGTAGCTTCCGGGACTTGGTTCGTTCAGAATTTCGTTTTCGCATTACAATTGAACTAACTTCATGTCCCCGGTTTAGTGGTGGTGTGCAAGTTTAATGGGATTGTAGTTTATCCTTTGGCCCCAGTAGCATTGCTTTAGAAGATACATGACAGTGCCAATGAAATATTTTGGGATCTATTAAGTTGTCTAAATGCATCTTCTGAATTCTTTAAACCCCGTATTGCTTGATAGTCTAGTTAGCTTCGCAAGGCTAGTTAGCTTAGCAAGGCTCAAGTCCCACAAATGGAATGTCTATTACTGCTGATACAGAAACTTTCACAATGAACAAATGGTTTATCTTTTTCAATTTTCGGAGATCATGGAATTAAGCCCCTGTTTGAAACCCATTTTGAGGAAAAGAAAATTTTTAAAATAGTGATTGATGTGAGAACGTGTGGTGTAAAAATGATGAAATTTTTTTGATTTGTTGTAATATTATTTTATTTGGAGAATGTGTGGTTGAAATTATAAGAATTCAAAAATAAAATTGGAGAAGAAGAAAAGATATATGAACTTGAGAATTCTCTCTTTAAATTATTAGAGACGAGTGAATTAATAATACGTAGAAGAAGCAGCCTATATATACAGCCTATGACCCACTACAAATGGAATATACAACTATGTACATAACAAAACTCAACCAATAGAAAAGCTACACACTACAAAACAACTCAGTAGGGAGCAACAAACAAAACAACAAAACGATAATGGCAGTAACAGAATTAATGGTCACATGCTGGTCACAAATGGTTGAAATTGGTCACAGATGGTTGAAATTAGACTTCAGACTTCAGCTTGTGATCACCTTTATTTGTGAAATCTAATACCCCCTGCAAGATGGAGAATAGAGATTTAGTATTCCCATCTTGGAGAGAAGAGAGGTGAGAACCGAATGAGAGAGGGCCTTAGTGAAAATGTCGGCCAGTTGTGAATGAGTAGGTACATAAACTGTGATGAGACTGCCTTCTTGAATTTTATCTCTAATGAGATGGCAATCAATCTCTATATGCTTAGTACGTTCATGGAATACTGGATTGGCAGCAATATGCAAAGCTGCCTTATTGTCGCAGTGAAGAATTGCAGCAGATGGATGGGAAATGTGCAAATCCTTCAACAATTGTTTAATCCAAGTAAATTCAAAAGCGGTTGTTGCCATTGCTCGGTACTCTGCTTCTGTAGAGGAGCGAGAAACAACTGATTATTTCTTGGACTTCCAAGATATAAGAGATTTGCCCAAGAAAATGCAAAAAGCCGTGATAGAGCGTCGAGTGTCTGGACACGAAGCCCAATCAGAATCACAGTAGCCTTGTAATTGCAAAGGAGATAAGGAGGAAAGTAAAATACCCTGGCCAGGACTACCCTTTAAATATTTCAGAACCTTGTGAGCAGCTTGTAGATGGAGATCAGTTGGCTGAGACATGAACTGACTGAGCACTTGCACTGAATAGCTTATGTCTGGTCTTGTAATAGTTAAATACAATAACCTGCCAACAAGTCTTCTGTAAACACTTGGATCAGAAAGGGGACATCCCGATTCTTTGCTAAGTTTGATATTTTGGTCCATGGGAATTTTAGCTGGCTTAGAACCAAGAGTACCCGAATCTGCTAGTATGTCAAGTGCATACTTCCGTTGACATAAATGAATCCCTTGTACAGATCTTGCCACTTCAATGCCGAGGAAATAACGAAGGGCACCAAGATCCTTAATCTTGAATTCAGTATTTAAGAACACTTTGAGAGAATCAATACAATTAATGGAGTTACTAGCAACCACAAAATGTATAAGCTATAATCTGATTTGGATTGTTGAAACCCAAAATGTATAAGTGAGTCTGAAAATTTGGAGTACCATTGGCGAGATGCCTGCTTAAGGCCATATAAAATTTTGAGCAATTTGTATACTTGTCCGGGTTTTCCTTTGTCATAATCAGGGGGTTTGCACATATAAATTTCCTCTTCTAGTGTCCCATGAAGGAAAGCATTATTAACATCAAATTGTTGCAAATGCCAGCCATGTATAGCAGCAAGTGCAATGAGACAACGAACTGTGACCATCTTTACTACAGGGGAAAAAGTCTCATGATAGTCAACCCCTTCTTGTTTTGTATAGCCCTTGGCCACTAATCTGGCCTTTAACCTTTCAACTGTTCCATCCGAATTATACTTAGTCTTGTAGACATATTTACAATCTATTGGTTTCTTACCAAGTGGCAGATCAGTTAATTTCCAAGTCTTGTTGAGTTCAAGAGCATCCAATTCAGCCTTCATAGCCTAACACCAACCCGGATCCTTAACAGCTTGGTGGTATGTTTGAGGATCAGTTTGAGAACAAATAGAAGTTAAAAAAGCAGCATAATTACGAGATAAACGATGATATGATAAGGAATCAGTTAAAGGAAACGTTGTACCTATATTGGAAGGAGGTTGCCTAGCCAATGATTGGTTTGGGGAAGTGAAGTACACTTGTTGACAATGAAAGTCCTGCAGGTATTGTGGTACTCTTCTAGACCTTGTTGACTTGCGGATGGGTGATTCAGCCTGGGTGATTTCTTCTATAGTGTAAGGCAAATCAGAAGTTTGAACATGGCTATCAATGGAGACAGGAGTGAAAGAAGGGTCTAATAGTGTTAAGTTTGAAGATTGAGAAGGAGAAAAATCAGAGGTCTGCTCAACAATAGGAGAAGATAATTGAGGAGAGAAATGACAAAAATTCAGTGGTTTGTGGTGGCAGGTTGGTAGGGTTGATACGGAAGGAAAAGATTGTTTCATGAAAAACTACATCCCTTGAGATGAAAAAGGTTTCGGTATCAAGGTCAAGCAACTTGTATCCCTTAACACCAAAATGATAGCCAAGAAAAACGGACTTTCTAGCCCGGGAATCAAATTTAGTTCTGCCTTGTGAAATAGTGGAAGCAAAACACAAGCAACCAAAAAATTTCATGTGACTATAGGTCGATTTTCTGTTGAAGAGCAATTCAAAAGGGGTTTTATTTGATAGCATAGGAGAAGGAACTCTATTGATGATGTAAGCAGCAGTTAGAATGCAATCATTCCAAAACTTCATAGGAAGTGAAGCTTGGAATCTAAGTGCTCTAGCAATGTTCAAAAGATGCTGGTGCTTACGTTCAACAATAGCATTCTGCTGTGGTGTTTCCACACAGCTAGTTTGATGTAAAATTCCCCTTTTATTGAAAAAATCTATCATTTTAAATTTTGCCCCATTATCACTTCTTAAGATTTTGATTTTGACGTCAAATTGGTTTTCAACAAGGTTACAAAAAGTTTCTATGCAGTGGCGAGTTTCAGATTTTGTTTTTAGTAGATGGACCCAAGTACTTCGAGAAAAGTGATCTACAATAGTGAGGAAGTACTTGGATCCATCGTGCGCTACAATAGAACAAGGCCCCCATATATCACAAGAAATAAGTTCAAAGATTATGGTGCTAGTGTATGTGCTGATAGGAAAATAGAGACGATGTTGTTTAGCCATGGGACAAATGCAACAAGGACTTTCATTAATATCAATAATTTCAGTACTTACGACAGGATCATCGATCAAAGATATCCTAGACAAAGGTGTATGGCCAAGTCTATAATGCCAAAGATCTATGGAAGAACTATTGTCAAGTACAGAAGTGGAAATAAAAGCATTTTTATTTAAACACTTAGAGAATTTGTCAACAAGAGCTTCAGGAGACACTTCAACACACTGCAGTTGATAGAGTCCATGCTTCACTTCACCCTTCCCAATCGTTGTCCGAGACGAAAGGTCCTTGAGGAAACAACAATCAGAAAAGAAGATAAGGCAGCAAACAAGTGAGTGAGCAAGTCGTTTAGCAGAAATCAAGTTGAATGTAAAGGATGAGACACACAAAACGTTTTCCAGAACGAGTTTTTCATTGATACGAACTGTTCCTATATGCGTGACATGTGCTTCATCACCATTTGGCATCTTAACAGAATAAGATACCTCTAAATTAATGGTGGTAAACAGGGAGATGCTACAGACCATGTGGTCTGTAGCACCTTGTCGATAATCCAATAGGTTTCAGCAGAGAATAAAGCTCTCTGAGAAGAAGTGGAGCAAGAGATAGATATACCAGACATGGTGGGAGCCTTTGCTGCATTAGCTATGGGGTGAAAAGCTGCTTTGGATGGATTGGTGGAAGTAGGAGGCATCATTGGATTGTCCTTTTGCTGCAACAGAGAAAGAAATTGTTGATATTGTCCCTTTGTAAGACCAACTCTTGAATTTGAATCCTCCTCTTGATCTCTAGTGGTAGCATTAGCAGAATATTTGGAAGATTTTCCCTTGTTGAAGTACTTATGCCCAGGTGGATACCCATGAAGTTTGTATCACTTCCCGACTACATGACCACTCATATGACAATGAGTACAGATTGGTGGCTCGACATTCCCTGCTTTAAAACAGGCTTCTAGATCATGTCTAGCTAAGGTCATCATATCAGGTGATGGCAGATTGTTAAGCATCAGGTGCTGCATTTCTTGTTGTTGAATCATGGACAAAACTTTCCCAATTGAGGGTAAAGGATCAAGGAGCATAATCTGATCCCGTGAGTTCATGTATGAATCATTTAAACCCATCAAGAACTGTATTACACAATCCCTTTGGTATATTTTAGTGAGTGTAGTTAAGTTCCCACAGGTGCAGTCAGGCAAAGGGTCGAACACATTTAGTTCATCCCAAAATGACTTCAACTTCCCATAATAAACACTTACCGAATCTTGCTCTTGTTGCAAACCTGCAAGTGCCTTCTTGAGCTAGAAGATTCGCGAGCCATTTTGCTGAGTAAACCGTTCCTTCAGCTCATCTCAGAGCACATCAGCATCATCCACAAGAGCTATGCTAGACTTGATTGATGGGGAGATGGAATTCTACACCCAGGAGATCACAAGATCATTACAACGTTCCCAAGCTTCAAACAAAGGATCATCTGAACTAGTTGGCTTGGTGACAGTACCACTGATGAAGCCTAATTTGTTCTTGGCTCTAAGAGCTCTGCTCATTGCCCTAGACCAAGTGATGTAGTTTTCAACTGTAAGAAGTTCAGGAACAAGAGAAATCGATGGATTATCACCATGGTCAAGACGATAAGGATTGGTG
Source organism: Fraxinus excelsior (assembly GCA_019097785.1). Classification (NCBI taxonomy): domain Eukaryota; kingdom Viridiplantae; phylum Streptophyta; class Magnoliopsida; order Lamiales; family Oleaceae; genus Fraxinus; species Fraxinus excelsior. The sequence continues at coordinate 52,747,193 of CM032623.1, read as the reverse complement.
ACATCGGTGAAATTGAGAAAGGGGTTTGAAGGTTTTGGTGGAGAAACAGGGAAAGAATCTGTGGGAAGAGTTTCTGTAGTCATGGTTGATTTGATTCGCTTCTCTGATACCATATAAGAATTCAAAAATAAAATTGGAGAAGAAGAAAAGATATATGAACTTGAGAATTCTCTCTTTAAATTATTAGAGACGAGTGAATTAATAATACGTAGAAGAAGCAGCCTATATATACAGCCTATGACCCACTACAAATGGAATATACAACTATGTACATAACAAACTCAACCAATAGAAAAGCTACACACTACAAAACAGCTCAGTAGGGAGCAACAAACAAAACAACAAAACAATAATGGCAGTAACAGAATCAATGGTCACAGATGGTTGAAATTAGACTTCAGACTTCATCTTGTGATCACCTTCATTTGTGAAATCTAATAGAAATGAAGAATGAGAATGAGAATGGAAAATTAATGGGTGTCAAACGGGGGCTAAATGTTACGCGTTTGGACTCAATTGAACTTCTTTTGGAAGTAAGTTTAGCTTATTCCTTACAAAGTATATGAATTTGTTATTTTGATCTCATTATGGCTATATTTCTAAAACAGAGTTATGTTAAATCCATTTCAGTCAGAATCTTTTGGATTTGGCCATTCTTGCTATATTTAGTAATTCAGTTGGCAAACGACAATCAAGAACACAAGCAGCATCTATTCCTCAAGAAAGCAATGATGAAATTTTGAATGAAATTTATGCTGCTATCAAGGACTCCTCAGTTTCCAGAGAAGAAATCTGTACCAGTTACGTTAACAAGCTCCGTGCTGCTGGAGATCTTCTAACTGCTGCTAGGCTGATGCATTCCTTATGTAAGAAGCACGTATTCTTTGACCCTTGTACATTGGAGCACCTTCTGGAGGCTGCAGGTGAAAAAAATGATATTGACCTGGTCTTTCAAATTTTGAAGGACTTTTTGGTGTCTTGTGACTCTAAGATTAACTTCATATCTTATCCTTGCTAGAATGTTTGTGAAGCACAATGATCCTGTCATATTACTGAAACTTATCAGAGAAGTTTCAGAAATGGTGTTCCCTCGAAATGGAATAGTTCTGAACAGACTTATCTTTGCCTTTGATAATTGCGGACATGTTGACACAGCACTTTTCGTATTTGATCATATGAAAAGTTTGCAATGTAAACCAGACTTGGTTACATATAATACCATTTTGGGTCGGCTAGGAAAAGTAGATGAAATGCTACCTGAATTTGCTGTTAGGGGAAAGGCTAATCTTATTCCAGATATTGTAACATACACCACCTTATTAACTAGATTGTGGAAGGTAGGTAAGATTTGATTTGTGCTTAGTATATTTCAAAGAAATGAGTGAAAGAGGAGTTCAACCGGATTTGCGGACTTACAAAGCTTTGATTGAGAGCTTAGGCAGGTCAGGAAAAATTAAGGAAGCATTGAGAATATTTAAAGAGATGAAACATAAGAGGGTCCATCCGTCAATTCACATTTACGGAGTTGGCTATGAAATTTTCCGAAGAGACGAAAGGATGCCTTTCAGACGTTGTTAGTCCAAAGGATTTTAAATGGAAAAGGAGATAGTTTAGTGCTTCAAATGGATAAAATTATTTCAGTAAACTGCGTGGTTCCAGAGGAGATCAATTTGCCAATCTGGAAGATTTGGGAATGTGAGCTCCGTGAGAAGAAATATCAGAACAATGTCGACCATCCTAAGAGAAGGGTGTTTCGAGAAGTTCAACTGGAGTTACGTTTTCAATTTTAGACGTCAATTTAATTTAAATTTTATTCGAGGTCAATTTGACTCGTCTTGCTGGTATAATTAAATATAAAAATATGGTGTAATTTTATTAAAAAAAAAAAAAAAAAAAAACTTTGAGTGGCTCTGCTAGTGATTTCATCCTAAAGGATGGATAAAAATTAAATGTTTGGCGTCGTGTATATTAATCCATAAATTACTTGCACATTGCTGCTTAGTTTATGTCAAGTAATAGTGATATAGCAATTGAATTAATTGATTAATAAATTAATCATAATCAACAAATTAGTTCAAATGTTATGTCATCATTGCTTCACATGAGTTAAGCAATGGTGCTGAGTAGATTATACAACCTAACTTTCAGCATAGACTGTGTAATGTGAAGAACTTACCGATTTGATTTTAAGAGCAAAAAAAATACCAACTTTATATCCCGTGCACTTTATTCATAAAACATGCCACCATAAGTTAGTATTATACTTTGCTGACTCCTCTCAATTATCATTGCCAGGGGCGGACCTGGGGTCCTGGGGTCACGTGCCTTCTTAACTTTTGAAAAAAAAAAAAAAATTCTTTCAAGTTTTGTTTGGTATCGATTGAAATCTAAATTTTAATCTAAATCAAAAATTATCAATTAATTTTAATAACATATTTCATGGAATCCATAATTGTTTAACTTTTATCAAAATTTATTAAAAATTTGATTTTAATCTCCACCAAATAAAGGCAAAATCATAATAAATTTGAATTTCGATAACATGCTAATTTTAAAAATTATCCGACGATCGTAAGCTAAGCTTACTGCTTATGTCATCTCAAAGCTAATCGAAACTACAAATTGCTTATGTCATCTCAAAACTTATTTCGAGAACTACCTTAGAATTGTCCAAATAAATATCGAAAATAATTAAAAATACGTTAAACGTAAGTTTTAAAAAAAGACGTCTAACTCGCATTTATAAAAAAAAATTAATTATTTCATTAGCATTAATTATTTTTGCGATACAAATTTCTCAATATAATTTTCATCATTTTATATGGAATATGACATCAAAAAAATTTGAGATTTTACATCCGAAACAGTCATACTCCATGAAAATTTTTGGATACAAAATTATATGAGATATGATTTTTTTGGACGTAAATTTTCGATTGTAAAATTTCTCCAAATTTCTTTGCAAGTTCAATTGTGTCCCTCTAATTTTAAAGTTCTACGTCCGCCCATCCTCCAAAGAACAAACTTATGTGTGTCCATAACCCATCTATGGCTAATCTAATCCCTCACCAATAACACCATGTATGAATATAGATTTGAGACTTGGAACGCTTGCATCAAAGGGCATGCTTTGAGAGAGTGTTGTGTCGTGCCGATCCATGTTTTCACACGGTCCATGAGTAGAAGGAAATTGAATTTTTGTCTAGCTACACCCAACAATCTAATATATATTATTAGCACTTGTCTGGTGCAGATTTTGGTCAAATTCTAATCAAAATTCTGATCGTTAGTGAGACCTGCATGTGAGATGGCTAGTCAAGTAGTACGGCTGAAGTGGTAGTTAACGGTATGAAAAATCCTTTCTTTGACCATTTTAATTGCTACTAGACAGACCCTTAGTTTTGAATTATTTGAAAGTAAAACAGTATTTCTCATACGTATCTTTTTGAAGCACATTGTACTGTCAATTTGTTGTGTGGTTGTCCCCTGCATGCATGTCTGTATCAGAGGAGAAACCCGTTGGAAAAACTTTATAAAACTTAATTGCATTGACTTGGTTAGAAGCCAAGTCACACATGCGTGACAGTTGGGTCTTCGTCGTCTATATAATTGAATACAAATTATAATTAATAAGTTTCATAAATTCTTAATAGATTAAAATTTTAGTCAAATAGTACATTAGAACACAATAATTTTGATTTCAACCTCATCGCTATTAATTTAAGAAATTTTTTTATATTTGAAAAAAAAAAAATGAGTTGAACGCGCAATTGAAGAGTCACGTTGTGTTTAAATTTTTAGATGAATTTTTGTTTTCAAGAAATATGAATTTAATAAAATCTTTGTACTTGAACGTGTTATTCACTGGTAGACCTTAGACTCACAAGGTCATTGCTTGTCCAATTATATACGTCAATGACATATAATCATTTGCAAGTGAGTGGGAATCTTTGATTATTCAAAATGATATTGATGTTTTTGTCTACGCCTTTATGGAAATGAAATGCAATGATTTTACCGTTCTTGAATAAGAATATTTCCAAAAATCATAATATAGTTAGCCACATTATTTAGTATTACACCACAAAAAATGTCGTTATATTGGTATACAAACTAATTTAGGGCTTGTTTGATGTAATTTTTAAGAGAATATATTTTGTTAAAAGTGTTTTTTTTAGAAGAATGTTTGACCAAAATGTACGAAAAGATTTATGGGTTCACGTGCATAATTATTTTATTAGGAGAATGAGTGATTGAAAACGAGTTTGTAAAAAATAAGTTTTAACTAATATGTACCAAACGTTGGCTTAATATGGTATCAAAACATTCTTTTAAGAAAAATGAAACCAAAATGTATATTAATAGAGGTTTTGTCTATATATAGATTACCCTTCCCTAATCTATCTGAACATCCAAATTGCAAAGCAAAACATGATTAACTTGCACTCTCTTTTGCTCCTTGTATTCTTCTTGCTTCCACAGCTGCCAAACGCAACTGCCGCCCCCTTCAATATACCAGCTGACTGCCCAAGCAGATGTGGAAACGTAGAAATTCCATACCCATTTGGTATCGGCCCGAAATGTTCTATTGATTCATCCTTTGAAATCATCTGCAATACTTTCAGCTCCAACACTCCAAAACCCTACCTTGACGTTTTCACTTACAGTGATGTAACATATACAGAAGAAGCCTATCACTTTGAGGTCGTTAATATCTCGGAAACCCAAATCTATGTTAAGAACTCAACGCTACAACTGGCAATGGCCTGCTATGGCATGGAACAAGATCGTTACAAGAAAGATATAAATATAGATTTAACATCGTTTCGTTACACCTCTTCAGACTCAATTGGGTCTCGTTACACCTTTTCAGACTCAAATCGGATCACAGTCGTTGGTTGTGATGACTTGGCTTTGGTAGAATCAAGTTTCAGTTATACCAACGGCAGTGCTGCTATTGTGTCATATTGTACCCCCCAAAGCAACAGTGAATATTCTGGTAGTATCGGGTCATGCGCGGACACTTATGGCTGTAGCTGGGCCTTCATACCCAAAAGTGGTAATCTCGTAGTTCAATTGATGGACGCGCATAGTATTCGGTGGCAAAGCAAACTTTTCCAGTGCAGCTTTGCGTCTGTTGGCATGATGGACGGTCTTGATTTCACTTTCCCTTTAATTAATCTCAATGACCCAAAAACATTCCAAAACAGTAAAGAGTTTATGGATAAGCCATTAGTGTTAGATTGGAGACTATATGGCTGGAACTGCACCTATATGCAGATTCGGCACATTAACTTTTGTCAAAAGAATAGTTTTTGCGTTGACTTGGATGACAGTTTTGGAGGACTTCGCTGCAAGTGCAAGGAGGGATACAAGGGCAATCCTTACCTCGATTCAGGATGTCAGGGTTAGTTTTGTTTTAAAATTACTATCCCTGCTAGCTCTTCATTTAGTCTAAAAGTTATTTCTTTATCTGATGACAGATATAAATGAATGCCACAATAACCCCTGCGTCTCAAATGGAACTTGCATCAATACTCCGGGTTCCTATACTTGTTCCTGCCCCGTTGGTTATTATGGTGATGGTAAAAAAGTTGGTATTGGTTGTAATTTAGTACCGAGTCTACCGACGTCCAGTAGCAAACTAAAAATAGGTAACTTTTACATATTCAACAAGAATTTACTTGAATTTTAAATATTATACAAATTGGGAATTATTTTTATTTACATCTTGAATTGACCAGTATATGGTTCTGTATAAAAATGAATAGGTCGATTCAAAGTTCGTTTGACTCAGTTAAAAAAATTGCTTAAAATGACTACTAATAATTAGAAGTATTAATACTTTTTCAAACATATATAAATTTGGATAGATTCTTCACATAAATAATTTCATATGTTTTGCAAAAAGTTATATATAATCTGAACAACTACATTCTCACTATATGAATACTCTACCAAAAAGAGGGAAACTTCATCTACATTACAAATCTACCAAAATACATCTTTATCACTCAATTTCGAGCAATAGTAGTAACTTGAACATCATGGTGAAGCTAGGACAACTCAGTATATCATTTTTAGTAGATATTGAAAATCTATACTTACAATTTACGACATGAAAGTATTAGTATTCTTAGTAATATATGATTGTTGTCACCTCAATATAAAATAAGTAAATCAAAAATCAAAAAATCAAAATTCCTGCTCAAAATAAGTAAACTACATGATTGAAGTCCAAAATCGGTGTGATGGTCTTGTCTTTAATTACGTTGCATGTGTTCACACTTTTAGGATTATGCTTGGGCATTGGAATGGGATTACTACTATTATCAACTAGCTTTTGGTTGTACAAGTTTACGAAGAAGAGAAAAAACAAAAGGCGCAAAGAAAAATTCTTCAAACGAAATGGCGGTCTCTTGCTACAACAACAAGTATCAACACACGAATGTATACTTGAAAAAACACGACTTTTCACTATTAAAGAGCTAGAGAAAGCCACTGACCTCTTCAATGAAAGTCGAATACTTGGACAGGGAGGTCAAGGGACAGTGTATAAAGGTATGTTATCCGATGGAAAAATCGTAGCAGTAAAGAAATCCAAGAAAGTAGATGAAAATCAAGCAGAACAATTCATTAACGAGGTTGTCATGCTCTCACAGATTATTCATAGGAATATAGTTAAACTATTAGGATGTTGCCTCGAAACAGAAGTTCCTTTGCTAGTTTATGAATTCATTCCTAATGGAACTCTTTTTGATCTTATCCATGATGAGAGTCATGAGTTTCCATTTTCGTGGAACATGCGCTTGAAATTTGCTGTAGAAGTGGCAGAAGCACTTGCCTATCTTCATTCTGCAACTTCTATTCCCATCTATCATAGAGACATTAAGTCGACCAATATACTTCTTGATGAAAAATATGTAGCAAAAGTCTCAGATTTTGGAATTTCAAGATCAATCGCAGTGGATCAAACTCATCTAAGTACACTAGTAAAAGGAACATTCGGATACTTAGATCCAGAGTACTTCCAATCAAGTCAATTTACAGAAAAAAGTGATGTTTACAGCTTTGGAGTTGTTCTTGTTGAGCTCTTGACTGGACAAAGGCCAATATCTCTTGATAGAACAGAAGAGGAGAGAAGTTTGGTTGCAAAATTTTTGTCATGCATGGAAAGAAAACAGCCTGAAGCAATTCTTGACGTACAAGTTTTAGAGCAAGATAAGAGAGAAGAGCTTAATGCGGTGGCCAAACTTGCACAAAGGTGCTTAAACTTGAATGGGAAGAAAAGACCAACAATGAAAGAAGTAGCCATAGAGTTGGAGAGTATTAAAATGTGTCAAATGCTTTCTAGTGCTTCTGATGCCATGTCTCAAGGCACACATTTGCGCAAGCCAAAATCAATCTTGACTTCAGATGATGACTACACATGGACAAGTACTCAAGACAAAACCATCCATTCATCAAGTGCATCTCCCTTGAAGATTCACACTTACTGATCGATGCCTTCAGTGGTGTTTCTAAACAATTTCTTCATTTGTTTCTTTTTGTAATTGTCACCTAAGCAACTAAATAACTTTAAAGTGCAATTTTCCATATCAAATAGCAATCTTCTCTGTATTAACATTTTGAAGTACCCAATTGGAGGTGGAATTTTAAATACTTTAAGAAAAACTCCATTTACTGCATGAAATGTTAAAAATCTTAGTCAACATCTTAGTAAAGAAACACACACAAAACTCAAAGTTATTAAACAGGTGAAAATAATTTTCAACATGCCCACAGATGTCATCTAAAATCTTGAACAAATAGAGAAATAGTAAACCTATTTATTATATTTTGGTATAACGCTGAAGAGATCTTATAGAATATTTCAATTCAACGTTAAATCCACCTATGACCACATTATACTTAGTGTCATCATGATCACCCAATTTGATTTTGTTTCACTATAACTACTCAACTTTATACTTAGTATCACATGGCCAACTAATTTGATTTTATTTTATCATGACCATCCAATTTCATATAACGTTTCACCGTGACCATCCCACTTCTTTTCCTCATTTTTACTAATTTAAAAAGTGTAAAATGATAACTTTGCATTATATATATAAAATAAATTTAAACAAAAAACAAAAAACGTTTTTTTATATTAAAAATATTTTTTTAAAAATAAGTTTTTAATTTTATTGTTTAAGTAACGTTTTGTTTAAATACGTTTTTACCCATTTTAAAATCAGTAAAAAGAAGTTGGGTGATCACATAGTGAAACATTATATAAAATTAGGTGGTCATGATGAAACGTAATATGAAATTGAGTGATCTTGGTGAAATAAATTAAATTAGGTGATCATGATAACACTAAATATAAAGTTGATCATTGTGAAACAAAATCAAATTAAATGGTTATAGTGACACTAAATATAAAGTTTGGCGGTCATTGATGAATTTAACTCTTCAATTCAACTTGATAATTTACATGATACAGATGAGTTAAATGTGCCTGTGAAAGCAAACTCTTTGTGCCAGCGGCATCTAAGTTTTATTATCCATACTATCTTAAAAGAGACAATTCATCATTTACTGTTCATTTGTGAAACCTTTTTAATCTTCATCTTATCCCGAGCCATCCACTTTTCATCCACGCATCTTTAAAATAAAAGGGTACTATGGACTTCATATTACCCATAATTGTTGACTGGTCAAAAGGGAAGCAACCACACAGTCGTTTACTACGGAAAGACAAAAAAGGCAGCAACCACAATTGCACTTGTTAACTCTTCTCAAAAATAAAAGGAGAAAAACAAAAATGGAATCAACCATTGAATTGTATTCTTGTTTTAAGATACAATCCACAATTTACTGTTCATTTATTCTTATCCATATTCATCATCCACTATCCATTCACGGAGTTTTAAAACAAACGGGTAATATGGACTTTCTCGTACCCACAATTGTTGACTCTTCTTATGTCTTTGAGAATAAAGGAGAAAGAAAAAACGGAAGCAACCATTTATTAGTGGTAGTCAATTCTAAGCTTAATTGTATTCCTGCTTCTTCGAACTGCCGTAGATGTTATGACAAAATTATTAGAGGTAAGTTACACATGACAAGACATTAAATACAACTCACATTTCCAGACATTTGATGAAGAACTCTAACATTGGAAATAGGTAAGGATGACAAAAAAGTTCGACGGCTCGGGCTTGACTCGAAAAAAGGCCGAGCCGGGCCGGCCCGCAAAAAAAAAAAAAAAAAAACCACAAAAATTTGCCAACATATTCTTCTCATCATGAAACTAATAAACTAATTATAAGTGATAAATTTATCTCATAATTTATTACATAGATTATTTTGAAAAATGGGTGATATTTATTTCTTTAATATTTATTGCATTATTAGCTTATTACTGTTTCATTTCTCTAAAACTCTAAGTGCCTGAATATTTAAAGTAAACATTTTCTCATTTACACAAACGTTTATTATTCTATATTAAGTGAAATTATTAGTAATATATATTGTTTGATTACATTTAAAAATTGAGCTAATTTCACCAATGGCCACTAAAATTTGTAAGAAAATTTAAATCGATCATTAAAAAGATTTATTACTTTGTTATAATAGATAGTTACTCATTTATAAATCTAACATGTTATCCGACATTAGGCTATAAGGTGCCACAAAAAAAAAAAAAAAACCCTGAGCCTGCTTGGGCTCGGCTCGGCCCGCTAAGGCTTGGGTCGAAGGCTCGGGACGAGCCTAATTATTTTTTCCAAAAAAAGGTCGGGCTTGGCTCGAGCTTTTTTTTTTCGGGCTCAGGCTCAGTTCGGCTCATTGACATCCCTAGAAATAGGTTCAACCCAAGAGCAGGTTCGTCAATTGTAACGGTGGTAAAAAGTTGGCATTGGTTTCATAGGTCAGTTATATAGTTCGCCAAAGCATAACTTCAATAAAGATTATTTATTAATATGTAAGAAATGTTGATAGAAGTATACAAAAGAATAAGAAATCTAAACTTAACATTGCTACAAGAAAACTTCAATTTATTGCAAAACAGAACATACACACCTATTCATTCCAGTCCAGTAGACACTTTTCTTATGTTAGACATACACAACATAAAGCAACAGGTATAGATCTGTCAATGTGTGATGATATACTTTCCATGATTTTCCCTCACTTGTCAAACGGAGCGTCAAGCAATAGAACGAAATTGGTCTCCGCGCATCTCTACGATGCGTGAAGACATCCATCTCCATGATTCACAAAGTTCAATTTTTAATATATTTTGATAAAAATTCTAAAAATTGATGAAATATATGATTGAAAAGTTACTGATTCTATGAAATGTGTGGTTAAAATTAATCATTGATTTTGACTTAGATTAAAATCTAGAATAATGTTATTTAGTTCCACTAGGATAACCTCAATCTAGGTGGCACTATAAAATAAGCTAAATTAAATATAAAATTAAATGACTTATTTAATGTCACATTAACACCAACCCTGGTGGGACTAAATAACATTACTTTTTCACCAAACATGAGCGCTTAATCCAACTATTATAATACTTACACACCATCAATCTATTAATCATAGTGTACAAATAGCTTAATCCACTACATATAGCATCTTCTGTCAATCACAATGAGGTTAAATAGCAATACTCTTTCACCAAACAGGATTTAATCCAACTATTATAATACTTCCACATCATCAATCTTTCAACCATAGTTTATAAATTGTTTGCCTGCTAAAGCCGCAACACATCCCATATTGGCATTCTTCCTTCACCATGAATGCACTCGCAGGGCACAGTACAACCCCCAATTTCCTGAAATACTCAAATAGCTAAATACAGAACAAGTTCACGAGGTGAGCAAAAAGCAACATAAGAAACTTTTCTAAATGTAATGACAAGTGAATTATCAATAATTTAACAAAACATTAAGTGTCGTTATTTAACTTCATTCTCTTTAGCAATTTCAAGAGATGAAGCTGATGGCAACACAGAAATCTTTGAGTTATTCAGACCCTTTCACAAATCATATTTAAGGGAAAGAGTATAGTTGAACTCAAAACACTAGTTTAAAACACATTCAACAACCAGCAATAGTGAATAATTTCCAATCAAATATTTTATAAACACGAAAAATACAAATTGGTAATTTAGAAAATTGAAAAAAATGAATAAATATTGTCTCAGATATAAATATATCCAATAAATACATTTAATAGTGCAGCAACCCCAAGTAGGTTCTCCCTTTTCAGGGTCTTGAGATCAAATACACTTCAATTGTGGATTATCTCATCATGGAAGACAAGGAATTTATGGTTACAAAATCAATCAAAAGTTAATAATTTAACAATGCAATTGGGAAAATAAAAATAAATGTTGTTGATTTTGACTAAGAAATTGTTCAAGAAGCTCAGAGAGATTAAACAGCTTATCAATCAAGAATTTTCTGAAGCAGAACTGGCAAAACTGAAATTGTAATTAAAATATTAAAATAGAATAATTTAACAATCTCAACTTTCCATATGCTTCATGGATTGTGCATCTCAGAGGCGCAGGTAATTAATTAATCATAGCCAAACAATTTACAGAAAACAAAGATTCAACCGTTTTAGGGGTTTCTTTACTGAAAACAATAACTGTAAGAAAATCTAAAGGTGTGGAGAGGAAGCAAAATATAAAATTCCAATTTAGAGAATATGTAGACGTTGATTTGACATAGATTTACAGTGGAAAATATGTACAAAGAGACAAATCTGCAACACTAAACGGCGTCAATCTAGCACGAGCTTTGGGGCTTCGACTTCACTCGTAAAATCTCAGAAGAGCCCGGGAGGCTACGTGCAAATTACACTTTGTACATGTAAATTTTAAACACACATGAATACACAGAGAAGCACACAAAATCATAAAATAGGATGATTTTTTTGAAATTATTGATGAGGATACAAGACTTTAGGATTTGATGGAGATTGATTTCGGGGGCTGAGATTTTATGAAGAAATTAATGGAGAAGATTGGATTATATAGGTGGAATTCAGAAACCCTAAAAAAGCCCGGCTCACACGAATTTACGAAATTTGAATCCGACCCGTTTACCCGTTAAGTAAGATTTATGTTTATTTGCTGAATTATTCTCCTATAAAATTGATCAGGCGATTTTTTATTTTGTTTAATTATTTTTTAACAAACAAGTTGATCTCAATGGTAAATGAGAAAAGATATAGGTCATGTTTGTTTCGGATTAAAATTAAATTTTAATTTCAGCCAAAGTCAAACAATAAATATTAACCACATCTTTTATGGGTATCACGACTTTTCAACCACAAATTTCAAATACTTTTGTCACAATCCACTAAAAATCTAATTTTAATCCACAAAAAATACCCACATAATTTTTCTTAACAAGTAATTAAACAAAATAATTAAAAATATGAAACTGAAACTATGAGAAATTATAATAGAAGGCCATTCTGAAAGATTTCATTTCACTTCAGATTAATTTAGTATCTCGTACTATTATGGACTTCATCAACTGGTTACAAAGATTTATTGATTCAATTTTCGTATTAATGTTTGCCAAAATTTAGAGACCAAAGTGATGTACTAATAGGCACTTCTAGCCCCCTTTTAGACTAATGTATTACTCCAGTGCTTCAGGTATCACAGAACCTCTGCAATAAATTGTAGCGGAGCCTTTTCATGAGCAGGGAGGCTAAATACAGTTCTTTGAATCAAACGTTGAAAGAAATCGATTCTTTTTAAGATATCAAAACCTAATTCGAATAGGATATATGGATGGATCTATCTTTCTATTTTAAAAAAGCATGCTTTTAGTCCGTTTCAACAATATGGCAGACGACACATGGCCATTGCTCTTTCTTCGCAGCTACATAAATCATTGATATTTATGGCAGACAACACATCGGCCATATTGTTCTCAGGTAAAAAGCAGACCACCTGCTTGCGTGATAGTAGTATTTATAATTCCCTCAAAGTTCAGCTACCCTCTGCTAGTCTTTTCTATTCAATCTCATGTTTCTTCACTGAATGACTTGATTCATCAAAGCGTCGATGTTCAGCATCAGCTTTGTTAGATAACCCAGCTACTACCAGGTGCCGCCTTCACCCCTCTCTCCTTCATTTCTCTTGTAACCTTTTCAGCTTCCTCATATCTCTCCTTGTTAGCATAAATTCTAGCCAGCAGTATATAATTAGCTGGATTCTCTGGCTCTATTTCAAATAAAGCCCTACCAGCTACTTCTGCTAGCTCCACTTCCCCATAAGTTCGACAAGCTCCAAGAATCGCTCCCCAAGCTTTTGCTGTTGCTTTTATTTTCATCCCTTTTAGAACTTCGTATGCCTCGTATAGTCTCCCAGTTCTACTCAAAACATCCACTAGACAAGCATAGTGATCACCATTTGCTTCTATGCCATAATAACTATGCATTCGAGAAAAGTGCATACGTGCTTCATCAGCTAATCCCGAATGACTGCATGCCTTCAATACTCCAAGAAAAGTGATCTCATCAGGCTTTACATTCGACATTTCCATTTGTTCAAATACCTCGAGAGCCTTTTTGGCCATCCCATGCAGTGCGTAGGCAGATATGAGGCTACTCCAGGCAACCACGTCTTTTTCTGCCATGCTCTCAAACACAAGACGTGCTTTATCAAGACACCCACATCGCCCATAGGCTTCCACTAGGCCACTCCTAAAATGCTGGTGTGGATCAATATCATTCCTTATTGAATAGCCATGTATCTCTTTGATCAAATCCAATGCAGCAATCCCCGCACAAGCACGTAATAAAGCAAGTACTGTAATTAAGTTCGGCTTCAAACTCATCTCCCACATTTTTCTATAGAAAGCTAAGGCTTCAAACAACTTCCCCTCTATTTCCAACAAACCCATGATAATCGTATTGAAAGTCGACGCGTTAGGCAATTCATCCATCGCCCCGAACAACTGCAAGGCATTCTGCATATTCTTAGAATGTGTATACAGCGAAATCATGGAGTTCCACACAACAACGTTTCTTACACACATTCCATCAAACAGTTGGCGAGCAGAGGAAATGGAGGCGCATTTTCCATACATATCGACAAGACCGCAGGCAACAAATGGATTTTTAATGAAGGAGGATTTCAGAGTGAGGGAGTGGATGGATGCGCCAAGAAGCGGGCAGAGGAGGAATGCACAGGACTTGAGAGCAAGGGGGAAAATGAAAGGGTCTAAGGAAAGAGATAAAGAAGAGTGGATTTCTCGAAAGAGGGTGAGAGCTTGGTGATGGCGGCCATGATTAACGTGATGGGTCAGGCGTTTTGTATAAGAAAGCAAGCGGAGGAAGTTCGAAGAGTAGGAGCCCATGCTTTGGTTGGTTTACAGAAAGTAAAGTTGTTTGAAGCAGTGACTATAGTTTTTCATTTCCTTACGTTTCATTATTCTTAAACTTTCAATATAGAAGTACTATTTCCTTATTTATAACTAATTTTTATTTATTTATAAATTAAATAGTAAGATATTACTTGATTTATTAAAATTCTTATTAATTAACCACGAATGAATTTAACCAATGAAATAACAATAGCTGATAGAGTATTAGAAAAAACGAAATTAACCTCCAAAATAATAATCAATTATGTCCCTGGGGGAGAAGACAAGAAACAAAAAGAAAGAAGAAAAAGGACTACCAAAAATTATAGGGGGCCAAACTGGAATATACAAAATAAATATATTCAAATTTCAAAACTTATATTCCATTATTTTCTGATTTTCGATCCTCTAATACAACCCCAATCTTATTCAACCTCTGGATAGAAGTTCATCGTATGAGACTTGATAAAATAAAAATCAATATAGCCCGAATAAACTAGAAAAAACCCCTTATCAAATTCCAGAGTTGAATTGATGCTGCTGAATATCATAAATTCTGATTATTTGAATTGGATCAGCAGCTCATATTCACCTCCCTCATGGGCAGCTCTAATCGCTGGATTTTTCGTGATCCTCACTTTGACCCTCTCTGTTTATCTGATATTCGAGCATCTCTCTGCCTACAAAAACCCCGAGGTTATACATAGATTTCGTATTTCAATTTTCTTGATTTTGTTTACTCTTTTTTTTTTTTTTTTATGGGTTTTTGGATTCTGAAATTAATCTTTATTGGTTTTCTGTGGGTGGATTGCAGGAGCAGAAATTTTTGATTGGTGTGGTATTGATGGTGCCCTGTTATGCCGTTGAATCAGTAAGTTCTGTTTTTCATGTTATTTGTTTCATTATTTTTCAAAACTAGATTGAAGCGAGAATAATATTTGATGATTTATCCGATCGAGCTGAATTTGCATAATGGAAGCATATATTTGCTCTGGATCCTCTCTTGACCTTTTACTTTTTGCAATGAAGTATAAGATATTTAAAAACTTTGTATAAAATACCTTGGAAAGTTGTATAGAAATGGACGGTTCTACTAATCACAATAGCTAATGCACAGGTTTTTAAAGCCTTGGGCAAACTTATAGACTGTGTACAAATGTTTAAAATCCAATCATATTCCTGTGACAGTTTGTTTTGAAGTATAGTCAAAATGTGCACGTCATAAAACATTGTAATGTTACTAGCGGCAACTTCTTCAGATAATCCAGAGTCATGTAATCACATCTGGAATTTATCTTGCTCTAACATGGTTTATTTGTGCAGTTTGTATCGTTGGTAAACCCTGCAATTAGTGTTGATATTGAGATCCTGCGTGATTGCTATGAATCCTTTGCCATGTATTGCTTCGGGAGATATCTCGTTGCGTGTTTAGGTATGAATATATACGATTTAGATTTGGATTAGCTTAATATTTTCATTTTCCCTTTATAAATATTTTATTTCTTGTTATTCCAGGTTCTATATTTTATTTTTAGAATATAAGGCCTCGACATCCATGTTTCCGTTTTCTGAAAGAAGCTCATTAATGTTATTTTAGTTGTAATCGTCATCGATCAATAATTCGCTTGATACAGTACATTCCTAAACTTCCAATAAAACTCATGTCTTATACGACTAGCTCATTGTATTTTCTCATGTATTCATGTTCTGAATTAGGTGGAGAAGAAAGGACAATCGCATTTATGAATAGGGAAGGACGCATAAGTGCGAAAACACCCTTATTAGATCATGGGTCCGAAAGGGGAATTGTAAAGCACCCCTTTCCCATGAATCTTATTTTAAAACCTTGGAAAATGAGTCAATGGGTTTACCAAGTTATCAAGTTTGGTATTGTTCAGTATGTAAGTTTTCCAATTCTTAGTAAACTTTATAGCCTATGCTATTGTCGACTCTTATCTATTTTTTCATCATGGGAAATGAACCACGTAAATTTCTATGACAGATGATTATAAAAGCAGTTACTGCTATTTTGGCTGTGATTCTTGAAGCCTTTGGTGTATATTGTGAAGGAGACTTCAAATGGAATTGTGGGTAAGATTTTGGAATAGTCAATCATTACATTTTTGGTTTAAGTATGGGATTACTTACTGGGAAAAAAAGAATGCAAAGCATATGTTAGTATTGGCCTTACCAATGAAAATGCATTTATAGTGTTTTGCTTCTATTATGGCCTCATTATTTGAATGCCTATATATCCAAATGTTTTTTTACTGTACCTTCTATGTTTTCATTGGCATCCATCTAATGATATTAATGTTTTCCTTGATATAATTTTTGTCTTAAATCATCCCCAGAGTTATCCACATCTTATGCTATTGTTAGTTTAATAGGTACTTATCATTATTGCTTGCAATTAATTTCAACTGGCATTGCCTTTTGAAATGTTTTGCCATCAAATTACCTCTATTGAAGATGATATTTCCATTTGATTTGCAAATATAGAAGAGGCATGAAATATCTCTAATTATATCTGCCTTCTATTATTTGTAGGTACCCTTACATGGCTGTGGTTTTAAATTTTAGTCAGTCATGGGCTTTGTATTGCTTAGTTCAATTTTATACCATCACAAAATATGAATTAGCACACATTAAACCGCTATACAAGTTCTTGACATTTAAGTCAATTGTGTTTCTAACTTGGTGGC
Source organism: Fraxinus excelsior (assembly GCA_019097785.1). NCBI lineage: Eukaryota > Viridiplantae > Streptophyta > Magnoliopsida > Lamiales > Oleaceae > Fraxinus > Fraxinus excelsior. Next base: position 52,730,092 of record CM032623.1, on the reverse strand, counting down.
AAGGTGTGGCTATAGCCCTTCTCTACGCCCTTGGTTTATTTAAAAGTCCAATAGCTCAAGCACTGCAATTTAAGTCAAGTGTTCAGGACTTCATCATCTGTATTGAGGTAATTGTTTTACATTGGTCTTCGCTATTGTTATTGCTCCTAGTAAACTATATTACTTACAATAATGATACATTTTGATATGTTTAAGAAACACTGTGAAGGCATGATTACTTCCAAGTTGCTTTATAAAACAAATTATTAATACTTCTCCACATCATTGAATAATTAATACTTTTACATGTCTTTGAATATATCTTTTATTATTATTATTTGGTTTGGGGATGGGATGGATATGGACTACTTCAACTGAAGGTAGGTTGTTTTAGTGTAATGTTATTTCATTCTGGTAAATGATCCTTTCCAGTTTTAGTAATTGGCAATTGTGCCGTAGATAGTGGAAAGACCAGGAAGTAGGTCTCTACTCATTGGATAACATTGAATGGAAATCACATCTACTGATTTGAAAGGGGAAGTAGCAGTGCTGTGAAAGTAATGTAGGATAAGTTCATCGGACTTGTGAAAGGATCATGAGTTAGGGATTTGAGAATTGTGCAAGGAAGTTGGTGGTATTGGAAGAAAATTACAGGATTTCACAGGGATGGAGCAGGGAGGATAAGAAACAAAACATAAATTTAGCTTGAGGATGGAAAGGAAGGAGAAGGGATTCTAAGCTTCAGAGGAATTTGAAGTACGGAAAGAGCAGCGATCTATACTAGGTTGGCCTGTATACTTAGATGGGGAACTCTCTTTCTTTTTTGTAAATTATTGACTTTCTAAATCGAACGAGAAAAGAAAGGTTCTTGACAATTGTTGGTGTTTTTTACATGTCATGTACCAACAACTTTATTTATTCTGAATATCTCATGTAAAATATTTAAGTTTAACAGGTCTATGTATTCATCCAGCACAGATGGGCCTTGCTTCTGTGGTTCACCTTTATGTGTTTCCTGCAAAGCCTTATGAGTTAATGGGGGATCGCTTTTCTGGAAGTGTTTCAGTTCTTGGAGACTATGCATCTGTTGATTGCCCTCCAGATCCTGACGAGGTTAGGGACAGCGAACGTCCCACAAAATTACGCCTTCCCCAACCTGATTTTGATGTTAGGAGTGGAATGACCATCAGAGAAAGTGTACGAGATGTCTTCGTTGGCGGGGGTGAATATGTAAGTCATCTTCTTTCACTCATTTAAGTGTGTAATCCTCTGCCCTCCTTGAGCAATCTATTGAAACTATAATCAATACCTGTTGATTTTTCCTCTCATATTAAGTACATTTTAGAAGAAACAAATATTTGTGGAGTATGCGAATGTAATATTTGTCGTTTAAATTTTTTTTTTCTTTGATATTAACGAAGTTGTGTTGATATCTTGTGGTTTCATATGGATGAACTTTCTCCAATGCAAAATAACTCACTCATTGACTTCTGCATAGCGCCTGTGCATAAGTTTGACTGCAGATCAGTTATTTGTGGGGTGGGTGGAGGGGATGCATTGAAAGAAAGAAAAAGTTGGTAGTATGACCAAACCAAGCTCACCTTGTTATTATCCTCCTCCATCTGGTTTGATGATTAATCATCTTGACATTCTGAAGATAGCTAGTATCTGGGGTGGAGGGAATACATTACAAGAAAAATTTGTTAGTATGATCAAACCAAGCTCACCTAGTTATCCTCCTCCCTCTCTCTTGACATTCTGAAGATTGCTAGTTCTGACCAAAAGTAAAGATTCCCTGCAAAGCTTCACAAGACGACCAAGATTTATCCTCCTCTCTCAGGAGGATGCTGTTTCATTTGTTTACAGATTTTTATGAATGTGATTATGTACATTCAGTAGTCACTTGGTGGAGTTAGTGAAATTTGAACTTGGCTAACGAGGAGGAGAAAGGGGTTCTGTCTGTTTTTTATCTTAACCCTCACATTGAATAAAAAAGTCCTTGCCTGTTTTCTTTGATGGTCTTGTGTCCTGCAAATGAGGATTTATTCAAGTGTTACCTCATTATCATCTCTTTCAGTCATGTTCAAGTTACGTTCTGGTGTTGAACTTTACTTTTTCGACACCTTGAAAACAGATTGTAAAAGATTTGAAGTTTACAGTGACTCAAGCGGTCGAACCTATGGAGAAAGGAATCAACAAGTTTAATCAGAAATTGCATAAGATCTCTCAGAACATAAAGAGGCATGACATGGGGAGGAGAACAAAGGATGACAGTTGCATAGCTACAACTTCACCAACACGCAGAGTGATCCGAGGAATAGATGATCCTCTCTTAAATGGCAGTATCAGTGACAGTGGCAGCTCAAGGAGAAAGAAGCATCGTCGAAAATCAGGGTATACCAGTGCTGAAAGTGGTGGCGAGAGTAGCAGCAGTGATCAGACATTTGGTGGTTATCAAATTCATGGCCGTAGGTGGGTTATCAAAGATTAGTTAAGGTAAATGGTTTGGCTTCAATACTTTTACGTTTCATTTGTGAGAATGAAACCCACCAACGTGACAACTGACTCACAAGGCTGCAACAGTGCATTTTCCGGCATTTTATGCCCCAAGAGAAGTTCGTTTGAGGTGTTTGCGCTACCTTTTTGGGTCCTTTAAAAGGTGCAAGGGTAACTAATGTATGCAAAGGGCTTGTAGATTTTGGACTCCTGTCCTATTATTTTGAAGACAGCAGGCCTTGATAATTGTTGTATAGAGATCCATGTCAATTTTCTCACAACTCATTGTATTAAGATCTGTTTCCCTAATATTTAACTTCGATTCGTGCCTTAGCTATTTTGAGTATAAAGCCTTTGACCAGTGAAGTTGAATCTTGCTAGATGTATCGCCCAATAGAAAAGCATCGAAAATTCTTGTGCCCTTTATGCAATGGAATGCCCAAGTAGGTAATACAAGGATTTTAGTCTCTGAAGCCATTAGTTTCAGAGCAAACATGTTCTTAGAACGTAAGCCTATGTTTGGTACTCATTAAAATTTTTATTTTTATTTTTATTTTTCTACTCATTTTCAATCACACATTTTCAATAAAATAATTTTTTCATCACATCAATAACTTTTCCTTCTTTTTCAATCACACATTCTTCGTCAATCTACTATTTCATAATACTTTCTTTCAAAATAATGTGACTTAAACACACCATCAACTTTAAACTGTGGCTAAATTTTCGGGCTTAAATCGTATAATAAACACGGAATTTCTCTTAACAAATTTTGCCGATGTAGTAATACATAACATCATTTGATTACATGTTGACACTTAATAGCATCATTTAGGATTTTTTATCTTAATATTTTTTATCGAGTTATAATCACTAGAAATTTGAATAATTATTATCACAACAAAATAATGATCGTATGTAAATAAATAAATAAATCAACAACAATATTCACAATTCAACTACTTTTGATGATGACAGCCTAAAAATACTACCCACAACTCCGCTACTAAGCTCAATAGTAAAAAAAAATAAAATTAAAAGAATCACTCAGACTCCTTAAAAAATAAATAATAAAATCATCATATATAGTAGTTTACATTATGCCTATAAGCTATACGCTACAAAAAATTGAAAAAAAAAAAAAAATTTAACCACAATGCAAAGTTTGTGCAAAAAAATCAACTTAAAAGCAAAAACAGAATTCTACAAATAATTACCAGATTATTATAGCTATTAGTGTGTGAAACAGTACTCATCAATGCAATCACCACCGACAATTATACGAATTGTTGCCTGTAAATTCCAGATCCTCCAGTCCAGTTCCATATGCTTTCTATTTAACTGCACTGCATATTTTCCAGTACATTTAAAACACCCAATTGTTCGTTTCAACCTATCATTATTCAATTCTCACCTTATATGTATTTGTTTATAGTTTTAAACTTCCCTGTATTTCTCCAAAATTCGAGTGAATAAATAAACAATGAGGCGCCGAGGTTCAGATTTTCGACGACCAGTGAGGCGACGATTTTCAAATATATTCTGGATAATTTTGTGTGGGTTAGGAATTATGCTGTTTATTGGTCTGTTAAGCAGAGAGAATCGGCAGCCCACTTCAAGATCGGCTGCCAAGGTATTTATTGATCTCAATTTAACTTTTTTTTTTTTTCACTATTTGTCCAATTTGAACCAAGAAACTGAGAAATTGCGTAAATGTAATAAAACCTTTCATTGGAGTCTAGCTTTTATTTTGATAACTTGGGTACATTTAATGTGTTTGTTCTTTAATGTGTGTCTTCTTGTTTTGTTAATGATGGAAATTTGAGATGTGGTTGATGAAATGTGTATAAAGAGTGAAGAAATGTTTACGCTGGCATTCCGGTTTCAGTTCTGTGAAGTGTTTAATGTATAAACACGGGATTCTTGTTGATTGGAGATGAATGTCAATTGAATTGTATTTGTTGTTTTTGTAATTTCTTTTAGATTACAGGATATTGATGAAATATAATCCTATAGGAAATTTCTAGTGAACTCAGTAAACTGTATTGGAGTCTATTTTTTTCTCAAATGCTCTTAGTTTTTGAATGCTACATTCTTAATCAGTTTTCCCTCAAAGAAGGGACTTATGCTGAAATTTGACTCTAGATGCAGTTAATGTAGGAGAAAAAGGTGTATGCATACAGTCATAAAGAACTGAAGAAATTAGTTCTTATATACTTGGTAAGGAGAGGGTGTGTGTAGTGGTGGGAGAGGCTGGAATGAGAAAGAGAACGGTAGGTATGAATTTCAGTTTAAGCGCTAATGCCGTCATTATTCTTGACTAACATGAAAGTTTAGTACCGCTTGGTTAGATTTAAATGCCTGCTTTAAATAATTAGATTGATTACTATATGCACCAAGACTTGTAACTTTTTTGGAAGTTACTAGAGAAAAAGTATTTACAAGGAGGAAAATAGATATATGTAAGTTTAGCATTTCATTTTTTGATATTGTCAATGACCTTGGGCTAGTAGCGGGCTATTGTGGTAGATGTTTTCTAGACTGTCTTACATAATTGTGGTCATTTTAATGATTGAAAGAGAATTTTAGATTCATTAACTGAAGCAGTGATTGAAGATTGATGTTTATTTTAGGCAATGGTATACATGTTTTAGACGTTCATGATGCAATTTGGGATCATAGAAAAATTACTTAAGGAGGGACGCTTTGCATTTACATAGATGACATTCAACATAAGTTGTCCTAGGTTTAATTTGAATATTTTTACTGAGGTCCAGAGCCAGGCTTGATTTCTCAACATAGAAGTGCATGTACCTTGATTCAACAGGCTATCTCATTTTTGGAGCTTCCGAAACAGCCAACCTCATAATTGTTTACGGGAGGAAACTCATTAGAGCATTTGAGCTCTTTGTAGTAGAAGTCAGAGATGAAAGAACAGGGCATTCACTAAATAGTGCTCTAGTTTATCTGATGCGAACGATAAAGCACCCGTGGTTTGAATGGTGGAGGTGTGATTTCATCCAAGTTTACCGGACATCGTCATACCTCTAGAAACGTGTTCGTTCACTCGTCCAAAAATTGGGTATGCTAGTGACTTGAAATACTAACCTTTTTCTTGAATATTATTAGCACTCCCTTTGCAGTATTGACTATTCAAATTATGAAATTTCTTCATCTAGTAAATATAATAGCATCATTAAATTTTTCATGAAGATTTTTCAGTGTTTATAATATAAAGAATCCTACCTCTTAGGGCACCATTTTACTCCATGTAACAAATCTTGCACTTGATCTTGGTCCATGAATGGTGCATATCATAGGTTATCAGGGTTAAATGAATTTGCAATCTTTGATTATTTCTTTTTGAAAATGATGGTGATTTAAGGAAAATGTGTATATAAGGAAACATAATAGTTTGTTCTTTAATTAGGAATAGATATTAGAAGAATATAATAATGTAAATGAAATAATCATTTTGACCTATATGAACACAATGCGGCAAGTTACAGTTTCTGAATGTTGTCTTAGCACTTATTTCTAGAAAATGTTGTTCTTGCGGGCCTCTGTCAGGAAGATTGGGACATTAAATACCCCCTAGAACACGTCTATGCCCGGTAGTCGAGGCACTTAGCTATACTAAGAAAACACCTTCATCATATTCCACGGGCAATTTTGGGCTTGCCTAGGTGTGGGGCTTTGGTCGGATTCACCTAAAAAATGTGTTCCAGGCTTTTGAACAGAAAATAATTATTTAAGTTTGTTTGCTGTCTTTTCGTGGCTATGTACTATATCAAACAGTTTCTGGAAACGAGTGTTATTGTAAGATAGTTTCCTTAAATAGAAACGACTATGAAACCAGGCAAGATGTTCTTTCCCAGGTGTTTATTGATGTATATAAGAGTAAGATGGCTTTAAGCATGGTGAAAGGTTTGGTGCCAAGACCTCCTCCTAAAGTACCTGAAACTATGCTCCATGCAAAGGTCCTCTTGATCTTAGCATTTTGCCATGGTGGCATGCCAATCTTATTATTGCCAGTAAATATTTTTGTCTATGCCAGGCTGGATCGAAAGTCTGAAGTTGTGGATGTTTGTCAAATTTGCACTCATGTAAATGTAAAGAGGAAACATGAATTCATTTATGTTGGATTTGACATGCATCTTAACTAACATTTTTTGGCTGTCTTTTGCTAATGAAATATTCTTCTATAATTAATTATCTTGTTGTTGCTTTTGTACAGTAAATTGTTTCATGTGTTATTTCCACATCGTATCATTCTAACCTTCCTAGTACAGAATGAGAGGTTTTTTTTATGTCTGCTTTTTATTCCATGCAGAGATCCTATAGATATGATAAAATTATAGGCGGCCTTAATATCACTGATGAAGTGTTGAGTCCCGATTCTGTAGATAGGCAATTGAATGATCAAATTTCTTTGGCAAAGGCATTTCTTGTAATTGCTAAAGAAAGCAAAAACCTCCAATTTGCATGGGAACTTAGTGCTCAAATTCGTCACTCACAAATCCTTCTCTCCAATGCTGCTTTACGAAGAACTCCTTTGACAAGAAGTGAATCAGAAACTGCAATTCGTGATATGGCACTTTTGCTCTTCCAAGCCCAACAACAACTCCACTATGACAGTACAACCATGATCATGAGACTGAAAGCAAAGATCCAGGGTCTTGAAGAACAAATGAATTCTGTTAATGAGAAGAGTTCAAAGTATGGACAAATAGCTGCTGAAGAAGTTCCAAAGAGTTTGTATTGCTTTGGTGTTCGGTTAACAACTGAATGGTTCAAGAACTCAAATTTACAGAGGAAACTCAAGGAGAGAAGGCAAACTGCAATAAAACTAAAAGATAATAACCTCTATCATTTCTGCATCTTCTCTGACAACGTCCTTGCAACTTCCGTTGTGGTAAATTCAACAGCTTGGAATTCCAAAAATCCCGAAACTGTGGTGTTCCACCTCGTAACTGATGAGGTGAATTATGCTGCAATGAATGCTTGGTTCACTACAAACAGTTTCCAGGGAGTAACAGTGGATGTTCAAAAGATAGAAGACTTTAGCTGGTTGAATGCTTCTTATGTTCCTGTTCTTAAACAACTTCAAGACTCGGACACCCGAAACTACTATTTTTCTGGTAGTGGTGGTGATAACCATACTCCAATTAAGTTCCGGAATCCTAAGTATTTATCCATGCTTAACCACCTCAGGTTCTATATTCCCGAAGTTTTTCCTGCACTGAAGAAAATAGTTTTTCTTGATGATGACGTTGTAGTTCAGAAGGACCTGTCATCCCTGTTCTCCATAGATCTGAATGGAAATGTCAATGGCGCTGTGGAAACATGCATGGAGACATTCCATAGATACCACAAGTACCTGAACTACTCTCACCCTCTAATTCGTGAACATTTCGATCCTGATGCATGTGGGTGGGCATTCGGGATGAATGTTTTTGACTTGGTCCATTGGAGGAAAAGGAATGTCACAGGCATCTACCACTATTGGCAGGAAAAGAATGTGGACAGGACCTTATGGAAACTTGGCACCCTGCCTCCGGGATTGCTAACTTTCTATGGATTGACAGAGCCTTTAAATCCCTCGTGGCATGTGCTAGGTCTTGGATACGCAAATGTCGATCCTCAGTTGATCGAGAAGGGAGCTGTGCTGCATTTTAATGGGAACTCGAAACCGTGGTTAAAGATTGGGATGGAAAAGTATAAACCCCTTTGGGATAAATATGTGGATTATAGTCATCCTCTATTACAGCAGTGCAATGTTCACTAAAATTCTGTATGCAGGGATTTCTTCACTGATATTTTTTTTTCTAATTTTTTTTTTTTTTGTAATATCATTGATATATGGTTGGGTTGTAGTTTTATCTTTATTTTTACGTAACTGTTTAAATTAGTGGTAAATATTAATTTTTTAAAAAATATAAAATTTTGAGATTTGAATCATAATTTCTTGTTTCGAATACAATTTGTTACGAATTTTAAATGAAAAATCATATTTCGTAGTCTCAAAATTGGGTAGAGAATGCACAATTCTCACTGGGCAACGAAAGCATCAAATAGAACTATTTTATGGAAATCAAACAAAAAATTTCAGTTTATTGTGCTCGATAGAATAAATGAAATTATGGTAGTGTAGATGTTCTTAATTCATTTTTATTGTCTTAGTCTTAATTTGGCAAAATTTTAAAAATAAAAAAATAAAATTGTTACAAACTTTTCAATCAACTATATATATATACACTATCATGTAAGGCACAACCATGGAAATAATTACAAGAAAAAGTTACATAGTTGGACTTATATCCATTCGATTTTTGCTTCCCTACAAATGATAAAAGACTAAAAATGATCGCAATACACACTAAAAGACGGTTATTAGATAGTTTTGATCAAATATTTTCCTACTTCAATACATAAATTATAAATCGTAAGACGTTCTAGTATAATATATTGAAACATACTCGAGGCCAGCCACATTATGTGTGCTTAATATTTGTGACATTGATGGCGGGTTTCTTGACCGTCAATCTATATTGTGTTCCAGCCAGCCATTGTATTCTCCTCTCTTATCGCTCCTCCTTAGGTTGTTTTAATTACCATTGATTACCTATTATAATAATAGTCTTGAAATCTTATTTACAGAACTTGAATCGGGTAAATGAAGATTTTACTTCTGTCACCTTTTCTTCTTCCCCCGATACCTTCATAGCCTTTGAATGCCAAGAGTGTAGGAGTGCAGGGAGAGAAGAAGGAAAGTTTGAGACAAAGGTAAATCCCCGCGCCATCCATTTCAGATCAAGAAAAAGGTAATTTTGTACCAAAATGAACGATCTTTTCTCAAGTTCGTTTAAAAAATACCAAGACTTGAAGCATCAGGTTCAAATGGAAGACCTTGAAGCTGGTGGAAATGAGTCTGTCAATCTCGATAGATTTTTCGAAGATGTAGAGAATGTCAAAAAAGATATGAGTGATGTAGAGAAACTCTACAAGAGGCTACAAGAATCAAATGAAGAAAGCAAAATTGTGCATAATGCTAAAACCATGAAAGAATTGCGATTCAAGATGGATTCTGATGTAGCCCAGGTTCTTAAACGGGTTAAGGTTATCAAAGGAAAGCTTGAAGCACTTGAACGTTCCAATGCAACTCAAAGGAAGATCCCGGGTTGCGGTCCGGGTTCCTCTGCTGATCGAACAAGGACTTCTGTAGTTAGCGGGTTAGGGAAAAAACTGAAAGACCTGATGGATGATTTTCAGGGTTTGAGGGCAAGGATGAATGCAGAATATAAAGAGACTGTTGGCAGAAGATATTTCACAATTACGGGAGAAAAAGCGAATGAAGATTTGATTGAGAATTTGATATCCAGTGGCGAAAGTGAAACATTCCTTCAAAAGGCTATTCAAGAACAAGGGCGTGGCCAGATTCTCGATACAATTTCAGAAATCCAAGAAAGACATGATGCTGTGAAGGAGATTGAGAAGAATTTGATTGAGCTTCATCAGATTTTCTTAGACATGGCTGCACTTGTAGAAGCACAAGGGCAACAATTGAATGACATTGAAAGCCATGTGGCGCACGCGAGCTCTTTTGTTAGGCGAGGCACCGAGAATTTGCAGGAAGCCAGAGAGTACCAGAAAAGCTCCAGAAAATGCACTTGTATTGCTATTCTTCTCATCATAGCCGCCATTCTCCTTCTCCTTTTCCCAGTTTGGTCACAATTCTTGCTTCATCTGTAGAAAAATTTAAGTTTCAAGAGACAAAGAACAACTGGCTGGCATTTGAGAAATTAAGACAGGTTCTGTGCATTAATTTTCAGGATCTTTAGCATGTATTGTTGCCTCTTGCAAGAGTTTCCAAAATTTCATCACTTCTTTTTGACATCACTAATTAGTTGACATTGTAGACATTTATATTTTGTTTTCGATCGTAGGAACAGACTGTCAGTGACTCCTTTGAACTATGTATATACTGTTCTTGATCACCTGATGTCATTTTTTCTGCCTGTAGCTTCCAAACGTATTATTTTCTCTTTTGTAATTGATGTCATCTTAAAGCCTTGGTCGTGCAGTCGGTCTCGCCTCATTTTTTTCTTTCCTTCAGGCTAACTAGTTGTTGAGGGCGAGGGCGATTGTGCCCCTAAGGTAGTAAGAGATTTACTGATAAATATAGACATTGATCGGAGTGGAGCTTTTTTTACCTTTATATGGTTTGCGCTCTCTTCATAGAAAACGGAATGCAAGTTTTCAGGGTATGGAAAAGTCATGTAGTGATCTCAAGCAATTTCAGTTGATCTTAGGTGAGATTGTAGGTAGGAGAAGATTTTGGGACGTGATTGGTACGTATGACCAGTTAATTTTGGATATACGTTCTTGGTGGAGTTATGAGGATCATCGAACTTGAGTGGTCCCAAGGGGGATGCTCAAGTCAATAGGATGCAATGACTTTTGGATCCCGACCTTTGTGACTTGAGAGAGTTGCATTAGTCAATACAACACTTCGAAGACAATTGAGCATGCAACGAGCCGGTGGACGTTGTGACAGAGGCTTTCCATTTGGATCATCAGCTGAAAGTTGGATGTGACACTTTCCGTGTCTGAAAACAAAGGTAGTTGAGTAAGCATTGTAGTTGCTTGACCTAAAGCGATTCAAACTATATTAGCCTTGCTTGGATGATACTGTTAAGAGAAGGTTCAACAAGAGCTCAATATCAACAACAAAATGTGCAAGAATAAAAAAATGAACAGATACTGAAAGAAAAAATAAACTTCATTAAACTTCTGCCTAAGGCAATAACACCCAAAATACACCGGTGCTTCAGTCACTAAAAGAACCACTGTTCAAATGGAATAACACCAAGATAAGAATGACCAGATTTTGGCACTCAGACCGTAACCACAAAAGATCACATTATCTCAGTCTTCACTCAACAATCAATTGTTCACACAAGAACACAACACCCTACTCAAATAGAAATCACTCAAGATTACAATATTTTGAGAGAGTAACAACAAATCAAAAGAGCGTTTTGATTTGCAGAGAGAAGGAGAAGTAAAACTCGAACGGCGCAGAGAGGAGAGAAAAATATCAGAGTCTTGCACAGTTCCAACCCTAGAATAGTATATATATGAGTCATCCAAAGGTCTCCATCCAACGGTTGTGGGGCTAACACTTGGCGACATCTTGTGCATCCATTCATTTAGGCAGAAACACAACTTTTGTTTTAAAAACACGATTTTTGCACCATAATCAAACAAATAAATTAGTCAACTGGTCAACAAATTCAGTGAGCAGGTTAATAGTATCATTGTGCCATCTTTACAGATAGCGTGCTTAAAAATCAAAGTCATCTATCAACACGAGTCAATGACTCGTGTTGAGTTCCTTCTAAGTGAACAAGTACTTGAGGCTCTACACCCTTCTTAGAGGTAACGTCCACATATCTTTAGAGGATGGACTATTGCTGCAAGCCCCAAATCATGTATAGGGTAATTCTCTTAGTTACTGGTCTTTTAGTTTTATGTGCTTAGTCAATCAGATACATACCAATTTGCAATTACTTATTTTTCCAGAATTCCTGACTTATGGACGACGTTTATATCTGGCCTCCATAGCCATGTCCCTGTCAATGCATCAAAGATAGAAATAATGATTGTAGAGAGCATGGTGTTATGCTAATTGGCAGGATCTTAAATATCTAATAAGTAAAAGAAATGAAACAACACAAGTATGAGAATGAAATTAGACATTTGGCTTTCTGAAAGACAACTAAAACTCTGGCTCATATTTTTGTTCTTCGCTCTCTTCTTCCAAGCTGGATGTCGATTCTGTAGAAGTACTCATTTCAGATCCAGTTTCTTCGACATCTTCCATCTTTACATCGTTTTTGTCTGCAACTTCTTTCTGTCCAGATTTTTCGTCCACTTCATAATCATCCCTCTCGTGTTGTTGGATAGTGGTGCCTTGTTCTCTGGATTGTACATTTTGTTCTGTTTTTTCAAGTTCATGCTGATTAAACGATCTGCTATCCTCGCTTCTTGTAAGATTCACTACTTTCGGGCTCATATCTTCACTATCTATAGGTTTTACATGATCTGGTAACATGATGTTGCCATGCTCCAAAGTAGACTCATTTTCCATTCGAAAGCTCGTGTTTATATCTTGATTTTCATCTGGTTTCCTTTGCATTGCTCCATTAGTGTCAAAATCCTCGCTCTCCATATGATGTTTGATAATTGTTCTCCATCTCTTTCCTTTAGTCGTCTTCAGGTGACCATGTTTCTCTCTCAATGTATACCTTCCATTATTAGAGTTTCTCTTCATTTCTAACTTCATCCCACCCTTGTGGTTCACTGAAAATTCTTCATTCTCACCACCTTGAAAATCTGGAATTCTTCTTAACAGACCAAAGTCTGCTAATGTTCCAAGTTCTTTACCATCAGTAGATTGCAGTTCACTATTTTCACTTCTAGGCTTTTGCTCTTCACTAGTCGTCTCGGTGTCATTTTCACCTTTCCTTTTCTCGCCCATTTGTAAACTATTTTTCTCATTTTGATTGTTAGCAGCATCTTTTGGGTCTGTTGAATTTTGTCTTTCTTCATGGTTTATAGATTCATGCATGTTTCCGTTCTCATCTTGAATATCATTGACCTTGATTTCACCACTTGTTGACAAATTTGTCCCAGTTGTTAAATTTACCGATGAATTTGATGGATCATCGGTACTAACTGACCATACCTTGACAGGGGACTCGAGATGGCGCTTCAAATCCTCAATTTCAGCTTCCTTTTGTCGTAAGATTTGAGAAAGAGCTATAACTTGAGGATTTTGATCACTCACTTCACCATATTTCTGTTTGAATATCTTGGCCTCATTCTGCATCTCCTGAAAGGTTAATTCAAGAGCCTTTTGTTCGTCTTTAAGTGAAGAAATTGTAGATTGCATCTCTGAAAGCCTGCCATTAAGTTTTGTTTTCTGAGTTCGAAGGTTGTATATCTTCGCTTTCATCTCTTCTATTTTCGTTTTTGCTCCTTGCGCTTGTTCTCTTTCCTTCTGTTATGTTATCCAACACTCATATCGAGTCAATTAGTATATCAGACAAGCATCCTAAAATGAAGAAAAAAGTAACAATCCTATTTTGAAAAGTAAAATTATTGCATAAACAAGATTTTACTGGCAATATTTCTAGGCACTAAAAAATATATATAAATATACATACATGTAGAGAGAGAGAGAGAGAGAGAGAACCTGTAATAGAAGCTGAAGGGAAAAGATTTTCTGGTCCTTCTGTTCTGCAATGAGATTGAAAATGCGTCGCTCTCTGAGCTTATGAAGCAGCATAACTCCAAAAATGGCAGCTCCAAATGCCAGCAACAGCATCAACATATATGACCGAGTTCTGCTGTTATAACCACTATGCCCCTTCATCCCTCCCCCCATCTCTCTCAGATACACACACAAACACACAGTATTTATGAAGCTTGTTCCACAGATTTCACTTTGCTTTTCATCTCAAACGGGCCTTCTACCTACCTGCCTCTCTCTCGGCGCATAAATGCGTGTAAAAGACAGTGGGTAGCGGAGTTAACAAGGATGAAAAATATGCATGGGAACTGCGAAGGAGGCGTTGATTCTGGTGACTTTTTCATATTTATATTCAATATTTAATGCATGCTGCCGGTTCAAATTACTACTTTATCCTTCGTTTCTCTTTAAAAATGTGTAGTTGTTGAGGACAAATTTGTAAAAAAGTTCGCAGAAGTCCAAAGCCTGCTGCCCACCGGAGTAAGGATGAATAGGAGCTCAACCTTTTCATCGAGCAGTGATCACTGTCATTTTCGAGGATGAAAAGAAATATTCTTGTGTTAAAAAAAAAAAAAAAAATGAAATAAATAGAAGTAAGAATGTCATTTTCATTTGTTTAGTCAACACATACGAGATTCATTTTTATTTGTTTAGTCAAACATTCGAGATTCGTGTATCTTCAACTATTAAGGATTAGAGTGCTACAAAATTTAGCCACGGACTTCATTATTTAAAACTCATATTTAATTATATATTTTTATAATAAAATAATTTTATACATAAACTCAAATTTCTTACATACTTTTTAATCACACGCTCTCCAAAAAAACAACTTTTTTATAACATCTTTTTTTCTAAAAAAAATGGGGATCAAACCTAAGCGACTCGCTTTCATATCATATTTCTTAAAAGAAATGGGGAATTTTGATAGTTTATATAAGACAAAAATAAATAGATTTAGTAATCAGTGAGAACTATTATTAGTCAAGATTTGTAGTAAATTCTATTTATCTTCCGTTGCTTTGAGCCGTAAGTCTTACTTCCTAACTCTATTGAGGGTAATGACTAGTGTTATAAGTCGTTTGACATTTGAAAGATTATCACAAATGAACGAGTTTTGGAGAATGAAGGCAGTTCCATGAGCACTGGATAAGTACCTTACCGAATTAGTTGCAATACGGATGAAAATACAAGCAACGAAAGATGACATAAGATTGAGTCTAATGCATCAACCTTCTACTCAATATTCTTGTACTAATCTATAATCCCTAGAGACGAACCTTGGTTTGGAGAATTAAAGTTATCAGAAGGCTTAAGCAAAATTTCTGACATTTCTCATCAATCGGCCATGTGAATGCTTAAGGATGAAGTAAAGTTAAGAAAAGGCTAAATTATAATTGAAGTCGCACAAGTGTAAAGCTTACATCACTTTCAACTCCCGGCATTGAGTGCATTAATTTACTGAATTATAACTAAAGATAACGCCACCCATAAATTTTGTCTGCATTTTGGTTCATTCTTTGTTTTAACAAAAAGATAAATATCTCTGTTATTAACAGTCACACTGATTCGAAGAATTCAAAACAATATTTCATGAAAAATCGGTTAACTGAACAGATGAGAACAGTTGAGAAGAAATGGGTAATGGCTATTCACATGCATTTCTGGAAATTAAGCAAGTGAAATAAAATCTTCATTTATCGATTACAAAGTACAATTATTAACTCTACATCATTTCCCTAATCTTGGAAATAATGGTCATTATGGCAAGTAACAAGTCTTATGTTGGATAAATACTATATGAAGCAACCACAAAATCTTTACACTGGTATAGGCAAAGTATAAAATAGGGGATAACTTACCGGGCGAAGAGGGGGATTATGCTGCAATTTGACAAATACAAGAATTAACAGCATGTTATCTTGTAAGTTTAGAAGGAAAGTCTGATATAATTAGCTGGTCTTGTTCATAGCTCTTCCATGTTGAACTAGAAAAATACTCTCATATGAGCTTTGGAGTCTAATACTGCTGTCAATATTTGAGGAAATATCATATAAATTTGAAAGAAACAATGGAAACTAAATAAACAATTAGATAACTGAAGACACGGCATATTACTATATGTACTGATAATTTATGATGTTTATATAGTAGATTCACTGTTCTTTTTATACTTACAGAAAGTTATGTTTAAAAACATTATCTCGGACCATATGAAGAAGTTATCGACCCTCCGCTATGTACGGAACATATATCTTCTTCTTCTTCTTTTTCCAGACTAGCGTTCTCTTGCTCTTCTTTGAAGACCGGATACAATAGGTTGAGCGCATCTTTGTGGTTTCTTTCTAGTGCCTGCCACCACCTTTTGGTTCCTTTTATCTGTTTGAGAGAATGGAGTAACTGCTGCCTGATTTCCACAAAAAACGGAAGCATCTTCAGTTCTGTGCATCTGTAAACTTCAATGCTGGATAAGGAATCACATGTCATTTTCCCATTGAATATGTGTTTTAGTTCTGGCAAAGAACTTAATTTCAATTTTTGTAATCTTGGGAGAATAATATCCCCATCATTTACCCCATGATTTTCTTCTCCTTCTGCAATTATCTCCATTATTTTGTCACAATTCTGAATTGTGATTTCTTCGAGGTTTCTTAAGTGCTGAACCAGCTCAAGTGGAAGGAGTATCTTTAGATAATTACATGCTGTGACTCGAAATATTTTAAGGCTTGCAAGAGTGCCTGCTGGTGTAATTCCTTTGCAGATTTGACTTAAATTGCTCAACCCCTCAATTTCCAACCACTCCAAGTTGGAAAAGGCGCTCCACTCTGCAGTTATAATCCATTCCATCTCATCACAATATCGTATCTTACAGTGTTGTAGTTGAGAAGCTGCAGCCGTTATAAAAAATGGTAGGTGAGTAATACCTGGACATTCATGAATTTCCAATTCGAGAATCTTTCCAGGCAACCAAGCAGGACTTAATCTTTCGAAGATATGAACCCCAAAGAATCCGATGCTATTTTTCCCTGTGTTAGTAGAGGAAGGGGGATAACCTATGAAAAATCTGAAACTATCAAGCATGTACCAGTGACCTGATGCTATGTACTTATCAAATTCTTGTGCAGTGTCGAAATTTGCTTCAAGTACTGCCAAACTGCTGCAGGTTGCCAGAACATCAACAAAAGTTGGTTGCAGACTAAATTGCCATAGGCCAATTATGAAGAGGCTCTCCAGGAACTTGTATTTAGGCAAAACGAGAATTGGAATTTCATAAGCTTTAGTATAGGAGAGGTTTAGATGTTGAAGTTTAACTAACGTATTCATACCCTCTGGCATGTGCTCAATTGATGTGTAAGAGAGGTCCAAAACCCTCAACTCCTTGAGCTTTGCTAGAGTTGGCACATGGCATAAGTTCCAACAACTGCACAATAGTAAAGCATGAAGGTTCTCCAGATCTGATAGTGATTCAGGTAAATGGTAAATTCCAGTGTATGATAAGTTCAGAACTTTGAGGTTTTGCATGTGATGAAAAAAAGTAGGATGTATTCCTTTGTTAATGGAATTGTACTGCAATAGCAATGTGCAAAGCTTAGGACATTTTGGTTCACGACTTAAAGAGCTCAAATCATTTCGCATTAATGACACTCTCTCAAGATCCGGAGGCCATTCATTCTCCACTGGAGGCACTTGTAAACCAAGTCCAGCTTTGATCATAAAACTTGAGTTCACTCTAGTAAGTGCAATCACCATATCCCTAATTACATCATGCATCTTCACATATTCATCATTATGCCCATCTTGATAGACACCCTCTAACATACAAGCACTTTTTAGCTCATTAAGAATCATCTTACCCAGTCGCATCTTAACTATTTGACTCCCAAAACTACCCAATAGACCGTCCCATAACCAGTATTTTATCAGCTCTTCTGTTTCAATAATATGATCCTCCGGGTATAATGCGCAGTACAGAAAACATGATCGAGTCATATCATCCTTTAGTCTGTCATAGCTAAATCTCAAACGTGCAAAAACTTGATTCTCCACCCCTTCAATGTTAGCAGTTGAGTTCCTCAACTCACTTAATGCCGCTTGCCATTGTCTAATGTTGTTTTCTTTTCTCAAAGCCCGTCCAACTGTAATAAGTGCTAGCGGTAGACCAGAACATTCTTTTGCAACGCCTTTAGCAAGATCTCGTATTCTCAGGGACGATAGAACCTCTTCGCCAACCTTTTGTTTAAACAAGTCCCATGCTTCTTCCACGGAAAGCACGTGAACTTCAATCTCTTTTACTGTTTCCATGCACCGGCATACATTTGATGACCTAGTAGTTATTAACAATTTGCAACCATTTTCATTTGTTGGGTTAGGAATTCCGATGTTCTCTAGAGAATATGCTTCCCACAAATCATCAATTATTAGCAGACACCTACCTCTTCTTAGCAAAGCTTCAAATAGTTCACTAGCCCTTGTAATTTCACTATCTTCATCATGAAAAGATAACCCTATCTCTTTCGCAATATGCTTCTGTAGTTTCTCTAGATTTAAATCCTTTGATGCTGTTACCCAAATAACATTATCGAAGATTGCCTTTTTGCTTAACAGTTGATTATTAATTTCTTTAATGATGGATGTTTTCCCCACTCCTCCCATCCCATAAATACCAATAATTCCAATATTTTCATCCATCAGGTACTCCCAAGTTCTCAGTAAAATTCTTTTGGCAGTCTCCCCTACTAATGGTGTTCCCGGAAATGTTTTTCCTCTCTCTGGCACCATACTAACCAATGAACTGTCTGAAAACCTGCTATTATCAAGGAGCTTCTGAACCTTAAGCATCTTTTTAGTAACAGAGTTCCCCAACTTCAATCTACGGTAATAGTTTGGAAAGCATCCACATAAACAGCTTTTATTATCTTGAATTTCCTTTTCCAAACTAGCCATGATATTTTTCATCTTCTGCACATTTTCAAGCCACAACTTTACTTCTGCTGTCGGATCCATCCCACGCCACACCTTTTCCACGTGTAAATTTTGTTTCACATCATCTTCTCGAGCAGTAAGTAACTTCATTTTCTCTTCCAATAACAGTAGTACTGTTTGAGGTTTTCTCATATAGCTGCATTGTTCAGAGATTGAGTCATTTGTACAGCAATGTCCACAGAAAAGTTGCCCTATGCTTGCAATAGCACCAGCAATTTCCATAGCCTTATCTGCCAAGAACCACAGAATAGAAGCCAAATTATGAGAACGTACTGAAAAAGTAATCAGTTCCCATTTTATTTATGCATTGGACGCATATATTAAGGATCCACAGTGGAGATTGAGATGGAATTGGCATGAGGGACATGCCAAAATTTAACACTGATCATAAATAAATAGGTTTTCTGTGAATTCAACTGGTACTAGTGTTATAATCATCATTCATTCAACTCAGCTTATTGACTTAATAGATAATTATTATATCATATTATTGTTTCAAATAAGAAAAAATGCACAATCCATAGACTTCTTACCCATGCGAAATCCTTATAACCAAGAATGCCTTGTAACTAGTCATGGACATAAATTTATTTAACTTTGTTGTAATTTTACTATAAAATGCCTCAATTCCCTTGTCGTTGATCAATGGCTGGTTCTCGATAAATTAGAAAATTTAAAAGCTTATTTGATGTTGGCTCAATCACAACGAAATCATCATGTTCACATATTGTATTATTCCCCTTTTATTTTTTTAACACAAATCTCTTGGCGTCCTTCTAGGGTCAAACTCAGATTTAACCCTAACGCTGGTATCAAAGCAGTTTTGAGTGTTTCCTGATTTGGATGTAGCAATGCACGGCTCCTAAGTGATAAATGAAAGAAGAACTCATCTTCTTTCTCTTGATTACCTCCTGTATTTTCTTCATCTATCTAACCTTTTAACCATTTGTCTTCAAGTTTAACACATTTATTGTAGGATCTTGTCACCTTACACCAAAGGTATACTAACCAATGAACATTTTTTCAGATAGAAAATACTTCTTGCATCCTCATAAATCAGGATGAGATTACTATTGGAGCCGATTATCTGGCCTTGAGAGTTGTTGAATGTTTCGACTCCAGTTTGGCCGTCCCATGAGCCACAACTTGCTTTTCTTGAAATTCTCTTCGTTTCAATTGTACAACTTTGTGAGTATATGGATAGTCTTCTTTATAGAAGGGATGGAATGTGGTGGCTTATTTTTTGGGAAATGAAATCATAATAAAGAGGTGAACCCGACACGAGGATAATCAAATCTATGGAACTGCAAGGGAGACTGTGAGGTTTAATAGGGATATATAAATTACGGATTCCAGATAGTGTACGGAATTCTAATGCTTATTTTAATAAAATCAATATAAAGCGATCTTAATAATTCTTCGCTTTTCCCCTGGAAAACAATTATCTAAAGATTACTTCACATTTTCCTGAACAAAACAGTACAATCTACCCAACATAATCAATGATACTCAATAATCTACGCCCCGAGTCTTTGTCATTTGAGATAGTTGTCAGCTGAAAATTGAATGAAAATCATATGTATATATTTATGGCTGGAGAGTCAAAATGCTTACCTGTTTTGCTCGCTCACCAAATGGATAGTGAAAATGAAGAGTCTGAGAATTCAGCAGTGGAATCTGTTGGAGATAATGTGAAAGAAATGAAATTTGTCCTACCATATTCTTACTTCACGCGTTTCATCCATTGATTGTTAGTCAAGTCAACCAGAAATGGAGAGAGAGAGAGAGAAGCGATGGATTTGGTCTTTCAACTCTTAATCCAATATTTATAATGGAAAAAATTGCAGTCACGGTATCAAATCGTTCAAATTTTTATAGACTTTGTCCAAACTTTTGTTTTGTGCCACTTACGGTACCGAATCTTTAAAGAACTCGCACCTATAGTCCAAATGGATGGGTTTCCGTCCAATTGACCAAGAATAGTAGATTTGACCAAATTTTAAAAGGGCAAAATAGTAACTTTCTCTTTTCTCATAGAAAAAGAACTTAAATCAAAAACCAAAAAACCCTGTTCTCCAACCACTCCACCCCACCTCACCTCACCCCCACCCAACTCAAAACCAAAATTGTCGGCACAACCACCAGCACGCTGTCCGCACCGTCGCCGCCTCCTCCCACCACCATCACGACCGCCGTCGCCTCCTCCAACCATCACAACCTCAACTATAATTTTTCCTAAATTATATACCACAGTCCAACAACATAATAAAACCGCCACCTACATAGACATAGGCCAAAACCCAACACAACCTCAGCTGCAATTTTCCAGTAGAAAACGCCCATGTTAGGCTTTTCCACAAGATCTAGAGGAAGGGCTTTGCAATTCCATTGGTGTAGCAGATTTTATTGTCAGGAGTTTCATCATAAAAGGGTTGGTTTATACAACCGGTCATAAGTTTGGTCGATTTTAGCTTTTACGTTTATGGTCAGAGGTTGTTTCCAGGTTTTTACGAGGTTGCTACATTGGTGAGAGAAGTGCTAAGGTTAGAAGTTGATTCTATTCAGCAATAGTGGATTCCGGGTCTGGACACTTCGAAGAACCAAATGGAAGACCTCACAAGGTTAACTTGTGGAGCTTGTCATTATCTGAACCATTTAGTTCATTTGAAAATCTTACATCCGTTATTGGATCTGGTTTCGCATAGGAGACTTAGGACTTGCTATTATTCTTGGTCAACTAACGGTCAACTGGACGAAAACTGTCCATTTGGACTGTAGGTGCGAGTTTTTAAAGGTTTGGTACCGGGGTGGCACAAAACAAAGGTTTGGGCAAAGTCTGCAAAAATCTGAAAGGTTTGGTACCGTGTCTGCAATTTTCCCTTTTTTATAAATCCCAAACCAACTTGATTATAAAATTTCATTATACATATACTGTCAGAAAATGCAATCTAGAGAGATTATATGAGGGATATAATTATTAACTGTTCATGTGAGCTTCTGTAATGAATTGTAATTTAAGAGTGGCAAATTATGGAATGTGGAGAAGAACCAAAACAGAGTAGTTCCAAAAACTCAAAACTAAGAAGGGATGCCGTCTAGGCAATACTAGCTATTTAGCTTAATAGAACGAGAGTAGCTAAAAAAGGTGCATTGCTGTGCCCATGGTAAGGCGCAAAGTTGTCCATGCATGCATATGGCACTGGGTCGACCAGCATCTAGCTCATGTAGGCTCAAGCACATGCGCACAATACCATCCTATCAGGGTATGTGTACTGATAGTGCTAGACTGAACATCCACGCATGCTCTCAATATGATACGAATTGAAGAGTGGATACAGAATTCATTTCTTGAAGAAAAAAAAAAAATATATGAAATTTTTATAATGATGCTGCATTCTATTCATGAAGTAATTTACAGTTTACAGTTGGAACTATCCAAACTTTCCCCTGTGAGAGAACACTACTTGCTGCAAAAAATTGCAAACAGCTTCTCAAAAAGCCATTACCTTTGAGCTATGTTGAGCTGGAAGTTTTAATCATCTTGATTGAAAGGAAGGTTCATTTTTTATCCTCACTGTGTATGGCACTGCTTACTACGAAAATCTTCAGATAGCAGATTCGCAATTAGCTGTTGTAACCTCTCAGCACCAGGACCAGGCTTAAACACAGAATCTTTACCTCGCAAGAAGCAAGGATCGGTCCCATCTTCCGAGCTCCCAACACACCATGCCCCAGGTGCAAAACGATTTGTTCGACCAAGCAACTCTTTATCGATCTTGTCTAAAACTGGATCATCCTTGTGAAATTTCCGAGCAAAGGAGGCACTGCTGTTTACCATTTTATTGAAATCCTTGATTGTTAATGAACGTGGGTGCTGCTTAGGAGGACTGTCCCAAGCAATGTAGTGGAGATCATGACCTATTGCAGTGTTACGGAACTCTTCAGTATTACAAATAACTGTGTGAAAATATCCTTCTGGGGACGAGATGAAATTTGTATAATACATGAGGATTGTTCGGGGAAGGTTATCCCACCCCCATATGCAGTATTCGACAAAAGAGCGAGTTAGAATCACCCATGCCGAGCCTGCAGTTAAAGGAAAGAATAAGACTAACACTTGCAATCAGTGTGCAGTATAATCTATTTCAAGTGTTTATCAAGTCCCTTTACTAGCTGCCCATTATGAAAATTATCTATAATGGACAATATTAAGGAAGAAAAAGAAGTTAAAAATTATTTTTTAATAGACTGTCAGACATACACTAAGTGCATTTCTTTACTACACGACTAAACCTCAGGTTAGCTGGGATAAGAAACTCACCAGTAAACAACTTAAAAGATGTTGGAATTGACCGACGTTGAGAAGTCCATGCAATTTCAGATTTTTTAGACAAGTAGAGGCCTGGATCAACTATGATAGGCTTTGCTCTCTGGTTCCTGGAAACATCAGCATAGTAAAAAACTGTTAAAATTTTTACATTGAATCAAAGCACTATTGCTCGTTTTTCATTGTATACAGGTACTTACAGTTTCCACCCATAAATCTGTGTGTGCTCAATGAAATTGAGATTTCGAGACAGATTGGAGAAAACGTATAACATATCTGCAAAATGAGTTAGATCGTCATAGAAAGAAGTATAGACATCAAGAAAGCATTGTTCTTTTCCTTTTACAAGTAACAGTTAACCAATCAAAATTTATTTCAATGCTATACTGTCAATAAAGTTTAGCGAAGATTTCCTTCAGATTAGTTACTGACCCACAATGCAGAAAGTGAGTCTGCAATAATCTGGATTTTTTGTAGGATCATTACAAGGGTCGTCCTAGGATTGGATCCAAAGAATAGATCAAAGCATCATAAATTTCTATAAAATACAAGATATAATTACATTAATTTACCAGGGCACGAAATACGTTAAAAAAAAATTTGACCAATGAAAATAGAGATAACGAGCTCTTTATAAGAATATCAATGATCAAACCATTGCATTCTTAATTTCTTATTTCCCGCAATAGCAACCCTTACAAAAAATAGATAGATGATAACTATAATCAATATATAGATTCCAAGTATGAATGGAAGTTTTGTAAGAACAAAGAAGACCAAGGAGTTCAAATATTCACAATTATGTCCGTTCACATAAGATTGAGATCATCAGCGGAAAGTATCAGTTTTGTTGTATTGGATTATATAATTGTAGGATTCTATTATCTAGATTGGATTTGAATTTATCAACTAATGTGACAGGCACCTGATCTAGAAAGAATGTCACGTGAGACGTCACAGAGGATGTGTTTCGGCTAAAATTCATTTTCCACAGGTCAGCTAATAGCGGCAATGTGAAGTTTTAGAGAGAATAACTCTCTTCAGTGTTGACATGCTAAAGATACTCAAAATTAATCGGTTCCAGTCCCCCACCCCCTGGCACCTAAAAATTAATAAACACCTATTTGGCCCCCCACTTCATATAACCCATTTTCAACCACATATTTTATAGGACCCACAACTTTTATCAACTTTTAAATCACACATCTTACTAACTTTTATCAAAATCAACTAAAAATCTATTTTTTATCCAAACCAAATAGGGGCTAAAAAAACTCAAGAAAGGACAGGAGAAAATTGAACAAAGTTTTTACAGAGCTAATTCGAGGAAAATTAGTTTTCATACAAGCACACTCGTTTATAAAATCTAAACATCCTTGGATTCGGTCAACATTCCCCCGAGTAACAGGACAGAGAGAAAAGAATTGATAATAGTAATCTCCATCCTGGAAAATTTTTAGTTTTCCAACCGTCAAGACGTATATCAAATGATAGATGATCATAAGTATATTTTGATCAAACATGTGGAGAATAGGGTTATCATTTATAAAAATAAATAACTTCTTGATTCGCCCCAATTTTGACACTTCAAAAACCAATAAATGATTTTAAAATTTAACACATTATACAAATGTGGAACGGAGCAGTGAAAGAATCCCACTCTTCCCAAGCACATCCTCGCTCAAGTTCCCAACATTATTCTTTCATCACAGTCATAAGACTATGACTCGACTTGTACACAATTACTTCACTCAACAGCTAAAATCCAAGTGTTCGTTTAAAATAAGAAACTTTTCAAAGTAAATATCATTACTACAACACCAGTCCTGAAAAGGGCAAAATTTGAAAATCAAAGTCTATATTCTTTACTACTATCTCATCCTTGCCTCTGTATACTATCAAATTAATTATTTCCCAATACCAATCATGACATCAGAATAATGCTAATCCTATAAATGGTTTAAAACCCAATCCTTTATCTTGTTGCACTTGTGCAGCAACATGCCATGTGAATAGTTTCATCATTTTCATTTTCATTTTCAATGACAGGATAGGAAAGATGAGAGGGACCTCTTTCACAGTAAGTAAACATATAAGATATCAACAATAGAACATGATAATAAACACCACTTCAAATAATTGAGTAGAGTAATGGGTAGTCAACTGACCATCTTGAGTCATAAGAGGATAATCGGAAGCACTTAGGTTTATAAACCAGTCCCAATTCGAGCTCTCCTTCAACAAAATCGCTATGGCTTGAAGGGTACAAGCAATCATAGTAGGACCTTTGTAGGTCACCAAATTGGATTGCGACATAACACGTACATTTTCCACTTCACCAAATGTTGGATCATTCTTCACTGACATAGTCAAATTTAACCTCTCCCGTGGGGGGGCCTCGAGATCCATGTGCAGAATATACTGATTTCTCGGATGATACACCGCTTGCAATGTTCTCATCATCCTATGACTATCGCCCTTTGTACCTGAAATGAGATAAGCAAATCTCGGTGGTTCTATTTCTGAGGCCTTACTTGATTTAAAAGACTTCATTAAATCCGATTCTACAAAGTACCCATCCGACTCCTCAGAATTTTCAAACGTAACAATATCTACTTGCAATTGATCTCTTCCATAAGACGCAGAGTATAACCCAAAAATGGTAGCAGTAAATAGAGTAATTGACACAAGCAAACTCACAAAGAATGGAATTTTCCACCTTCTGTCACTGAATGCCCTTCCTGAATGATAATTAGCATTTTTCCTCATACTCAGCAGTTGTCGCCAACTATCAGAATACCTCAATTTTTTGAAATTAGCAAACTACAGCGCCAATCCTCAAATGATAACCTCGATCTTATCGAAAAATGAGGCCCAAGAAAAACTATAAATAAATAAAAGTACAAGATTTTCTGACAGAACAAAATCACAAGTGCCCAAAAATTTCCGCCGGAAAAAAGACACCAACTTTATTTTTATTTTGATTCTTTTTTCTCAGTTTTTCGAAGAGCTACAGATGAAGATATACAAAAGGGGTAAATCCGAAAAGAATAGAACAGAAATAATTTGGAAGTCGAAAGTTTATGAATAAAGCGAAGTATTAAGTGTAAAAAAATTCGAACCTATGAGTTGAGTTTTCCACATGCAGTGAATAGATGTGCAGCTTCCACTTTCTTCAGATCCACAACACACATAAAACCAATAATTAAAGAGTTTTAGAGAAAGAGGGCAAAAAAAAAAAATTAAATCAAGACTACAGCAAATGGGTTTTTATCAAGACTCAGAGCCAATTCAAGAAAATCGGATTTGCATCTCCAAAAAGCTCACTTTCTCAACATTTATAGTGCGAAGTTTGGAGGGAAAAAAAAAAACAAAAAAGAGAGGCTCTTAAACAGTTAAACATAAGAAGGTGGAGAAAAACTAGTGCTGCTGCAAGATTCAAAAAGGAAGAGTATAAAATATACTGGGTTCAGACTAGAGAGGGTAAGAAAGAGGGGGGCCGCAAAGGATTGCTTAATTTGTGGGTTTGCAATTAAAGTATTGATGTTAATATCTAGCGTAATGATATTTATAGATGATTAAGTATGATAATTTGACAGAATTGAAGATAACTTTGCCGATAGGCGTGGGCGAACGTTCTATTTCATTTTTATTTTCTTTTTCCTTCTTCAAATTTGACCGTTGTTTCAGTTTAAACCTAAAAAAACATTAGAGGATTCCCAGATTAATATTCTTTCCGCCGTGGGAGACAGATTTTCTCAAATGAACGTTAATCACGTATCTTTAATTTGTAAAACATATGCACAATTGACATTTGTTTTGATGACTTTTGTTTGTAATAGGATAAATTTCATTTGCAGTCAATGAAACTTAAGTGAAAACTCAATTGAGTTACTACTTCAATTTATCTCAATCGAATTGTTGAAGTTTCAGATTTTATCATTCTATCATTTCTTTTGTCACTTATTGTTCCCTAAATTGAATAAAAATTACTTAAATGATAGTTTTATCGTAATGGATCTTCATCGTAATCACTATGTGGCACTCTAGAAACAGAAGTGGTAAAAATAGAGATTCGGTTAAAATACATGTTAATACTTCTATGAAGTGACGTAGTGGTTAGTTGACATGTCACACTGATTACATGGAAGATTCATTTTGAAATGAAGATCAATTAAGACACTTTAAATCAATTTGGAAAACATACTATGGATGGTGAAATTGGCAATAAAAATCGAAGATTAGTTACACAATTGAGAAAATTGGAATTTTGAAAATCGAAGATTTATGTTCATCCAAAATCTCTAATTTCTCTTCATGTTACTATAGGGGTAGCAGGGTAGGGCCAATGTCCACGTTAAACTATATTGAATTATTAATCTATGAATAGGAGATAATACCAAATTCCCCAAACTAAGGGTGGGAAGGAACATAAAAAGCTTGTGTCTAGATTTAGATCACTTTGATTTAAAAAGAAAGTAGACATACGACATTGTTTCAATATCACAATTATGGTGGTTAAAAACGTGAATTTACATCGTTATTCAGACAACACCATAAATTAATATTAATTAAAGGAAAATTCTATGTGTACATAATTTGGATACATAATGATGTCCATAATGTGATGTGGACAAAATCCCGCTGTTGATGTGAAATTTGAATTAAAGGTTGGATCCAGTGTCACGTGTAATTATGGACATCATTATGTGTAACATTATGTACTTGTAGCACTTCTCTTAATTAAAGCCTGCATGAAGAAAATATATTTATCTCGTCAAAAATAGTATCATGTTGTGACGGTCATTATTGATAACTAAACTGAAATTAAATTAAAATTTCAATGATATGTTTGTAGCAGAAAATATTGAGTGACTAAAATGTGTTTGAGTCGCATTGTTTTGGAAGAATGTATTCTAGAATAGTAGATTGATAAAATACTTTTTTTGATAAATTTAATTAATATGAGTTTTATTTTGAATTTGAATTAAGTTTTCGATAAAATTTAAATTATATTCAAGTACTCGATATATTATATTCATTTTTCTTTAACTGCAATCAACTATTTGAAAACTCATAAGACTTGTTTGGTAAACAACGAAATAGATTAAACAACATAATAGATAATGTTGATTATGTTTTTGCGATTATAGATGAACTGTTTGCTTGACGAATTGACTAGTCCCTTGTGATATACTTTTTGACCTCGAGCCTAAAAATAATTCGACTCCGATCCCAAATATGATGTGATCTCAAAGTAGTGTATACGTCGACGTATGGGTCGAGGGGACGATTCTTCCTACTCGCCATATTGTGAAAATTAACTCTGCTTGAAGAAAAGAGTTCTTGAACATATTTAATAAGGTATTTGACTCACTCGGAAGACTATAAGGGTCTATCAATAGACAATAAATTATTTTTTTTAGCCTTCTTAATATATATTTTTGGTAACGTACAATTTACTTCAATGAACAAGCAAATAAATATGTAAAGCATAATACATAGGGTAGTAGGTATATATAATATGTTTCAATAAAATGGCAAGTAGACTATAGAGTTGTATTCTTGTATATCTATCGCTTAAATATTTCAGATTTGACTAAATATCTCACAAATTGTCATTTTCTTATGTATCCAAATTATGTGAATTAATAACCCCCAAAAAAAAAAAAATGGTTACGTAAATTTGTTTGATATTTACTATTAGATCCCTTTATTTTTATCGATTGTCAAATGTCAAAACTCCTATATTTGACCTTATAAAACAATTTTTCATACATCTACTTTGAATAAATAGTGAATTCAAGACTTTACATTTTTGGAAAACTTCCCATTGAGAATTTTTTTTTTTTCTGTGGTGAATTAGATGATGTTGATTATCGATTAAAACTATGTGTTTCGATATCAAAATTCGTACTTTTGGATTCTTTTTGAAGTGTGATGATGAAGATACTCTTGATGATAAGAACATTCTCTTTTTATTCATCACTTGTTTTCATTCGTTCATTTCTTTTTTCATTATTTCCCTATCCAGTTTAAATTTTCTCTTTGATTGCCAACATTTGTGTAGCTTTCTTAAAAGTAGGTAGACCAACTATAGCACTAAACTTTCTTTTCATTTTCTCTTTGAAGTTCTTATAGTTGAGATTTGTTATCTTTCAATATAGTTTTGATACATCGACACTTAACTTTTTCTTAACAAATAAAAATATGTCAATAACGTTTTTTTACGCCTCAATTCTTTACACTTTGATATTTTTCCATTTGCTAACGATGGACAATGCACTGATTGTAAAAAATGTATTGGGGTATTTGTAGGTCATAAGAATGAACGTGCATTGACACTTCATTGACAAAATAATGAAACGAAGTTGGACTCTGAAATGATAGACTTTTGAATAGAGATATTGATGCATCATATATGTATTGAATTTTTATTCAATACATATGATTGTTAATATATAAACTTTCATGATTCTGAAATGGTTGAGTGAATTTTGAGTAGATAATGAATTTTATTTATAAATTTGAATTCTTTGAAACATCAATGAATGAAACTAAGATGTGGATAACATCTTGATATCTTCAAAGTTAAGTAAATAGATAAATATGAAAACATATCAATTCAGCACAACACACGTGCCATGTCACAACCGATGGCCTTCACATAGCACGTCATGTAGCAGAACGCTTGTTGGATACTGATCCGACTACTTTATTGATCGAGCTACTATGGATAGCATGATCCAAGAGTGGGCCCAAGCCTGACCTAGGTCCAATTAATTTTTTTGAAGGAATTTTTTTTATGTATATATTAGCTCAATGTAAAATTTTATTTTTGTTCGCTGGCTCCGCCCCTAATAGCATCAAACATTTCTCGCTTCTACGTTTAGTGCTATGAAATTTTCTAATACATTTTGTAAAACTTGGGGAAGTTGCATGTTTAATTCCACAACTTGAAAATATTAACAATTGGGCTAAACGTCTATCACTCTTAGGCACTAGAGAGTTTTTCTGAATAAAAACCATGGAATAAACATTCTGAAAATTTGACATACCAGCTTTATATTTTTAGTTAAATTATACAATAAACTTAATTATAAAAATTAGTAGATAATCAAATTCAAAATAATAAAATGGAGACTGCAATAAAAGTTTGGTTCGATACGTGACTCGTCTCAACACGAGTTCAAGCGGTCCATGGATCGAGTCGAGTCTACGAGTCTAGCAAGCGGTTCGATCGATTTACCTCCCCTAGGGCGGACCCAACACTACCAAAATTTTCCTTATAAATATATTTTTCTTCTACCAGTTCAACTTAACTCAGATTACACTCACTAGTAGTACGATTGAGTAAAGCACTAGAAAAAAGCATCCATGGAAAAAGTGATACGCTTCCCAAATGAAGCAATATTAGTGTCAAAATGTTTGCAAAGTACAGTCTTGAAAAACATTGTCTACTTTCTATCTGATGGACTCAGTCCTCGAAATTACATACACACGCCTTTCCAATTGATGATATTTGTTTGTAAGCTTTCGCCAGCTCAATCTGTTCCCCTTGAACAAAAGCCCAAAATGAATACTCTTTCTCTCTCTCTCGCAGACGCTATAAGAAACCCACTTCATTATTTCCTCCTTTTTAACTCTCTTTATCAGATCTCCTCTTTGCAGGCAGGTGCGTGCTCGCTAAGCCAATTACCCCAACCCTTCTTTTCTTCTGGACCGTCCATTTCTACCCCTCTATACATTGCTTCAGTGTTTATATATGTGTGTGTGTTATAAAATTTTATGTATATAAACACGCACACATGAGAAAAGGCATTGAAGCGGCCGAAAATTATCTTGTTTTATTCGACTGTTTTTGTTTTTTCGTAGCATTTTTTTGATGTGGGTTTGTGTTATTTTTTGTTCTTGGCTTTGACAGAGGGCGTTTGAGGGAGAGAGAGAATGAGCGAAGTGAGAAAGAGAAAGAATATGGAGAACGGTTGTGCCATGTTTTTCAGCGATGACGAGGTAAGAGATATGACTGGATTCAAGCGGTGCGATGATTACGTGGAGGTGACGTGTGGGTGCACCAGCCATACATATGGAGATGCTGTTGGAACGCTTAGGGTTTTCGTTTCGGGTGATCTTGAAATCCACTGTGAATGCACTCCTGGTTGCCAAGAAGGTTTCCGAATATTCGTTTACGCATCATTTATCCATTCGAGTATATTTGTGTACGCGCATATAAACACGAAAGCAGATGCATAAACATCATGTGCAATGTCGTTTGGCCTAAGGCTATTCTGCTTGGATGCATGTATACCTATTCTGTGTTTGAAGATTGTATAATGGGCTTGTGTTTAAACATGAAATGATACGGTCAATGGGTCTGTTTGTGCGCATTTAGAGATTGGAGGTTTGTACAGGTTAAGTGTATGTTGATTTGTCTAAGTGAATTGATATGTCATTGTTATCTTAGCCTGAAACCTTGTTTACAAGGTTCTTGCTTTGTATTGTGGTTTTCCATTAAAATGGTGCATCTTTTGGATTTGAATGAATCTGTGAAGCACGTGCAGGAGAGAAAGTGTTCTGCATTATACTTTGCTTGCAGTTATGATTTTGTAGTTTGTGTATGCTTGATGCAGAGTTCTGTTACACTGTTTGCAGAAGTCAAATCTTAATGTCATCATTTATGGAGCTCAATGGGCGTTTTATTAATCAGTTTTGTTTATGAAATACTTTTGCCTTGTTTTTTTGTAGTGTTAGGACATAAATGTGTTGTTGGAACTTGGATAAGAGCTATGCCATTTATCTAGTAATTGTTTGTGTCACGGATAAGGCCTGCTTATGTGTTGTTGTTTATTCCAATCTCATACGAGTAGCTAGATGAGGAAGCATGGGTGTGCTTTTGAAGTTAGGTTGTGTATCTTTTTGCAGATTATAATATTATCTTCATGAATGTTTTTGGGTGCCAATATATTTGAATATCTAGTTACTTGCTATATGGTTCATTGGTTGGGAGTTATTTTTCTTGATGAATGTCCATCTTTTGACATGTAGGCTAACTGCATACTTGTTCTGGAGCTATGCTTGTGTGCTATCCCTTGGCAAAGTAGAATAGGTAATAAGCTTCACTTAGATAGAGACAAGATAGAGAAATGCTATAACTTTGCCTGGGGTTGTGATTATGACTCACCTAGAAGTTAAGGCATGTTTGCTTGTGTGCTATCCCTTGGCAAAGTAGAATAGGTAATAAGCTTCACTTAGATAGAGACAAGATAATGGATTATTGAGACAAGATAGAGAAATGCTATAACTTTGCCTGGGGTTGTGACTATGACTCACCTAGAAGTTAAGGCATGTTTGTTCAGAAAGCTACATGGTATAAGTCTTTTCAATTGACTCCTCACTCTTAGTAGGATAGCACTGAGCTACAATGAGCAAGCACAGTTGTTAAATGTTCTCAAACTTCTGTTATTGTTATCCTTCAAAGCATGTATACATGTAATGCCTCAATATGTGTTAATAAACATGTGTATTTTGTTTGGACAAAGTGCCATCTGATTTATTTAATGGGCTGGTAAATCTAGAAATCAGAAGCTCAGACTTTGGTCAGTCCATTCTGCAAGTTCCAGTGTCTATCTTGTGTGTTTGTTGATGTTGCATCTAAAAAATGCTCAAGAAAAACAACAGTATTCTTTATGGATTTGCATATAATTGTTGTACTGCTAATGACAAATGCATCTCAATTTTTTGTATTTTGCTATGTAATTCTTTTTTCTTCACTTGATGGGTTACTTCTCTGAGGTTTGAGTTCCATTGTTTACTGTTAGACAAATTGACACCTGCTGCATTTGAGAAGCATTCTGGACGAGAAACTGCCAGGAAATGGAAGAACAATATTTGGGTCATCGTTGATGGCGAGAAAGTTCCTATATTTAAAACTGCACTGCTCAAATATTACAATAAAGCATTGAAAAATGCCAATGGATCTCACCGGTCCCAAACTGGGAAACCCTGTCACCGTGATGAGCTCATTCGATGCAGTCAGTGCAACAAATTGCGCAGGTTCCGTCTCCGCTCCAAGGAGGAATGCCGGATTTACCATGACATTTTGTCGAATGCGAATTGGAAGTGCTCAGATATACCCTATGACAAGTATGTACTTACTGACCTTATTCTTGAACTTCTTATACTGGATATTTCAGGTGTTTTATCTCTTTCCCTTATATTGCCTCATACTGACCACTGTACTGTGCCAATAAAGAAAATTTGTCATTTAAAATGCTATTTTCACTCTACTTTTCTATCACCAGAAAGTACAGTTCTCAATTCTCTTAAAACACATTTTTGGTTGCAAGAGAAAAAAAGGTGAAATGAGCATGCTACAATTGGATGACTAACTTGTAGCGGGTGAGTTTTGATAATCAGTCTGTTCCTTCATGACAGAACCAATCAGAGGAACTTATAAAAACTTCCCTGGAAAAATATACAGTCCTTGGTGTTAATTATGCACAACAAATAAGTCGTCACCTCATGATAAGCTACCATCCGGTGGGCCAAATACACTTTATTTTCAATTGTAGCCTTGCCTCTTAAACTCATGGAATGTTTTTCCTTGCTAATCTTTTATAATACTTAACTACCAAACACCTGAAATGAATGTGCTACAGTTGACTTGGTGTAGAGTCATTGAAATGCTTCTTTCTTCCAGAGAAATTATAAGTTTTGGTTTCCCCAGCTCCTAGAAGTACAGATATTTAGATATTGTATTATGAAAGATTAGGGTTCATCGTCTATTCTTCATTTAATGTAAGTCTAGTACTTCATCTCAATGATAAAATTATCCTCCTCAGCTCAATGCATATGATTAGCTTAGTAGATTCTTGAACGCATTCAGCAATTTGGGATGCTCATAGGTATGGCCAGTTTTTTATACTTACATGGTATAAGATTAGTGCAGAATTTAATCTTGTGAAAACAAGAAAAAGCTCAATAATATTATCTGGAATAACCTGAATATAATGAATAATAGCGGTGATTACAAACAAGTCTAGTCCTCTTCTTAAAGGCATAGGAAAAAGAAGTATCCTAATTCTAGTAGACAAAGTAAAAGAAACTGAGAAGAACAAGAAAACTTGCAACTTACCCCTAATAGAAGTAGAAACCCTATCAATTAACTAACAAAACTAATACAATACTATAAATACTAGGAATCCTACTCACTAATAATAATTAAATCCTAAACTAATACTAATAATTGATATTTAGTAGAACTGTCCTACATTTCTCCTCCACTTGAAACAATCATCCTCGAGTTTGGTTGAAGAAGAGAAAACCAATCAATCAAGAAGAAAATATTTCAAAATTTCTACCATCACATTGTAAGGATTTGAGCCTAGCTGGGACTCGAGAAAAATCTCGAACCAATTGTTGTCGTATCGTGGGCTTGTTGGAGCGATCAATATTATAGCAGTTAAAGCAGTTGGAGCGATCAATATTATAGCAGTTAAAGCCTGCAAATTTTTGTTAGCAACATTATGAACCCATCTGTCCTTCGTTCCAGATTCTAGAACGAGGTTGATAATTTTGCTATCCTTAGAGCATTATCGCGAGGATGCATTTGCGAATTCCACTACTATCATAAGTGGCCATCCAGCAAGGGAAAAATCTTGTTTTGATACCAATTTTGGTGCTACAATGGTATTGGTTTCCTAAAACAAGAAGGAACTGTGATAAATCTTATTACAACAAAAAATAATATTCCAAATAGGATTCTCCTACATTAGGTAGCAGGGGCGGATCCAGGAAGTCAAGTGAGCTAGGACGGTTCGTTGACCGGTTACGGTCACAATAGTGAAATTATTTATTAATATTTAATTAAATAATATTAAAAAAATTCAATCAATATAAACGTAAAAGTCATACACATGAAAATATTCTCCAATACAATCCAAAACAAGAAAAAAATATATTAATTGAATCATATACGTATGATCAAGCTTTAAATTTTTACGAACTTAAGCGAGACAAGATAAAACTCATACGTAAATCATAATTAAACGGTAAATACAAGTTTTGAACTTAGACGAAACTTATGCAAAGCTTTTATAACAATGATTTTTAGAACTATTTTTGAAAAAAAAAGTTTTTTGAACTCTTAAAAGAATAAAGAGCACTCCTTAAATTGTCCAAATTTAAATTTTACATAATAAATTGTTAAACCCTAAAAATAAAAATATATATTAAGCATAGTTATCATACGTGACCCGATCGTTAATTGGACAAATTATCGGGTCAGCGGTTCAACCACCGAGTCATTGCAATGTCGAATTTTAGTTAAAAATAATAATTTTTAAAGTAAAGCATCTATTACTTTGATAAAACCGAATATATTTTCTTGTCAAATTTATTGTTAACAGCCTTCAGTTGACTTAGTGTTCAAGCTTTTCATTATCATGTAGTGAGTATAGGTTCGGATTTTATTCATTGCAAATGAGATATAAAATTTGTTTTCAGCCAATTTTGTAGCTAAAAATTTAAAACAAGGATTGGAGGTTCCTGGAATCGAACCATGTGCCTTTCCAATGCAAAATTAGTGTTTTACCATATGAGCTACACAACCACTTGTTCAACTTTGGTACATATATAAATATTTAATGTCATTCATCAAAGTTTTATAATCCTTTCTTTTTCGACGGATCCAGCAAGGGCGACCGCAACGGCTCGCCCGGTGCTGGATCCCCCTTTGTTGGAGAGTATTTCCTTTTCGCATTTTTTTTATTCTTATAGATGGAAAAGTGAGAAATCGTTGATTAGAAGTTTGATGTCATTTCTAGATGATCTTTCCTTTATCGCATTTCCTTATTTTCTTCATATAGCTGGAAACACGAGAATTTGGAGATTAGAAGTTTGATGGAGATACAATTGTATTATGTTGGTTTTGGGCTTCATAAAAGGATCATTGTGACATGAGCTCAAGTCTTTGTTAGGTAGCAGTTTGTTCCATAGATCAAGTTTATAAAAAAAATGCTGGGAAAAGTTCAATCAAATACATTTGTAAGTGGGGATGATTAGTTCAGACCTCTACGACTGGGTTTAAGCAAATCCAAAATAATCAGCATGTGAAAATCAAGGAGTGACCTGTCTATCGTTAACTTCTATCTCCTAAAACTTAATTTCTCTTGGCCAATATAAGATATATTACCATTGACTGTTATACATTTTTATGTATCAGAATTACGTGTGATGATGATGAAGAACGAGCAAGCCGCAGGGTGTACAGGGGCTGCAGCCGCTCTCCAACGTGCAAAGGATGTACTACCTGTGTGTGTTTCGGATGTGAAATTTGCCGTTTCTCAGACTGTGGCTGCCAGACCTGCTCAGACTTCACAAAGAATGTTAAGGCTTAATCCGGCCTTCCAGTTAATGCTTTTCTATACTAATTTATTGCACCTCTTCTTGATATCATTAATTATTGAAATCTGAGCTCATGTTAGTAGAGCTTTTGCATATTTTTCTTCGAATTGAATTTTCATTTCACCTATAAGATGTTAATTCTTTCATTTTTGGTTGAAGTCTTGTTTATTCTGGTTAACTGGCATCTTTACCTTCCAAAGAGATCTTGATAATTTTTAATTTTTAATTTTTTAATTATTATGAGGAAGTGCATAGTTGTTAAAATGCCAGTTCAAGCATGTTTTGCTACGCTTAAAAAATAAATAATAAGTAAATAAATGAGTTGTAGCATAAATATTTTATTTATTTATTTATTTTTTTGGTAAAAGTTGAGGACAAGTTATTTAGCCGTTTGGCCTCAATTTTTTTAAAATTATTTTTCTTGAAATTCGTTTTCCATCACATTTTATAGGATTCATAATTTTTATCAAATGTTTAATCACATTATTTTTCAAAACTTACTAAAAATATGATTTTTAGTCAAATCAAATGAGGGCTTATTTTGAAAGTTACCTCTTTACTGGAAAAAATAATTTACTATTTTGAAGAAGTATTTTATATATATTTATAAATGTTGAGAAATAAAACTTTACTGAAAAAAGTATTAACTTAATTTTAAGCTTAGCCAAGCCTGCTCCCGTAGAATAGGGAGGAGCAGATTGTCTGTTGTGACTTGTAATTCAATTCTATACAAACTTTCTTTATTTCTTTCAAGATCAATCTAACAACTCAGATGTTAAATATTTGAATTGCATCGAATTTTTAAAAATGTTGTTTAATGGCAGGTTAAATATTAGAATAATTTTACTTGTACATCAAAAAATATACATAATGGTGTATACCTCCCTCACATGGGGGTGGGATCCACTTGTAGAAAATATTTTTTTTATTCGAGCGGACCCCATCCTCATGTGAGAGGGGTGAACACTCCAATGTACATGGTGATGTACCATTAGCAAAACCGTAAATATTATAGTTGCTCATCAAACTTTTTAAAATATTTTTCAATTGCCATTAATATTAAAAGTTCTTGAGTTATCATTTAACTTTCTCGAGTGTTTCACTTGTTGTTGAACTATTAGAACTCTTCGAGTTGTGTGATTGAACTTACTAAAATGTTATCACATCCGTATTTCCGTCATTTTTCGTTTTAAAAGTTAACGGGATTAGATGATCTAACATTTCGATAACAATCAAGTGAAATATTCATACCACCCATTCGCTTTTGTATTGTTTTGACAATCAATGTCGTTCAAGGATTTGTACTTCTCCTCCAAATAAGTGAAATATTCATACCATCCTTTACTAGTAGAGATACGGCTACCCCAATGAACCCTTATAATCCAAACTTCAATAGCCATTGTGACAAAATTCAAATGTTAAGAATTTAAGTATAAAAATAAAAGAATATGATATCAAAACAAGCTATATAAAATATTTAATGAATTTAAATATTCTAAAATACGTATTTATTTGTATTTGTCTAATTATTTACACAGTTTAAAATGTATTATGATGTGGTGTGACAAATTAGCATACTATGCAGTGGTAACGAGAAAGATTTATTGTTGCAAGATTGTGAATTAAATAATTTTCAACAATTTGAAAGACGACATGCGACTCTGAATAGTTAAATTTGAAAGTAAGTTGAAGTCAAGCGATCAAATTTAAAACTAAATTAAATTTTACTTTTCCAATTGAGGCAAATGGAAGTTTAATACCCAAATGATATTTGTCAAAAGTTCAATGACCGTATATGTAATTTACCCGCTATATAAAGAACCGTTAAAATTCAAAAAGACTACATTTCGTTAAATATTCGTGAAGTTCATCTCGAAACGCCATCACACCTCTCCACTCACACGCGACACCTGCAATCCACAACATCGCAAATTATTCAATTTTGTAGATCAGGATTTGTTTTTGATGCCATTGGCCTCCTCAATTCCATAAATACAATCTCCCACCAACCCCAAAACAGTATCACCTCAAAACAAATCATAACATTATTCAAGCATGCACCAAACCAAAGCGTATTCATTTACCCTCGGCCACCAGCTTCACTGCTATGTGCTCGAATCTGGCCTAGAAACAGACCAGCAACAGCCTTCTCGCCCTTTATCGGGATACATTCACGTGGGAAAACCCAGAAATTCGATTATGCTGTATTTCGATGATGCTTGATTTTGGTATTGGGCCGAATGCGTTCACCTTATCTGCCGTGACCAGGGCATCTGCGGAGCTCAGGGAGTTGAGCATGGGAGCAAGGGAAAGTGTCCCATGCAGTGGTCATTAAATTTGACTTTGGATTTAACAATATGATTATCAGCGCATTGATTGATATGAGTAGGAGGAATCACGAGCTGCGTTATTCGCTTAAGAGGTTCGACGAAATGCTCGAACTAGACTTTATTTGTTGGACTTCGGTGAGTTCTGCACTCACGAGGAGTGATTTATATGTTCAGGCTTTGCAATTCTTCTATTTTATGCATAGGCTTTAAGGGTTTTCGCCAGATGGGTATACATTTGGTAGTATTTTTTTGACTGCTTTGGGAAATTTAGGGAGCTTAAAGCAAGGTAAAGAACTACATGCTAAGGTTCTCACAAGTGGTTTTTGTAAGGATATTATTTTCGTGTAGAGTAGTTTAGTTAATATGTATGCGAAATGTGGGTTCTTAAATGAGTGGCGGTTGTGTTTCATCAAATGGATAAGAAGAATTCAGTTTCATGGTGTGCGGGGGATATTGTTTGAAACCGTTGTTCATTTTTCCAGAAATATGAAGGTTGATATTTATAGTTATGACACCGTTATGTGCCTATGCTGGTTTGGCTGCTGTGAAGCTTGGAAAGGAGGTACATTGCCAGTATCTGAAGAGAGGTGGTTGGAAAGATGTAGTTGAATCAGCTTTAGTTGATTTGTATGCAAAATGCGGCTTTGCGGACTTTGCATATAGGACTTTCAAGTCAACTCCTCCTAGAAATTTGATTACACGGAATTCAATGATTTCTGGATTTGCTCAGAACGGTAGGGGTGAAGAAGCGATGATGATATTTAATGAAATGATTCATGATGGTGTCAATCCGGATTATATAAGCTTCATAGTTGTGCTTTTTGCTTGCAGACACAATTGTTTGGTTGATCAAGGGCGATGAATACGGATTATGGGATTAAAGCTGGAATTGAGCATCGCATGGTTGATCTCCTTGGCCGGGCTTGGGAGATAGAGGAAGCTGAAGATTTGATTAAAAATTCCAAATTTAGTAACAACTCATCTCTTTGGGCCGCTCTGCTCGGAGCTTGTACAATAAGTACAAGACCTACCGTTGCAGAACCTGTTGCTAAGAAGACGGTGGAATTGACACCCAATTATCATTTGAGCTACGTAATTCTAGCGAATGTGTACAGAGCAGTCGGACGATGGAATGATGTTACAAAATTTTGGAGCGGAATGTAGAGGAGAGGGGTCAAAAAAACGCCTGGGGGGAGTTGGATTGATAATAATAGCAGCTCAAGTATCTCGATTTTTATCAAGTTTTCAAACATTCCTGGAGAAATGTACAAGTGCTGAGAAACCATTCGTTTAATTCAATTATTCTGTCAATTTTGTTGCCTTTTTAGGGGTGATGCATCCCATATAACGTGTGGTGAAAACGGGAATAAAAATTTTAAGTCCAACAGCATGTTGGGTTAAAATTGAAGTTTGACAAGCTTTTTAGCAAACAAAAGCTTTACAAAACATGCATCATTACAGAATTTCTAATAGAGAACCAGGATAAAAGAAGGGGTGCAGAATCATGCACATTCTCGTATAGATGCATGTGTATATCATCTACAAATCTGATTCCATTGAACGCACAATAATGTGAAATTTGTGTTATGGTGGCTCTATGTTTTTATCAGTTTAGGGCCACCTTGTCATGTTCAGCAAAGTTTATAATATAAACAGTGAGTCCCAAAGAATGTGGTTAAAACTTAAAAAGTAGGTAAAAATTATAGGTCCTATAAATTGTGTGAATAGAAATAAAGTTTAAATAACTTATAAGTAATTATAAGCTTTACCAAACAGGAATAGTGGACATTTACAAAAACAAGCTTAAAAAGTAACATTACTCATTTGGTGTGATTTTCATCCCACCGAGTCATGCACACAAACATTTAATAGTAACCATAGAATTTATATCCAATTCCATTTAAAAAAAGCTATCCAATTTACTTCAAAATCTTGTATGGAATATCGATGATTTCATTCCACAAATTAGTTGAAATCTACGATTCTAACGGCAGAAATCAATCAGCATGGGAAGCATTATAAAAAAACATCAATATTAAGTCTTCTTACTCTTTTTCCGATGAAAATTGTTCTGATATAAATCATAGTATTGAGCATAATATTTGGACAAAAAATTTAGATAATAGAATGAAGAATCCTGCTAACCATAAATAGAAGAAAACAAAATTTGTTTTGGATGAGATCTACCTCTACTGTAACAAAATTCATTACTGAGCATAAATATTCTCAAAAAAATGCATAATAATATGACTGACTTCCACACCACCACAACGGGGGGTTAGGGAAAATGATATCCCAAAATTTCCAATGGATTCTGGGAAGAAACCTTCCTGAAAACAGAAAAGCTTCTAATTTCTAGAGGTCAAATGCTTATGCTCAGGCTTTATTGCAAATAAACTGTTTTGTATGTTGACTGCGAAAGTTAACTATAAACTGTGAGAGACTAAGTAAATTACACATTAGTCACTAAATTTGAACTGTACGAAAATCAATTGCTATATCAATTATATCTCTCTCGCCTTGACCTTTTCAGATTTGAAGTGAATGGTAAAAACAGGGTACAATACATACCCACAGTGATGGGAAACGGCAGAGAGAGATGTTCTTGGTCAAAGAATTAATCTGTTCTATACTGGTTTACTATGTATCAGAGAGTATCATAACAAGAATAGAAGAATTAAACAATCAAACCAGGCAAACACAAACTACCTCCGCTACTTAACTCTCATATCACAATGCTGCCATCATAGTTGATCTTGCTGCTTCTCTCTTCATCTCTGCAGCTTTTCCACTACCTCTGAAGTACACGTAAACTTGCTGTATAATCACAGAAATTGATAAAAGTTCAGATAAGACCAGTATTAAGATTGGGAAACCAACCAAGAAAAGATGATAAAAACCTGAATAACCCATATGCTAATCAGGGATTCAATAGAGAAGAATCCAAATCCCACAAGATAAAATATCTGCAATTAGGAACACATCTCAACGGTCATAATGCTTCCTCAAAACTATCATGTTGTACAGCAAACGCTGACAGCAACACCAAGCAATCGAGGAACACAATACTGATTCATTAACTATGTTTCAAATTGAAATAGTTTTTCTTCCTATCAGTTCTCATGAAGTTGCATATTTCAATTTATTTATTATTATTATTATTTTTTGTGATAATAGTCAGTGTAGATTTCAAATAAATGCCATGAACGAGAAGTTCAATGACATTGTGATGCTTAAAATTCTATACTCCAATTTTCCAAGATTTTAATCTAAAATCTTATGATAACAATATCAGTAGTTTGACATCTTCAGAAAAGCAAATTGAAACACCATATGATCTGAACAAGCTTACCCCAACCAAAGCGTTACCACTTAAAACGTCAATTGCAGGCAAGATTCCACTGTCAAAAGAAAGAAATTGGGAAGCACGTCAGCATGTGAGAAAACACAAGATAGGATGGGCTTCTTTTCTGTTTAATTTTTCTGCACACTTTTATTCTTCATAACTGCATGCTATTTTCGTTCTGTACATTTTAAGTTTGCTTTTTCCCCCTTTTTTTCTTTTTC
Source organism: Fraxinus excelsior (assembly GCA_019097785.1). NCBI lineage: Eukaryota > Viridiplantae > Streptophyta > Magnoliopsida > Lamiales > Oleaceae > Fraxinus > Fraxinus excelsior. The sequence continues at coordinate 52,687,689 of CM032623.1, read as the reverse complement.
GCTTGCATTCGAGTAACAGAAGCCCATCATAGTTGCATCACATTTGCATTTAAACCAAATATGCAATAAGAACTTACGTCAAAGATTTTCCTTTAAAAATGATGGGAGGAGCAATGGCAGCCAAGAGGCAGAAGCCAATATGAAACTGCATATAAAGCAAAGGATCAAGAACAGGATTGTCAAGCACCTTATATGTACATAATAAAATCTTACAAGAAAATCAACTGTGAACTTACCACGTAACTCAAGAAGAACCAAGTGAACTTCAAAGCACTGTCTGTCCTGCAAAGAGACCAAAGACCAATTATAAAATACATATCAGGACAATAAAAGCAATTGAGTATATAATAAACAATGATAATAAGCAGGCCTAAACTACCATTGGTACATAAATTTGTCTTTAACAAGTTAATGAAAACAAAATAAACTTACTAGCAATATTACAATTACACCAGTGACACATTGTTGTACTACTAAATAAGTGAAAAGAAACAACAAATATACAAAAAACTTGAAGTTAATAAATACAGTTTCATATCTAATGGGGTTTGCAAATCAAACAGTTGGCTAAAACCAAAAAAATAAATAAATAAATATTGAGATTCATACAAAACTTGCTCAAAGTCAGAAAAAGAAATAGAAGGGAACTTTGTAGGTACCGCATTGCACGATAAAGTGGACGATACCAGAATACATAAGCACCTGGAACACCCGATATGAAGTATATTATGGCAAGAAACCAAATTGTTAGACCTGCAGCAGGGAAAAAGTATAAATGCTATCTATAGGTTTATTGATTGTTGTCAACTCAAGAATACTGGAATATGTTATGAAACACCAACCTTCCCCTTTAATCCAAGCTAAGGTAACTGCTACAACATTCCATAGAAGACACACTATCAAACCTGAAAGTCGCCAGCAATAATATGAACCCAGCATAAACTAAGTCAACTCATTATTGCTATCATAAAAATTATCACAAGTATTTTATATAGCTATATACGTTTTTAGTCATCCAATATATTACTATTACAGTGAGATATAAGGCTTAGACGGGCAGGAGAAACAACATATTGCAGACTCCTAGGCTCAATTGCAGCAAAGATGAAGTCCCAGCATCACTTTCAGGACATGCCTACAGATTCCTTTCCAACTACGTGAAACAGACATGTACTCCTGTAACGACCCGGGTTCCACTTAATGAGTTGTCCCGGCCGTTAGATCGACGACGTACTGTCCCCACTATATCAACATGGGTCTTTTCAGCATGCTTTGTCCTCACTCGCACGCTCCCCGAGAAAATTTCCCAATGGGTCACCCATCATAGAATTGCTCCAAGCCAAGCACGCTTAATTGTGGAGTTTCTAATGATGGATTTTCGGAAAAGAAGGTGCACCTTGGTATGAGTAGTACCTCTTTTTAAGTTTTTCCTGGTCTGGGTATTACAACACCACTTTAAGAAAGAAAAACCAGAACTCAGAAGCCAAATGTGTAACAAAAATATTTTTTACATAATTTAGAACTTTTGTAGGCTTTTCTTCTTCCAAGCAGACCCAAGAACAGCACTATGATTCATCAGTTCACCATTTCTATCATCGTCCACCTTTCCATTCCTTTCTCTCCTCCTCACCTCACCTCGCCTTACCATCACTAGCCACAAAAAGAAATTAAAACCAAAGAAAAAGACAACTTCATATTCTGTCATCTGCAGTTATATACTTAACATTAGAAGCATAATCTCTTTAATAGCCATTACATTTGCACGCATAAAATAAAATTAAACAGGTGAACTTTACGAGTTTCATATTATTGATGGAAAAAAGACAATGCATCTGTTGGGGAGAGGTGATACGAAACGTGGCCATTATAAAAGGAAAAATCTCCTAATCAAGAAAAATGATAACAGAAGGTTAACAACTATAAGGCTCAGTTTGGGATTGCTTTTAAAGCCCTAACTTAATGACAAACAACCACATCTTTTTTAGGTGTTTGGTAAACTGAAAAAAAAAAAAAGAAAAAACCAATTATGGAAGAATCTATACCACCTCAAGCAGCAGATTTTGAGAAGCAACAAAAGGGTAGCTTTTGAAATTCTGCTTTTAGTTTCACCAATTAATATTCATAAAGTACTAATTTTAACCGTCATGAACAGAGATAATTTGTTTTTTTACTATAGGTTGTTAGCATTCTATATCCAATAATACTCTAATTATAAATGTTGATAGAACCATGGTGAATATATTATATATGTAATTATATTACATATTTTTATAAAAGTAAAAATAGATTTTAAGATACTACTAATGATAATAATCATAATTCAAAAGGACACAATTATAATCAATGTCCATTTTAGTAATTGTATACAGCCACAACAATGAAATACTTGTGTACCAAACACTCAAATGTTAATTTTGAAACACACATCAACTCTGAAACAAAAGTTTGTTAAACATTTAATTGATTCGTCCCACAACTATTACAGTAGTACTTTCTTCAGCACAGCTAAAGCTGATTTTTTTAAAAAAAATTATAGCTATACCACTAAACCTAAATCATCTATATAATATAATGTAGTTGCACGCTCAAGCCTATTACAATGTAATTTTCCATTAGATTATTCTGTTGCATTAGCTGTATAATAGTGCAGAATGTAAAAACTATGACTTGAGACAGTGTGAGAGAGAGCTTGGATGAGGCTCTTCTTACGGGTCTAACCAGGACAGCAGTACTTGCCGTTGGTAATGAGGTCAGATTAACTGTTTCATTAGGTTTCCTTTTAGTTTCGACAGATTTTTCTCCTACAGTACACTTTCTGTGAGCGAACAAATTGTCCATTTCTTTTAACTGAAACTGGACATGCATCCGTAAAATGGAATCAATGTCGCTGTGCCATGAGAGAGAGAGCCATTTCTTTTAACTGAAACTGAAACTGGATTTTTCAACAGATTTTTCTCCTACAGTACACTTTCTGTGAGCGAACAAATTGTCCATTTCTTTTAACTGAAACTGAACATGCATCCGTAAAACGGAATCAATGTTGCTGTGCCATGAGAGAGAGCCACTTCCTTCTCTAGCAGCAAATGATGCTCAGCACCGTAGAAAACACGCCTAGGGATACAAATATCACCAACTAGGCATAACTGAACCCTGAACTTGATCAAGTCCATAGTCCAATCCTTGGAGAAAATTTCAAACACGTGTTAGAGAACTTCACAATGAAGTTAGACGAGAACTGTAGATTGCGAGTTATTAACATAGCTCACAACCCTTTTCAATATATCCTACTTATACATTTAGTATGCAGACATGAATCCTACTAATTATGTTAGATCCATGATTATTCTTCAAATCATTGGCAGATAATAATTGTGGAAAACTATTGTTCAATTAATCTTCCCTAAGATTTAAAATAGTGATTAAGACGCCAATGAGATTTCTTGGGAAGTTGTAATTAATGACTATCCTGTTGAGGAAAGATAATAGAAGATTAATGAACCTTAAGTTGACAATTATAACAGGATAACCAGTAATTATATCACAGTAAAGTGAATTTACCCAAAAATGACGTGAATGCAACATATTGCAGTTTCTGCAGATGGATTGGGATTTCATTTCCAATGTCATGATGAATAATAGGAAAAAATGGTGGCCAATTTTTTTCCTCAATAACAACTCCAGCTGCCCAAGAAAAGTACATACTCATCAATATGTTAAATATTAAATAAGAGCAGAGTTCAACCAATCAGGTCTGCATAAGATGAACAAGCACACGTCGGAAAAGAAATTACATCGTGCAATAGCATCTTCCCTCCTTTTTAGTTCCTACATGAAAAAAAAAAAACAATTACTGATAGAAATGTGAAAAAAATATTAGAAGTATGAGAATTTAATAGTATTTTAAGTAGCAGGTGTAAATCAAAATTTTAGCTCACAGAGAAAACTTAAAAGAATTAAAACTAGAGATTCTAGTATAGTTACAGGGATGAAGTCAAAGTATCTTAGCATAACAAAGAGAAAATACTACAGCCCAGTGACAGTTTTGTTGTCCAGACATCAGAATTCAGACGGAATGTATCAGAAAAAACTTTCACCAACTTGTTTGCTCAGATATTTTGGTCACCATAATCTACTATTTACAAAAGGACAATACACTTTACATTAAACCTCGTACATTTCCAACAATTTGCAAATGGAAATGAGTCTCTCATACCTGAAACAGGCCCAAACTAAGACAAAATAACCATATACCAACAAAGTAACAAGATTAGTTCTCTTAAGCATCATTTTCAGTTATAATGTATACTTTTTTCTATGAAATTCATAGCCTCGACTCTTTTTCCCTTATCAAATTATGTAGTGCATCTTAATATTAAATAATATTACAAACGCGTTCTTGACTGAACCCAGGGTACGGGGATCTAAATTCAACTATTATCCTACAGCCATACCTGATTCCAAGTAACAAGCACCGACTTACATAATTAACCAGCCAAACAAATTTAACACAAGAAGAGAATGAACTAGAATACATGTATGGTCATAATTCAACCAATTAGAATCTCAAATGGGACAAAACAGAAATGAACCTGTTCCCTTTTTTTCAGTTCTGCCTCTTTAGCTTTCAGATCTTTTTCTCTCTCTTTCAGGTCCTGAAAAAGGTATGCAAATAAATCATTTTAACTCAAACTACAGGCATAGACAACAATTATTCAGTTGGTCAACAAGCGTAATTCGTTGACAATTTGACATACATTGGAACTATCAAGAGGAATATCAACTGTTGCACCACGATCATACCCAGCAGGTTCAGGAGGAAGAGGTGAAAGCCTTGAGTTTGCAGCAGGCACACTTCCAGGATTCTGATATGTCAGCAAAACAGAAAACACGTAAAAGCATTATCAAAATACATAAACAAAAAATTCCACAAACTACCTGTATAACTTTGAAAGAAAAAATTTCTTAATGAAACAAGATAGTGATCTACACATTATTAGATAGAGAGGAGAAAAACTATGCATAAAATTACCAGGCACGTATTTAAGCAAAATAAATAACTCTTGAAATACTTTTAACTGAATTTGATTCAAAAAAAAAAAAAAAAAAAACATGATGTTTAACCACAATGATGCAAGAAAAAAAAGTTCGGGTATTTTTTCACTAATGCTTCTTGAACTAATATGCGTATTCCTATTCGACTTAACCTCTAGTTGGTCATGGATAGTGTTTTAATTGGACTTTGAGTCTAGTATGTATTTCATTTAGATTTTCTCCTCGAAATAGAATTTCTTTTCCTGTAGATTTTATTTTCTAGTAAGATTTTTCAGTCTAAGGTTTAGGGAACCTAAAACTAGGCATATTTAGTCCAGCAAATGTAACAGTTCGATAATTCTATTTTTCGGTTCACAAAACTTCTGGTTTGTGGATTTTTAGCCTAAAGTACGAAATCTCCAGTGCTAAATTTGATCTATTCCAATATTCTTGTTTTCATTCGATTTTTTTTATTATTTAGTTAGTTAAGTCTTGTTGTCTCATCAGATAATCACGAGCATGAGATTCCATCATACATCTGACTAGGGAAGACAAGATACAAAGGTTAAAATTCCTGTATATAGATGCAAAAAATTGAAAATATTAAAAGAACAAGCAGCCCAAGTATGATCTATCCCATATGCAAAATCAGCAAGCAGAAAATCCAGAGAGGAGGGGAACCTAGCTATTATAGTCTGGGCGTCCAGATAAACTACTGTGAACTGGAAATTTTCAGAAAGAGAAAAGGCTTACAATCATATAAAATGCACCTCCACCATAATTTGATTGACCCCTTCCTCGAGATCCTTGATCCTGAAGTCAGAAGCTCAGATCCATAAATAAACAGTACTACAAATTCAATGTGAGCAAGAAAGAAATGAAAGGAAAGGAATTTTCATAGGAAGGATGAATTTAAAAGTCAAGTTGTTCTTGTTTATGCCATGAAATACCAAGACAAATCAAACTTACCAAAGAACCTGTTAGGATTACCAGAGATGTACACTAAGTTAGTTGCATTCATTAGAATTACCAGAATATATCCCTATGTAGGTTCTAAAAGTTCATGGATATCATATTCATATCTAAACAACCTTGAGCATGTTTGGCAAAGCTAAAATTTTAATTTAAGCTGGTCAAACATAATATTTATCCGCACATTTCTTAAGATCAAAAACATACAACCCACTTATTACCCACACGTTCCATAGAACTCATAGCTTAAAACTTATAAGCACTACCAAGCAAGAAACTAAAATATAATCTAATGTTGCCCATAAACAATACGTCTGAATGCAATCTAAAGTTTGATGCCAGTGAAATTGGGTGAATGATATGGATTGTGGATAGGTATCAATGAATATTAGAACCTTATAGGGTATCATTCCCCTTTGGCATACTTCCATAATAACCAAAATCTTTTGTTCTATGCCCTCAGGTTTAATTCCTGGATCCTGTGCCAGAAAGGCAGAAACTGATAGAAAGCTAATTAAAGAAAGAAAATATGGCCTTTGGCCTTGTTAAGATTCAAACTTGTAGATTTTTCAATAGAAGTTGAAAACGTAGAAAAAAGAATGGATGATTTTTTATAGTTGAAGATACACTCTCTATGGTTTCAATGACAACCAATTCATTGACAAAAATTTCTGATAGAATTTCTTTTCTTATCATTCCTATATTCCTAGTTCCAAAACTAAAACAAGAGATGATCACTTGATGATAGAACATATGTACATCTTGAAGCCCCTTTCACAAATTTTTTTTTATCTCTGTAAGTGTGATTAAGACATTGTAGATAGCAGTTGCAAGTGTGTCACGTAGATACTACTCTCAAATCACACCAAAAAGAAAACAAAAGAAATAATCTCTCAATAGTAGCTTCTTTATTCTTCTGGAGCAAACTTCAGTCACAAATCCTTAAAAATTACTCGTATTTATGGGCATAGACATAATACGTTAACCACTGATCTGGCTTAAGAACGGTTTCATAGCTAATTTAACTTTAAAAAAAAGCCATAGCAGAGTAAATCCAGTGAAACATCAAGGTTTTCACCTGTTATGTTAATAATTTAAGAATTGTCCTATAAGAACTTACGATAAAAACTACAATTCGGATTTAAGTTTAAGAGATCTCTCATTTCACGCATCAAACATCAAAAGATCCATCAAGCATTGCATTATTACAGTCACGTTGTCAACAGAACGGAACAAATTCTACAAAACCGCAATATCTAAATCATCAATAGGCATTATATTTATACGCTATATTGTATTTAAATATTTGAGAATTACCGCAAACGGATTATCTTCTTCTTCATCAAACGGATTGGAATCATAACGGCCAGCCATATAACAAAGAATTAAAAAAAATAAAAATTGAAATTATACAAACCAGCTTTAAAGAAAATGGAAGGGGAAAAAAAAAAAAAGTTATCGATAAGATTGGTAATGGGTAAATGGTAAGAAATAGGGTTTTGATTTTTGGCCTTAGGGAGAATGTACGGCCCGCGAAAATTTTTATTTTTTTGTAAATATTCTCTATTCCTTTGAAGGATGGAACTGTTAAATTCCCACCAAAATTGTATTATTTGTATTAACAATGTTACTGCCGGGGTAGAGTTTATACTCACACGAGTGCCAGCCTGCCAAGCCAATCGTGGTAGACGGATATATCGAATTTAATTAAGTTGGATCTCAGATCTCGATCTTTATCTTGCTAATTGAGTATGTAAATAATTACTCAAAAAATAGTTACATGACGAAAATTGTGACTATGGACATCAAAATTATTACTATTATCTCGTGATTTAAAGTTAAATGTTAAGTAATTTGACGATTTTATCTTCCAAATTTGAGTTAAATTCAGTTATATTTGTCACATGGGATCCAGACTCATAATTTAAATACTAAATTCAGTTAAAGACCTAAAATCACACTAATCAAAAGTTCAGGGACCCAAATTTAATTTAAATTTATTTTGTGCACGAGGATTAAGAGATCCAATATGAGCAACTTTTAGGGTCCGTTTGATTGCGAAAGTTGAATTTGGATAGAAAGAAAATGAATTACAAAAAATTAAATTGTCTAGAATTTGTTTTAATATGAATTGTAATTAACTGTGTTTGATTGATATAATTTTCTATCTAGAAAATATCGTAAGTTTGGTGTCCGCTTGGCTTTGTTTTTCCATGAAAATTATCCATTAAAGTGATAATTATTTTTACCATTGTGTCTAGAATTTGTTCTAATTGTCAAAAAAATTTATCATACCGAATACTATTCATTTAACTTTGTTTTACATGAAAATTGTCAATAAAAGTTATAAAAAAAATTTATCATTGTGTCTAGAATTTTTTTCAATTACAAAAAAAAAAAAAAAAAAATTCAGCAGACCTAAAAACCATTTTCCCACCTAAATGTTGGGGAAATGGTTTTCTTAATTTGGTGGAATTGGTGCACGTGTGGGAGGTGGGTGGAAATTGTTTTCCATGGCAAATTTTTTCATCAAACAACAATTTTCATAGACATGGAAAACAAGGACTATCAAACATAGCCTTAATTGTCAATGTGGTTGATTTCAACCAATTGATCCAAAATTTTGCTATTTACATATAAAAAAAGTACATAAACGGTTACTGAAAATGATGTGGGGTGAAAAGATTGGATGAAAAATTTGATTGTGTTTTAAATTGACAAATCTTAATGTATCATGTGACATTATATAATTCATTATATAAATCTTGATATACATATAACAAGGTTCATTGATCAATTCAAAGTGAAATATTAGAGTTGCTCCCTCAGCAAAACCTTGAATGACTTTTTAAGTCGAGAGTTCTTGATTCAAGATAATTTCACGAGAAAGCAGTCTCGTTATCAAAATCATAAATCTGTTTTGACGGAGATAGAACCAATGTTTGATTGATTATAATACATAGGATTGTTACACTCCAGTCCTTAATTTTGAGATGAGACATACTATGGAACATAAACATGTCCTGCACAAATTTTGTCCCAAACAATTGGGTTAGCACATTAAGTAGCTAACCCTTCATTGTGTAATGAACATTAAAACGACAATTAATTGACAAAAAGAATCAGGATGACAAGACGATGAAGAATCTTACGAATTTATTTCTCTATATGTGTTCTTGAGAGCGCTCATCTAAGAGAACTTCGAGTCATGTTAGGGTCGAGGCATCCATTCAGCGGCTTGCTTTTTCTTTTAGTGTATTCTCAAGCTGATGCTAGATTCTTAGTTACTAATGATGATCTGTTTTTTAAATATGTATGGCTGTTGTCCGAATTACTCTACATCTGGTCTATTTGTAGATTCCCTCAGTATCATTTGTATGAAATCCTCCACAACTTCAGACATCAATGGCCTGAATTCTGGCTCCAGCTACACAACAAATTGGCTTAGTGTAGGCAACTGTCAATCGTGACAAGAGAAAAGAAAGAACACCATGATCTGTGTGGGGGAAACAAACAATATATCAAAATCACTCTTATACTATTTGTTGAGAATCCGACCAAATAATCAAATACGAGAATAATATAAGCAATATGAAAAATAATGAATCACATAACAAACAAGAATTTTGTTGAAGAAGAAGAGAATTTATTACACTAAGAAACTAAAAATGTCTTTATAAGATTTAATTCTTTCAATCTAAATCTAAAAAAATCTCTCAAATTTCTAAGTATACAACAATGATCTTATTGTTATCTCGAGTCTCTCTTTTTGTCAACAAAGAGCCTATACCTTGTGGAGTATTTATAGGAGACAAATCTTAGAGTTATGGATGAAATAGAACATAAAACCGTGTCTGTCAAAAACCAAACAAGAGTAAAATTTCCCCCGCACTCGACGTCACTAGGTTTGTTGCCTTCTTTTGAGCCGGCACCGCGTCCAAGCGCCCAGCTCCATCCTAATGCTTCCAAAATATTTTTTCATCCATTTTCGAAGTCCCTTTTTCAATCAAACTTTAAATCCATAATAAAATTTGATTCATTATCAAACCAAACTTCCAAACCAAAATTATTTAGGCTTCCTCCATGAATCAAACTTCCAAAATACATGGATTTTGAGTCACGAAACATGACAATCTCGAATGAGACGAACTTATTGTTGGAAAAAATAAATAAATTGAAGGACTGACTTTGATATAAATTTTGAGTAGGACCCGTTTGTTTATTTTGGAAGATCATGATTAATTTGTGTTCTTCTCCGTGAGAACATTGAAATCATATATTTATTTGCCAAAAATGATGCTCGAGTGAATGAAAAATTGGAACTCAAAATGATGAATTGGAAGATGTTATGTGTTGAAGATAAATTAGTTAAATTTATCCCACATAGAAAAATGGATAAAAGCAATGATCACTTTAAATATGATTATACTTTAAAAGGGTGTAATCATGGTAGTATAGAGGCTCTCTCCACATGGGCGCTAGGGGGTGCAAATCACAGACCGAAAAAATTTGAACATTGAACTTGTGTGCGAGCGCGACTTGTGTACATTAATGTAGGATCGAATAGACCAAAAATTTGCCATTAAGAAGATCCACATTTTGCCTTTATTTTATTATTTTCCAAATAAAAAACATTTCAACTTCTTTTCAACTCTTGAAACCCACGTGATTATGTCTGTGTTAATGGATAGATTAACAGTTGGGTTAATGATGGTCAATGTCATAACTCTTTTTTCTATTAATTATCTATTATAACCTATTTATTTAGGCATCTTCTTCCATTACAAATACACGAAAAATTTCTCTTTTCGGATATATAACAAAATCTCTGCATATTTAAAACCCGTTCGGTAGGGATTAAAATTGAAAAACTAACATTTATTGTTGACTTTTATTAGACGAGTGAGACCCAATAACGGTCATATTTTCAATTTTAATCCCTATCGAACTGGGTCTTAGTAATCTCTTTTCTGCATCCGTAATTTTCATTTTTCTGTTTAATTCTTGGTGGCGATTTCAGATACTAAGTCGGAATAGTATTTGCAGTGCTCAAACTCTATTGGTTTTCCGTTAGGTTCTGTGAAATAGACGCTCAAACTAAACCTCAAGCACCTAAAACGTGAGCCGAATCTGTTTTAAGAAAATTGTGTTCACACATGCCTCGGTTTCAAAGTTCATTGGATTTTTATTTCTTACAATTCATATTACTTAGTCTACTTTTTTCTTGTGATTAATAAAATCATTTAATCTATAATATTTTAGCTAACTTTCGATTAGTTAGTTGTCCAACCAGTATTTGTTTATACGGTATCTATTCAGCTGGTATACGTGCATACGGTTAGTTAGTTCCACCGACGGTATGTGTTCTGTTCATACGGTAAGTTAGTTGTACCGTCGGTATATGTTCTGTAAATACGGTAAGTTAGTTGCATAGTCAGTATGTGTCCATCCGGTATTTCTGTTTATACGGTAAGATAGTTTCACATACAGTGTGTTTCAATTCGATATGTGTTCATCCAGCATTTGTTAAGCCTATTGCTTCTTTGAGTACCGTAGCTAGCTGCTTCATCGCCCCGTAATCTTCAGTCCAATCACCAGGACGAACTGAAACATAAAGAAACTAGTGACCTTGTCCCTGACGTCGAAGTAGACAGTATCGTCGTCGACTGACCTAAACAGCCGGCGTAGTAATGCATCAATGATCTGCTGGGAGTATTGCATCTCTCTCAATGGATACGGGGTCACGGGAAGAACGGTCTTAACATATCTCCGTGCTGATCATCGAGCAATTCTAATACAATAGTAAAACTCTCAAAGCTACCGTTTCGAGTACATTTTATCGCCATCTGTTTCAACTTAGTATCGAGATAATACTCCATTCTACAAAAAATTAAATGTTAGAATTTCCAACAAGATATAATAGAATAAAACATAGTCTCAAAAAATTAAGTGAATCGAATTGTAATTACTATTCGCAAGAAATAGATTCATTTTACACTGATACTAATAAAAAAATTAATGATTTAATAAATTAAAGGAGAAAAAAAGAAGAATTACAGAAAAAAATAAAAAAAGAAAGAGAGATTTAAAAAATAATAATAAATATAAAAATTAAAGAAATAATATAAAAAACATTTTAGATTGAAAAAAATTGAAATTATGATAAATAGAAAATAATTATGAAATTTTAAAAAATTAAGAAAAAAAATAATAAATTAGATTAAATACAAATTAATGACCAAAAAAAAGGAAAATTATAAAAATATAAAAAATAGAGCAAGAATATTAAAAAAATATTTTAAATTGAAAAAAATTAAATTATAATAAGAAGGAAACAATTAACGAGTTTTTTAAAATTATCTCCAAAAAAATAATAATAAAAAAAATCAGACGAAAGGAAATTATAAAAATAAAAATATTATTTAATTCAAATTGAAAAAAATCAAAGATTTGTTTTAAAAAGTAAATTTAATTAAAAATAATATTAAATTTAAAAAAAGAATTTGGTAATTTGTTTAAAAAGAATATTTAATTTGGTATTTTCAATTTAAAATTTTTTATTTAATTTTAAAAAAGAATTAAGATTTTTTAATTTATAGATTAAAAAAAAAAAAGATTTGGACCGACGGTTAACAATAGGGGTCCGATGAATGGTTGTCTGTTCGCTTCTCTGGCCGGAAAATTACCAATTTCGACGAGGAGCTATTTTTCGACAAATTTAATATTTAAATTATTGCTACTCTCAATAATCTACATGAACAATGAAGAATAAACATTATAAACATCATAAATCTATAAATGAATATCATAAAATCCAATTTTTTTTGAAATATTATAAATGAAAAACCAATCTCATAATCCACAAAAATATTACCGGTGAATGGATTGTGTGGTGGTCGAATTGTGAGGGCATTTTTGACTTTCAGTATTTAACTTTTCAATTTTATTTTTTCGTTTAAACGGTCAAAAGCCACTATGGGAATATATATTTCCACTGTATCAATCAGGATTCCAGTAGTGTCCCTCGGTTGACTTTTACTTGGCAGTTTCAACCAACCACCACTCGATCGATTCCTCCACCAGAAACGCCACCCCCGCCACCACATAAGAGAGAATGAGTTCTCGTTTCATTTCTTTTGCCACTCGATCCCTCAAATCCCGTAACAACAAATCCCCCATCTCGTTTCTCTCCCAAACGAATTATTGCTTCTCCTCTACCCCCACCCAAACTACCCCGCTGTCTGATTTCCAGAAATATCCTCCTACCCTCGATGGCTTGCGCCAGCGGCTCGAAGCGGAGTCACCGATCTTAGCCGAATTTACCAATCTCCAATCCGAAAGCCACTACTCCGTTGAAGTTGGCACCAAAAAGAAGCCTCTTCCCAAACCCAAATGGATGAAGGAATCGATCCCCGGCGGCGAAAAATATACCCAGATAAAGAAAAAATTGAGGGAATTGAAATTGCACACCGTATGTGAGGAAGCCAAGTGTCCTAATTTGGGGGAATGCTGGTCTGGCGGCGAAACCGGCACTGCCACTGCCACCATTATGATTCTTGGTGATACCTGCACTCGCGGTTGTAGGTAAAGTGATCAATTTGAAAAATATTTCTGTACTGTTCAGGGTGATGAATATGATCGACTATTGAGATCAGATTAATGAAAATTTCTTGACGAAAGGAATATATTTGATTGGATTTAGTATATTTTTGTTTGTTTGGCAATGGTCAAAACTGCATAAGAAAATATTTATATAGTTCTTTTCTTCTCGGGTTGGGGGCTGGGTGGGTTTGGAGCGGATTATTCGAATGCAAGTTATTGCTTATGTGGAAAGCTGCTCACTTGATGTAGGTAGAAGTACAGTGTAGAGAAATATTCGAGGGAGGTGGTAGGTGGCATTAAGCACATGGATAATGGTTGATAACTCTCTCCTAGGGAAAGTAGTCTGTTCAAGTGACAACAACTAAGATATTCTTTGCTTAAAAGAAAGAAGAAGCAAAAAAATAAATTACCTCATGCCTTGGTATGTGAAATGAGTAGACAATATGAAGAAGTAAACTGTGAAGATGCTAATTGTGGGGCAACGATGGGACTCATTTTTATGTCTATCCTCTAGTGCAAGCTATTGAACTGCACGTGCATTGTCATTGTAAGTTTGAAGATTTTTAATATTTGTGGACTCTCGTATTATATCTTAAATTTTCAGATTCTGCAACGTGAAGACATCGCGCACTCCACCTCCTCCAGACCCTAATGAGCCCACAAACGTGGCTGAGGCAATTGCTTCATGGGGTTTGGATTATGTGGTGATTACTAGTGTCGATCGTGATGATTTACCAGATCAAGGTAGTGGCCATTTTGCTGAAACAGTGCAGAAGTTAAAGACATTGAAGCCAACCATGCTCATAGAAGCTTTGGGTACGAATTTATTGTGCTGCTATTTGTTTAAGTTGTTCAATATATGGATGTAGGAAATGAAGCATTCTGCAGCAAGTGGTGTAAAAGTAAGGAAATTGATATAGGTTTAGCTTCATTAAAAAAATTATATCTAGCCTTAACATGAGCATTCTGCAGCAAGTGGAGTAAAAGTAAGGAAATTGCTTTGATTGATGGCCTTTATCAGTTATAGTAACTGAGCTGCTGATCCTTTGGTCAGTAAATTCTATAGGGAAACTCCCTGGAGAAGTTCAACCTGATCATTTTAAACGTAGGATACCTATCTAAAAGTTTACCCATTAATAATGTTCTTTTACTATTTGTGTATTGACATGAAAACAAGGATTGGTTTTACTGCCTATATGAAAAATTATAATCTTGAAATGCATTCTGTTAACTGTTTTATGTTGAAATTGCAGTGCCTGATTTCCGAGGAGACTCTAACTGTGTAGAGAAAGTTGCAAAATCTGGGTTAGATGTTTTTGCTCACAACATTGAAACTGTTGAGGAGCTTCAAAGTGTAGTACGCGATCACCGTGCTAACTTTAAGCAATCTATGGATGTTTTAGTAATGGCAAAGGACTATGCCCCTACTGGTACGCTCACCAAAACGTCAGTAATGTTGGGGTGTGGAGAAACACCTGACCAAGTTGTGAAAACTATGGAGAAAGTGAGGGCAGCTGGTGTTGATGTAATGACTTTTGGTCAGTACATGAGACCATCAAAGCGTCACATGCCTGTATCTGAATACATAACTCCGGAGGCCTTTGAGAAGTATCGAGTTCTTGGCCAGCAAATGGTTGGTTCCTCTCCTTTGTCTTCCCTTTAAAAACGAAAGCTAGCTCGTTAGTAGTGAGCTGGTAATTGCTAATTTCTAAAAGCTCTCTTCTAGCCATTTCCACATGTGCTTTGCCAATTTGCATTTTTACATTCTCTCTCTGAATGCTACATTAATATGACTAGAATTTATTATTGTTGTAACTTGTACAATATGGAATATTGCCTGAAATGCCATTTCTCTTCTGTTTTAATTTCTGTATTCTACATTCTTTTGTGTTGCCCCTCCAAATTTTGTTCAAGTGGTGTTATGAGATTGTAAGATTCTAATTTTGGGTTACTAAAGAAGAATTAGAAACTGTTACTTATTGCTATAACCCGTGTTCATTGCCAGATTCATTTTCTGTTACTAAAGGAGAACTTGAAATTGCTATTTATCTTCATATTTTGACCAAGTACTAGGACTTTATTATTTTTTGCTACTCCTCTATAAAAAGAACATAAGCTTGTTTCTTAATTTGTTAGTTTTAGATCTCAGTTCATTCATCTCAGACCCAAACTTCTTCGTAATGAAAAGTGAAAAACTAAATAAATTAATTGATGAAATCATTTCGTATGTGGCTATTCTTGGTGTTGGGTTGAAATTTTGTTGTATTTCCTTTCCTATCTAATGAAATCCTGTCATTACTTGATTACATTTTATGTGTGCCTGCACTCTTGGCAAAATAATGATTTTATGAATCTGCTTTTGTTTTTAGTCATAAAATGGCATTCAAACATAATATAACTATTCAAGATTTGTTCAATTTATTTGAAATAATTAGAGGACAATTTGTCTTCGTGCTCATGCTTTTAAAGATCATGATCAATGCGAAGTACAAAACCTTGTTCCAAGTGTCATATGTCTGGTAGTAGTACTTGATGGTTTATAGATGTTAATAATGTGTAAGGTTGGCAATAACTAGTTAAGAACGAAGAATTGGATTGATGAAACTCTCCATCAGTGAACATAATGTCTCTTTGGATTTGTGGCAGGGATTTCGATATGTTGCATCTGGTCCCATGGTGAGGTCGTCGTACAAGGCGGGCGAATTCTATATTAAATCCATGATAGAATCAGATCGTGCCGCGTCTTCTTCGTTGAAGTAATTAATCGGGTGTTTGATTGTCTTTATACCACTAAGTCGATCCTAATGGTATGACAGATGGAAAATATTACATTTCTTCACTAGGTGACATTTATCCACTTCAGGTGGCTTTATCTTCTATACTAGAATCAGGATTGTGTTCCAATTATGCATTAACTTGTCCTTAGAGTCACCTGCTAAAGGATTTGCTCATTGAAATGATGATATTACCTATGTATTCTTTATTTTTATTTTTTTGTCAGACATCAGCACTGGTGTAAATTGTAATTAAATAATGGCAGATTTCATCTGTTGCGTTCACGAGGTAAATAGCTTCTGGTTTCTTATAATTCGCGAGTTCTTATGTTTCTTCGTGACTGAGAGATGGTTACTCGTCATCGGTGAAATCTTAAAATTCACATCGCTCAATATCTGTGTTGGCTTGGGATCGGTGACTGTCAGGTGCGTCGCGTTGACGGGATGATGGTCTAATGGGCACGTATAATTTAGGTGTTCGATAATTATACCCAAAAATCAAAAGAAATTGACCCAATTCTTAATTTGAGAACTACTTAAACGAAAGGACTGATTGTATGCGTGTTTATTGATAATCATGAAATATATTTTAGGTGTCAACAATCCGTTAATTCTTTGTTATGTTGGCTTCTGTAAATATATATGATACGTTTCCCTAGTAATACTCGACGATTTGTCTAGAAATTTCACTTTGAAGGCCAGTAATAGACATGTAGGCTGTCCTAGGAGACCTGTCTTAGAACACAGCAACGGCCACAGAGCTCCTTTTCCATTTCCTCGTCAATTGGCTCAAAGGTCCTCCACCCATCTCCGTTTGCAGTCGTGTCGAAAACATGCACCTGCGACCTCAATCTCGACGCCTCTCCGGGCATCCTATAGCCAGCCAGGAAGTACAACTTATTCCCTATTGGAGCCATGGTTAGGCACGACATTTGCATTGGTGGCCAACTTGATTCCTTCACATCAGGAGTGGAATTTGGAGAGAGAGAATTCAAATTCAAATTCGATCCACGAACCTCGTTCCACATGTTCATTTTTTCATCGTATGCCTCGATGTGTCCCTTCCATGGCATAAAGCAATCCCCGGAACTGTAGAGCTTCCCATTCACATCAACAATCTGATAAGGTGGAACATCCAATTCCCACATTCTTGCTTTGAACTCCCATTTATCGCATTGTGGGTCGTAAACATCTGCAGAACTCCTTGTCATGACATACGGTCCCTGAATGCAATCGACATTTCCTCTACGAGCAAATCCCCCTACAACATGAATTTTGCCTTGCCAGGTTACTCCAACACACTTGTACCTCATTGTGGACATGTTACCCAAAGACTTCCATTCATCCAGAGCCGGATCGTAAACCTCCGCCAATGAAATGCCCTTGGGCCGGCCTAACTCGCTCTGTCCGCCTGCCACGTAAATTTTGCGGTCAGAAACAGTGCATGCAAAATTAATCCTTGGTATGCTTAAAGGTGCACAAACTCCCCATTCATCCGTCCTGACATTGTATCTATGGACGCAAGGAAGGACCCTTTGGTCGATTTCTTTAACTTTGTCAGTCTCGGGGTCTAATACCTTGAGACAAAGCCGGCCCCCGATTATATAAATATAGTCATCCGAAGAGACCATGGCGAAATCCTTGAGCACCTGGTTTTCTTCGAGTCCTGGAATTAAGGTGCTGCGATGCCACGAATTGTTAGATGGATTGTAACAGTCGATGAAATTAGACACGTTCCCATTAGGATTCTTTGCGCAAAACGAGACATATATTCGACAACAATCAGTTGATGAAGTCTCAAGTTTCAAAAGAGAGTCCATTGGGACGAAGAGGAGGAGGTAATTATTGGCCTCTTTCTTGTGTGGAGGCCCGGAAGTGGTTCGAGTGGGTTCGAGTGGCTAATATAGTACAAAAGACGGATGTTACAAAGACATCAGAAAACATGGTTTCTGTAAGTATCCATGAATACACGATATATTCTAGGAATTTGTTGATCAATTCTATGGGTTTTCTTGTTGTAAGGATTCTTTTATATTTTATTATCCAAACTGAGCAGCAGAAAAACAAACAGTATCATCGAATTTGGCAACATTGTTGGTTGATTCTCTTCCGGTTCTTTTCAATAATGCTTCCAGGGATTTTCCCTATGTTTTCCAAATCTGGTTAACACTATTTTATTAGCCCTATTTGGAATTAAATCTGTGTTGAGGCAGGGGCGGACCGAGACCCATTTTCTTGTGGGGTAAAAAATGAGATTTCAAAAATGTTTAGATTAAAAAAAAAAATTTTAAAAAAAACTCAAATTTTTTTTTTTGTGGGGTCATCTGGCCCCACATGACCCCATGTGGGTCCGCCATGGAGACTAACCATTGAGAGTTGGAGTACTCGCCAGATTCTTGGCTGGTCTACTTCTCGTGTTTTCACTCGCATCAGCAGTTGAACTGAATAAATGTTACATAAGACGAGTTTTAATTTAAGCTCGATTTAATTTTGATCTACACTTAGATTATCTCAATTTGATTAACACCATATTTGAAGAAAG
Source organism: Fraxinus excelsior (assembly GCA_019097785.1). NCBI lineage: Eukaryota > Viridiplantae > Streptophyta > Magnoliopsida > Lamiales > Oleaceae > Fraxinus > Fraxinus excelsior. The sequence goes on along the minus strand of CM032623.1, from coordinate 52,668,768 downwards.
TATTTGTGTACATGGCATTTAAAATAAAATATTAATTTTTTGATACATTGATTGTATCAGTTTAAACTTACATTTGTTCATAGATGTTTTGATATTATAAGTCGAGTGCTTGAGTTGTTAATCATGAAATTATTCATTTTATAGTTTGATCAAATTTAAGTTCATGATTCGTAAATAAAGATGAACACTTTCATTTTGATAAGATTGTGTCAATTTTATTTAAGTTCATTTGTAACTTGTGTAATAGATTGAGAGTACATTGTAAATGTATTGGACTATACCACGTGAAATTTAATTTCATTTGACTTTCATGCGTAAAGTTTTAGTTTTGAGTGGGTAATGATAGACTTCGATTCCCAACTTGAAGCTCAATTCTTTGATGTATCAATAGGTGAGGTCAAATCATTATCTCGATACCTTGAAAATTAAAATGAAATAAATCTGAATGGAAATTAATACAATGGGCATTGGTAGACTGAATTTCCTGAATGTCTACAACCTGGGAAGATGTAATTCGTAGCTTCTAATAGACAATCCTCAACTTTCAAGGTTCTGCAAGAGTTGCATGCAAGATGACATATTTCTATACAAGAATGGATGGAAATTTTCGTCGATGTAACTGGCTAGAATGTACAACATGCTTTGAATGTACAAAAAAGAAGGCAAAACCAAAAACCCATAAACACTACATTGAAAAGAAAGGAGTAAATAGTCAAAATCATTTTGTTTGATCAATTTATTTATGTGTCAAAAAATTTTAAAAAATAAATAAGGGTAATGGACAGATACAGATAAACTAGTGTCAAAATCCTTTATCATAACTCAATACTATCCCGTTTGGTAGAGGTTAAAATCGAATTAAAATTGAAAAATCAGCCGTTATTGTTAATTTTTATTAGACGAGTGAGACCCAATAACGACTATATTTTTAATTTTAATCGGTACCAAACAGATTCTAATATTTCCTCGCAAGTTCTATGCATCAAGCCTTAAAAAGGTTGAACTTACAACGACAACAACTGCAAATAATATATCACGCGTTTAAGAAATGCTGAAAACAGTTTTAACTGGTCTCCACATCATTGAAAATTACTAGTCTCAGTTTGTCTCCCTTTTTGGAAAAAATGATGTTTTGAATAATAATGTTGGGAGAATATATGGTTAAAAAGTCAACAAAAGATTTGAATTTGTGTTTAAAATATTTTATTATGTGAATGTGTGGTTTAAAATGAGTACGAGAAAAAAAAAAGTTTGGAAAAATAAAGGAAGACAAATAGGTACTTAAATCTATAGCCACTTTGCAACACTTAATTGTTGTGTGGCATGCGAACTTACAACTAAGGACGACAATTGTGTTAAAAACTTAAAAGTGTAGACTTGAAAGTTGTGAAAAGTTCAGTGGTTGAACTGATATTTTGTAATTTTTTTATGCTCGTCATGTGCCAGCCCTGCACTTGAAAGAAAAAAGAGAGAGAGAGAGAATTCAATTGCGGGGTACTACTGACAGCGTAAGAACCCATCCAAGGAATGAACCAAGGAAAATCCTGGGATTTTCATCGATTTATAGAAAATATGGCAAAACTCGAACCACATGAAAAATCTGAATCAGGATCAGAGCATCAAACGAAGAAAAATACAGCTGCAGAGAGGAACCACGGATCCACCAAGTTCTTTGTATTTGTGGATTACCTTTTTCTCTGCATCTTCTTCTGTTTTCTCCTCTTCGTTCTTTCCAAAATGGCCGGTTTTTAATTCAGAAAGGTAACTCTTTGACGATTCCTTTTCTCAAATTTTGTGAATCTGACATTTAATTGATTTTCCATTATATACGAATTTATTTTTTGGCGACTTTGCAGTGGCATAGCATATTGTTCCTCTATATGTGTGCATAGTGATGGATATAGGAGTTTAACTAAGAGGAAACGGAAAGCCCCAATACGCAGACCCTTCTGAGGGATGCTTTTCTTGATTATATATATTTTATGGTTTCGTGTTGCAGCATGGAATCATGTTAGAAATTGTTGCTTTGAGCCAAAGTTAAGATATTGAAGACAATTTTATCTGTTGGAAAAACTATATCGTTAGCTGCTTTGCAATTAAGCTTCATTTGAGTAAATGAGCTTTTGTGCTGCCAAGGCTGAGTGCATCTACTACTTATTTGGCCAAATACGAAGGATTTGTTATCTTGCTTAGATAATTGGTTTAGATAGGCTCAGAAGGTTCGAATGTTTCTAGAACTCTGAGATTTGGTGAAGAAGGCACTTGTTTTGGAAACAAGTACCTCCTTGTTTTTAAAGTTCGCAAACTATTATTTGGATGTCCTAGAATATCTCTATATAAATTTGTGAACAAATGGGAAAAACAAAAGTAATGCATTTAAAAGAAAGAATATAGTAACTCAAAGCTGACACGCGAAGTAGCACACACTTCGGTGGTAACTAATCGAGTGGTTTAGCTTCCAAGACTTCATCACGTATCATGGAGTTGGGCTCGTATCTGGTATTGTGTTGCATTGAAACAGTAAGGCTGGAAAGCAAGGATGAGTAAAAAAGGAGTGACATCTGAAAGCCCTGAGAGCATTTTTGCTTTATGCTGGTCTCTATTAGTTTATAGTAGATATTAGTAAGCATTTCTGCTTTTCTATTTCTCTTGGAGCCACAGTTATTTTCATCGAATGGTATATGAAGGTGAATAATTTCCGAGACAGTTTCATTGTGTGAACCGAATAGCTTTCGTAGCTGGTTCCTGTAAACATGTAAATGAATTTAAGTCCAACTAGTCATAGTTTGTTAGAAGTGCGAAAGGTACTTATCAGCTGATAATCCAATGCGGAGTCGCAGACATGAAGCTCAGACCATAATATTGGGGCTGCAGTGGGTGGGGGGACTAGATATAAACTCATACCCTATTTTTTGTTTCATTTGCTATATCATGCATATTACACAAAATAAATCAACAGACATAAACCTGATTAATGGTAATTGGTAAAGTTAGAGCTTTTGATCTCACATTTGTTTTATTTTCCTATCTTTTTCAATACAAAAAACTTGATTAATTGTAATTGGTAAAAGTATTTCTTATAATGGTTTTACTCATAGTTCAAACACTTTGTTTCACCACATTCCTGCAATTAAAGTTTAATAAAGCCAACAAGTCTAAGGGCATTTGGCATGTTTTTGCTTTTACTTTTGCTTCCGTAGAAGAGTTTTTTGAGGAAGCTATCATAATTTTTGTTTGAAAACTAATTTTTGAAAAGCACTTCCTATTCTGGAAATGTTTTTGGAGGAAGCTACATGAAACCAACTTTCTCAAAAAGTTCTTCTAATTACCAGAAGTACTTTCGTAGTTAGAAGTACTCTCATAAAATTAGTCATATGGGTCCAAAAGTAATTTTTGGATTTTAAAAGCTCATTTTGACTTTTTCAAAGTCATGCTAAACGGCGCTAACCATATGCGCAATTTCACTCATTATAGTACATATGCAATGATGCATAATCTTTATTGCTACATGTGAAGCTTTAAAGATGGAAGTGTTGCATGAAGTCTAGAGTTTGTGAAGGGTATGGCTTCTTTTTGTAGTTGTTGGTTGATTTTTAGGCAATATTTTATGGCTAGCTCTTACACGATGGCTTCTTTTTGACACCACAGATCGAACACATGATATTCCAGTTACTTCTATTGACCCCAAAAAACGTACCAATGATGTGGCCAACAAACCCAAGATCTCTCACGTCCACACAAGCTGGATTCCTGCACACAAACCGTTATTCACACGTAGTCTTCTCCGGGAGGGGTGGAGGTTGGCCGCGTGCACTCTAATGGTCAAGTCAGTTGGAGAAGTAGTTCTGAGTGTGGGAGAGTCTTAAACGTGAGCCTCCAATGTGAAATGGGGGTTGGCTTTGGGGATGGAAAAGTAAAATGTGCGTGAAGCAAGAATATAGCTTTAAAGAGAGAAAAAAGAATTAGCGCGGGAATTGAATATTAATATTAAATATTCTTAGTGAGTTTATGATTGTTATGAAGTGTAGAGATGGGCTAGGTTTAACAAGGAAATTTTAGCATATTCTTAGTCGAGGGGTCTTTGGGAGAAATCTGCTTTCATTTTAATTCTACTGGAGAGTTTAGAAAGGAAGTGAGCATTAATGAAGTTTGGGAAGTAAATAAAACTACTTTATTATTTTTGTTGCTCATCTAGGGTTATATCCTTTTTTTAAAAAAAAAAAATTCTGCAGGGTGATGATATAGAGCATTGGGTTCAAGTTCAAGTTCAAGTCCTCGACTGATTTACAGGCATGGCATGGACAGATCCAGAGTTCGCTAATCTAGATTCTGATATTCGCCTTGGCTCAAACTGACTTATTGCCTTGGTGACCTTAACTTCATCCTTCTAAATTTCTGATGTAGCACCAAATCATCTATGTACTCGATTTTTTATTTTTGCATAGTTGCTTGTGATATTTTTATTGAATTGTTCGATACTAGGTTCATTTTTCTATCCCATGCCCATTTTCATTTGCATTAATTATGTTCTGATTTTTCGTTGAGAAAGCTTGTAGGATCACATATCTGCGATCAACGCCATGTTTGGAGGTTTTCACGCTAACTGAAGAGATAATAGGTGGCTTTGTAGATCAGCACATAAATAACACCGACACTGGGATTCGATGGATTAATCTAGTAATGGATTCTGCAGGAAATCAAGTGCAAGTTTGGTTAATGTGACTTCTATGGAGTTTGAATTTAGCCCCTGTTTGGTACACATTAAAATTTTATTCTCATTCTTCTACTTATTTTCAACCACACATTTTTAATAAAATAATATTTTTTACCACATCAATAATTTTTTTTTCTTTTTCAATCACACATTCTCTATCAGTTTACTATTACAGAATACATTTTTTTAAAATAGTGTGGCTCAAACATAAATCTGTTATGCCGTATTTCACTGCTTGATTGTGAATAGAGATTAGAGAATGACTTTTATCGTAAGATTGTTGTTGCTGCTGCTACTGTGCTCTCTCTCTCTAGATACTGAAATAACAATCTTTCATTCAAATTAAATGGTAATGTTTCTTGAAGAAAATTATTTACAAGAAAGTATCCGAAGTGAAGTCCAATCTCGATTCAAGAAAGTGTCGACCAGCCTACATAGCCACTCGGTAGACATCCAAGAAGATTGTATAGCAAGGTGATACAGATAAAGATTGTCATATTAGAGGCCACGCCGATCAATAATCTCATTAAACTTTTGAATTAGATATTAATTTAAATTTTTTATTCAATATACTACTCGATTTTATACATGTTACATGCCTAACACCAACTAAGATGCTGTTATTGCGGGGGTTGGGTTTCCCACCAGAAGCAGGCAGGTTTCAATAATAAACATGCATTTTCAATTTGACAAGAAAAAATAATCAGACTAATTGATCCGCCAACAACTACCTACCGTGGGATTATTTGTGGATAATAATTTTGTAAATAATTATAATCGAGTCTTATCAAAATTATAGACATTTGTATATATCAATCCTTAAATTTTGTGAATGTGACATTATCCATACTAGGATTGGTTCTATATCATTTTCACGTTATATGGTTGTTGGAATTCCAAGATTTTGGTTTATGTCATGATGTGACGCCGTTTCTACCCGCATTCGATGCATAAAATTTCGCGACTTTTTTTTCTTTTAGGCCCTATTTAATAGCCTTTTTTTTTTTTTTTTTTCATGGAACTAAAGGTCCGTTTGATTGTAGGGTGAAAAATGAGTGAAAAAAAGATGTTTTATAGAGAAAAAATTGCCTAGAAATTATTTTACTGAGAATTATAATTAATTGTGTTTGATTGGTATGATTTTTTATGGAAAATATTGAAAGTTTGGAGTCTGTTTGACTTCGTTTTTTTTATGAAAATTGTCAATTAAAGTGATAATGCTGTTTACTGTTAGGTCTAGAATTTATTCCAATTGTCAAAAATAAAAAAATAAGAAATAAGAAAATTGAAAAAAAAATAATGATACTGAATACTATTCGTTTAACTTTGTTTTGCATAAAAATTGTCAATAAAAGTGAATTTTTTTTTACCATTGTATCTAGAATTTCTTTCAATTGAAAAAAAAAAAAAACTGAAAAATATTTTCTTATAAAAATATCAAGAATTTATATTCCTCAAAAAGGTGGAAAATTTAGAAAATTGGAAAATATTTTCTCGGAAAAATTTCGCCAATCAAACACTACAAAAGTTGAAAAATAGAAAATATTTTCTATTTTTCATGGAAAATTATGCCTATCAAACGGAGCCTAAGAATTTGTTTTCTATTTTCCAACTTTTTACTTGTTTGATAGGCAAAAAAATTTTTTGCAAATGATTTTCCACCCAACCCCCAACGTGACCCTTTTTTCCACCTTTTCAGTGAATTTGTTTTCCCGCCACTTTGGTGGGAAAATAGTTTTCCTGAATTTTTTTTTTTTTTTTTTTGGCAAAGGAAATAAATTCTATTCCCAATTTTTTTTAAAAAAAAATCCCCTTTAATGGATAATTTCTTTAGAAAACGAAGTCAAATGAATACCAAAAGATCCAAATTTTTAATATTTTTCAAGTGAAAAATTATACCAATAAAACACAATTAATTGACAATTCCTAGAAAAATAATTTTCGACAATTCAATTTCCTAGAATTTATTTTCTTTCTATCCAAATTTCACTATTGCAATCAAACGAACCTTTATTGTATTATGAAAGGCAAGTAAAATAGTTTGTTCATTGACGATATATTGCCCTTGTTTGAAACCCATTTTGAAGAGAATAGAAATTTTGGAACAGTGATTGATGTGAAAATGTGTGGTGGAAAAGTGATGAAATTTTTTTGATCTCTGTGTAATATTATTTTATTTGGAGAATGTGTTGTTAAAATGAGAAAGAAAATTAGAAATTAATGGATGTCAAACGTGGAAGTTGTAAGTCTAATCAATTAAGAGTAGATGATTAAAGTCTAATAAATTTGACATTTATACATCTGTAACTTATGCGGCCAATTATGTGGACTTTACTCGACTTTGTGTTGACATAAAGTTTGAGAACAGCAAAGAAAAGGTCAATAATTACAAAAACATTACATAGTAATCAGTTAAAGCACTGTAAAAGCAATAAATTGAAGAAGAAAATTGATCATTCTTAGTATCTAACTAGTGATGACAAAAAAATTCATCCCGCCTCGACGAGCTGGCTTGACGGGGTGGGGATCGTCGCCCCGCCTCAAGTCACAGGACGGAGTGGGGGAGTGGCGGGGCAGGGCGGGGGTGCCCGACCCCGTTGCCATCTCCATATCTAACACACAAGCTTCACTATATTGTGCTTTCTTTTTTGCTATCGTCTATTCATTCGCAACTTTTGCCTTCCTCTCCCCAATGTCCCACTGTGTCACGCAATGAGAATACTATCCCCCCATTCAGCACGGCAATGATGCTAATAGCTAGGCACGAGACATATTTTATCAATAGTGCACTAATGATAAATAATCATATGCAGATATTCTCCATAACATCCTACTCATAGCATGCGTGTATGTCAGTTGTTCGGACTTGTCTACCTAAGAATGAGGGGAGGTCGGCCTTGAGGCGTTGAAGCCAAACTTGCGATCTGTAAAAGTTGGTATTAGAGTGGGACTACTCGAGCATGCGGTGTTGTTATGAGATAATGTCATGTGTTCTTGTGGAGAAAAAATTTTGGGCCACAGATCGTGTGGCAAGCTGGCGGAACACAACGAAGAAAGTTATGGGCAAGAAAGATGAAAAAGGGAAACGTTGCGCAATTGCCTATGTGCCTTTGAAGTAGTTTTCGAAGAGCGTACACTGCGGAGTTTTATTCAGCACGCGTTGAGGCGCTGCGGTTTGGAGGCCATCCACCCGAGGAACCAATGCTCAAAGGGGCGGAGGATGAAAATTGGTGTTGAAGGCGGTAAGTACGAGTTACTGCAGGTTTGTGAATGCATGTTCATATGGTGTGGTGCCGTTATTATTCTTGCAATGAGACAGATGCGTGTTGATACGAAACTCACTTCTTGCTACGATGACGGAGAATGTCATGCAGTGAGAACGCTATCCCCCCATTTAGTACGGCAATGACGCTAACAGCTAGGCGCGAGACCCATCTTACCAATAGTGCACTAATGATATATGATCATATGCATGTATTCTCCCTAACATCCTACTCATAGCATATGTATATTCCAGTTGTTCAGGCTCGCCGTCCTGAGAATGATGGGAGGATGTCCTTGAGACGTTGAACCTCGAGAGCCAAACTTGCGATCCGTGAAACACCGCTTTTTCTTTCTTGAGAGTCTCTTTAGCTTATTGTACTCTTATCTATTTTGGGGCAGCATTGATAGTTATGAAATCTATACATTTGATGGTTGAAGTGTCAAAATTTCTATTGAAAAGACTTTCGTATATCATTATTTGCGTTAGGGGACAAACTTTACTACAAATTAATAGGTTAAGAACCACGATGCCAATGAATCTATGTTGGTGACTAAGTTGCAACAAAGTTCGATACTAATTGTTGAAGATAGAGTAATTTGTAATCTTTTTATTTTTATTTAGCAATCTAATTAAGAAAATACTCGCAGTCAATAAGATAATATCCTTGGTTTTCTCGAGCCAATGTTTGAGCACCAGGCGCTATGGCACTAAAGTAACCAACGCTGATTAGCTTTCTTAATTATATTTAAATGGGCAGGTTCCATTAATGATATAAGATATTGTTCCCCCAATATATGTTTCTATAACAAGTTGGTCCCTACTCTTTTAATGGTAGCATTTGATCCTGAATCTCGTATCCCACTTGTTATTTTCTTTCAACTTCTTTACATAGACCCATCTTGTAGCCTATCAAAATGTATTAAAATCACAAAGCCTTCGGCATCTTATACTTTGTAGGTTAATGCCTTGACATTTTGCATATTAGTATAAAATGGTCACTTAGTTTAATTAAAAGTTAACAAATCTTGTTGTTGAAGGGTGCAAAATGCCAAAAGTCATGAGTCATGGACTGATATTTACCTATAATTCAATGTCACGCCACAACTTTTTTCCTAAAAAAATTATTTGGGTAAATGTCATGTGGTATTATTGAGCTATCATTTGGTTTAATTGAATGCTGACTTTCAAATTCCACCCCATCCCTATCAATTGTCGTAACTCGATTGAGAAAATTTACTTAAATTGATAGCCACACGAATAAGACAATTGATCTTTAACATAATAAACTACGTATCATGTCAACTTATTACCACTATGACACGTGACAAAGTTTGTTAAAATAAAAAAAAATTGCACTTTAATCTAAAGATATTGTCATAAATTTTATTTTACCATTTTCTTTTTTAATGATTACATGGAACATTAATTATAATATGTCTGTCAATTAAGAGGGTGTTTGGTAAGAATTAAAATTAGATTTTTAGTAGATTGCGATAGAATTTTTTGAAATATGTGATTGAAAAGCTGTGTGACCCATGAAATATGTGATTAATATTGATTTTAATTAAAATTTGATTTTAATCCGTATCAAATATAGCCTAAATTATTTTCTTCATTTTTTGGGTACAATAGGTAAGAAATATGATCACTTAATGAAATTTTAAATAAAATTAAAGTTTTGTTACCTAATCAAAGATAAACTAAAGTTGAGGACGAAATATGTCCTAGTCAACGAGCAAATAACAATAAAGCTCTAATTAGAGGAAAATTTTAACAAAATTAATACAGACACTATGATTGCCCTCCTTTTTATTTTTATTTTTATCTTTTCATCTTCCAATGATGTCATTTCAAGCACACATCTTTTTAAACTCATTTTTAATCACACATTCTTCAATAAAAATAATATTTTTTATTATATCAATAAATTTTTTAACCACATATTTTACATCACATCACTATTTAAAATAAATTTTTTCCTCAATAATATTCATCAAACACTTGGGTCCGTCGGTAGAGATTAAAATCGGATTAAAATTAAAAAATTAGTCGTTATTGTTGACTTTTATTAGACGAACATGACCCAATAACTGTCATATTTTCAATTTTAATTAAATTTTAATCCCTATGAACGAACGGCCTTAATATTGTCCATCAAAATTTTCTCTTCAAAAATTATGTACGCAAATAAAATATTACCAGTTCGTAAATGAGAAATCATCCATTACTTGCTTTGATTACTCTCTCTATCCCTATCTTCAGTTCTTCACACACAGCATTGAATATTGCACCTAATTATCAGTTACATACAATTTAGTGCCCCAGTTATCTTCATAGTTTCACTCTTTCACTCTATGAAGAAACGATCCATTTGTTGTCAGAAAGATGAAAACCAGTATGCACATGACACTGGTCCGATGAAATATTTCTCGAGTTTCCGTTGAAACCTTGAAAAAGATCATTTCATTTTCTGGAGACGCTCCATGTTTTCTCTTCATTTTCTTTGCTTTTACTCTCTCTCTCTTTCACAGATTTTGGGCAAAATCTGCGGGGGGTATCTTGGATATTTAGAAACGAAGTTCATGTCATTGTCCAAAAACGAAAATCCATAGAATGTTTTGAAAACCAAAGACTTTTTTTTTTTCCTGACTATTATATTTATAAGTTTTGTTGGGTTCTTTGATTTCAGAGTTGTCCGAGTTTTCCTGGAAACGGGTTGAATTAAATTTGACGAGGAAAGAAAAATATTGAAAAGATTTGTGGTTATTTTCTAATCGTCAAACAATAGGAATCTCTATTTTATAGAGTGGTATATAAGGGAAAGAGAATCCCTTTAATTTCTCTCTTCCTCTCCCATTTAATTTTCTCTGTGTTTTCTCATTCCTTCTGGGAATTCTCTGTCTAGGGGAGAGAACCAGTGAAAACTCTCTCTCTCTCTACCTCTGTCTTTCTCTCTCTTCTCTGTTTGAATAATCATGATGTTGATTTTTGACAAGGTTTCAACGCTTACAAACCTTGAATGCTTCTTGGATTGTGTAACTCCAGTTGTTCCATCCCATTTGCTGCCCAAAGTTTGTCTCTATTCCTTTTCCTTTTCTAATATTCTATATTATCGAATGTAACAATCTAATTGTATCTAACGTCTGCCTGCTTTGTGGGTTAATCTTTATTTTATGAAATCGTGTTTATGATTATTGATTATTTGTCCCTTTCGTTGTTTGATGATTTGTGACCAGAGTGACATGGAGAATCTGAATAGTTTATGGCATCCATGGGAAAGAGAAAAGTTAGACTATTTTACATTGTCTGATCTCTGGAATTGTTATGATGAATGGAGTGCTTATGGGGCTGGAGTTCCAATTACTCTTGATGATGGCCAAAATTTGGTGCAGTATTTTGTGCCTTATCTCTCTGCAATTCAAATCTTCACCAGCAATTCTTCTGTAAACTGCGTAAGGTAATCTTCTAATTGAATTGGTGAAAGTTGAAATTTAAGTTGTATTTATTTGGCTTTCTTCCAATTGAATTAGTGTTGGTACAGTTCTGTTTTTATTTGTTTTCAAAGTATTTATTTGTGAATTGCCAAATAGTTATTTGTTTTGTATTGATGATATAAAGTAGGGAAGAGACTGACTCCATAAGTGAGACTAGGGATTTCTTTAGTGATTCATTGAGTGATGAGAGTGACAGCGAGAAGCTTTATAGATCGGATGGATGTTCGTCCGAGGAAGGATTATTCGAGCACGATAACTTTTGGCATCCCAATGATAGATTGGGTAATCTTTACTTTCAGTACTTTGAAAGAAATTCTCCGTATGAAAGAGCTCCCCTCATGGACAAGGTAACTCCATTCTCTAGTTCATGTTCACGGTTCTAATTCTTGATGATTCAGTTTCTCCGATTACTCGTGCCTAGTTATTATCATTTGACTCCATTAGTTATTTGTTTAACAGATCAATAGCCTAGCTCAAAGATACCCGGGATTGTTGTCACAAAGAAGTGCAGATCTTTCACCTGCTAGCTGGATGGCTGTCGCTTGGTACGTCTCTATTTCTATCGAATAGTTGCATTTTTAACCATAATAAAAGAACCGTGTGTAAATTTATTGACATGAATGACTTTCAGGTATCCGATTTACCACATTCCAATGGGAAGAACCATTAAAGACTTGCACACAGGCTTTCTCACATACCACACCATGTCTTCTTCTTTTCAAGGTATGCACTTGGTTCTAATGAATTTGTACTTGTCTGTATTTGACATAATTATAAAAAGAGCGTCAATTATGATTCATAGAAATGGACCTTGAAGACGACAACGGGTGGAGTGCTGAAAGTAAAAGAAAGGAAGGAGAATGCATCTCTCTCCCTCCTTTTGGTATGGCCACTTATAAAATGCAAGGCGATGTGTGGGTCTCGAACAAGAATGGTAGGGATCAAGAGACGCTGGCGTCTCTTTTGGGGGCGGCAGATTCCTGGCTAAAGCAATTAAGGGTCCAACACCATGACTTCAACTACTTCATGGGATTTGGTTCGGGTAAGACCAGAACCAGCGATATTTTCTCGAACCACACAATAGGGACCAAATATTAGAATCGGGTTTTTTGGTTTTCCGTACTTGTGTTGATAGGAAGCATGAGATTTAGTAGCCTTTGGGTGGAATGAGTGTACGACTTCTTTGTTGATATTTTAGCATTAGGATCTCATCTGATTGCCTAATGATGACCCCATCTGGTTTTAAGTTTTGTAAGCTGTCGATATTTAATCTAAGGGGATGTAAATGAAGAGATATAGAGAGGGAGAGAGAGACGCCGGTGGGGCTTTTGTAACTCGGAATTAATTCCATGCCTGTATGTAAAGGAGAGCAATGCTTGTACCCTTTGCAAATCCTTTTTGTTCTATAATATGCGTGAATGAGCTTAAATATTTATTTCCGTGAAGGTCAAAAGTACATTATTTATTTTCACCGAACCTTTTATTTTATTTTTTAGTTACAAGTAAAATTAAATTTTTCCGACATATTTTCTACTTATAATTTTGACAATTTACACAATATCAACAACAATGTCATCTACGAATATACATCTACATTAATTCTATAAATTTACAATACAAGGGTCATTGTCAGGTACACATGTATGGATACGAGAAATGCTACACTTAGGTCCCATTGTCGGCCCTACACACATGAGAGGGTTGTGTACGAAGTGTATACAAGTAGCAATTTTGGTATGGATATTATATGCAATTTGTAAGACAAGATAGGTACCGTTTGGCCCATTCCGAAGACTTTTGTTGTCTATCAAGACATCTTATCATGATTTTTGATTCAAACTTATGAAAGGGATATAAAACTTTAACCTATTTTTCACGTGATGGTACACTGTTGATAAGTCCTAATATCTTTATCTTGTTTTATGGGACACGAATTTTAAGATTTCATCCTCAAGCTGACATTCGGTGTTCATAAGATATAGCATCTCTCTTTTTAAGTGTTATTGAATTCTTTATCTTTATCTTCTTTTTTTTTGCACAAATTTTGAATCATCCAAGTATTTTTGTCGAACTAGCAAAGTTGACGAGAGTTTTTTCGTCCATTTAAATACCCTATAATAATAATATTATGCCACTTTAGAAAAAAAAAACGTCACATTAGTCACAAAGTGCAACCACTAACCATATTGAAATGTGAAACCACATTATTAATTAACACATTTATCAGTCTCTCTACGCTTCACATGGCCATTGCCAGTTTTTGTCGGGATAGAACTGTATGGCACTCTTGATTGACTTTAGGATCTGTTTGGATTGGATTAAAATCTGATTTTAATTTAAGTCAAAGTTAAACAATCAATATTAATCACATCTTTCATAGATCCCACATCTTTTCAACCATACATTTCAAAAACTTCTATCACTATGCACTAAAAATCTGATTTTAATCCACACCAAACACCCTCCTAATATTCTTTGATATTCAGAGGATATTCACTATCGTAAACTTAATTACACCCTGTTTGGTTTGGATAAATGTTAGATTTTTAGTAAATTTTGATAAAAGTTGATAAGATGTGTGGTTGAAAAGATGACAAAAATTATAAGTTTCATAAAAAGTGTAGTTAAAAATGAATTTTAAAAAATAGGGTCAAAGCCGATGCATAAAAAAAATAGAACGTTGAGTTATAATAAAAAAGAACACATTGGCAAAAGCTTTATGAGCTCAATAAAACTTTATCTCGTTTATTCAAAAACCTGTCCACCACCAACCAAACGAAAATATGGAAAAATTCAACAATCCAATAATCGAGTTACCGCTTACTAATTAATCAGACATATGGAGAGAAAGAGGAGTGCAAAATTGGCTTATCTGTGGCCAATTTGTTTTGCAAATTGCAATCAAATTTTAGGTTTATTGGAAGAGAGGAGAAAATGGGACAAACTATTTAGACAAGATCATTTACTATCCGTTTGGTAGGGATTAAAATTCAATTAAAATTGAAAATATGGTCATTTTTGGGTCACACTCGTCTAATAAAAGTCAACAATAATGACTAATTTTTCAATTTTAATCTGATTTTAATCCCTACCGAATGAGCCCTTAATTAATTCGGGCAATGGACAAAAATACGTATTCTGAGATGTACAAAAAGAATTAAAAAATTGGTCCAGTTAATTTTCCCCACATTGGGCTTAGAAAATGAATATATTTTTGTGATAATTACATTGAACTAGAATTTTTAACATTCAATCTCATAAATCAGATATAAAGCTTATTTATACAAAAAATTAGATATTAATTGAAATGTTTAATATTAATAATACCAATAAAATTCATTACAAACCCTAATTATTCTCCTCTCTCTCTCTCACACGCGCGCACACGACAAGCATCTCCTCTCATTGCCGGTAAGTAGTGGTTAGACGAGATGAAGCAAGCTGGTCACTACGACCTAAGGAGGAAACCCCCTCCGAAGTTACTAGGCTTTATTGCCAGTCATTAGAGATACAAAGTTTGTAATTGAACAAGAAGGCTCAGGCTCTTCGAGAGATCAAGTAATTCATCCCTTGCTTGACCAAAATGAAGTAACTCATCCCTTGCTTGGTATTTGGTTGGTGGTGGTTGTAATGTTAGCTGTAGCAGCGAGATAGTGGTGGGGCGGCGTTGCAGTTGCTGCAAAGTCGCAGCCTGGATGTGCGACAACATTATTTTAGATCTAATTTTTTGGTGGTGTTTGGATAGTGGTGGTTGTGATGTTGGCTGTGATGGTGAAATGGTAATGATATTGGTGGTTTGGTGAGGGGGTAGTTGTGGTGTTCAGGCACTAAAGGAAGTGGTCATGACAGTGGTGCTATTGTCGTGGGTGGGATAGAATGGGTAAGGTGCTTTTGACCAATTATTTGGTTAATTGTGTCCAATAAATTGGTTAATTTTGTGACCAGTGAATAATACGTAACCTAAAAAATATGATTATGATTCATAATTTATTAAGTTATGACCGAAAAATAACTTATAATTTGATAATTTGTGACCATTATAAAAAATGTGAATCATAAAATTCGTGATTTGATAAATAAATTGTGATCTATAATACTTTTTATTCTGTGATTGATGAATAAATTCTGACATATGAATTTTTTGATCTGTGATCGAATAAGAATTTGTAACTAAATAATTTGATAATATGTAACCGAAAAATAAGTTAAGTATGTAGGTGTGACCATAAATTGTATAATTGATACCTTAATATATTTAATTAATAAAATATATTTTTGCTTAATTATTTCATAAATAAATTTTAATTAATATCCAATTTTTGAATTTTTAAACCTTGTTTCTTAATTTTGAAATGTGTCATAATTAATCTCTTAGTTATGAGATTAAAATGGGGGTGTATTTATGAAAATAAAAAATGTGGTGTGAATAGTGGCTCTTAAAAAATTTGTAGGAAATTTCATCATTTCTCGTGAATTTCTATTTCATTGAATGTTGTACAACTCCTAATTTTGCAATTCTCCATCCAAATTAATTAATTAATCCCACTACAATTAATAATAAATTATAAGTCTTATAACAGATTTCGTTTCTTATTTGAAGCCATCAAAGGGACTAATGAAACCCAATTAAACTACAATAAATTAATGGAAAAAAACCATATCTCAGGGCTTGAGTATAGGCCAATTCGATTTTAATAGATCAAGTTCATAATTCCAAAATTAAAGTAATAAACAAATAATTTAAAATATTTTATTAATTAAATATATTAAGGTCACAATTATACAATTTATGGCCACAGTTACGTTCTTAGATCACAACTTATTTATTGGTCACATATTATTTTTCACTCACAGATCAAAAAATTTATAGGTCCCAATTTATTTATCTATCATAAATCACAAATTTTATAGGCCACAACTTATTTCACGATCACAAATTATCAAATTAGTTAGTGGCAAATTACCATTGGTCACAAGTTATCGAATTTTTAGGTTACATATTAAATAGTTGCTCACAAATTAATCAAATAGTTGGTCACAAACACCAAACACCACATTCCCAATCCCACCACCGACACCAATACTTGGTCACAATTCAACCAAATAATTTGTCACAAACACTCTTCATCCCACTCTAACTACCATCCAACCCCACCACAATCCCACCATCAACACCAATAGTTGATCACAATAATCCAAATAACTGGTCACAAATTCTTCAACCCATCCCACACCAACTGAACACCATGCCACCTCACCACAGTCGTTGCTAGCACCACCACTACTGGCTACTCCACCACCTTCACCACACCATCACCTTTGCCACCATTGCCACTGTTATCGTCATCGTCACCATCATCGTCATCGTCACCGTCACCACCAGTCCACCACCTTCAAACACATCTAAAAATTCCACCACCACCTTTCCAAAGTCAAACAGGCAAGAAGATCTAAAGCCACCATCACCTCATCTCCATCACTCCTCTTCCCACCACCATCTTTACCCAAAATTGTTTCGCATATATCTTTTCATCTATCCATGGGCGACATTATGCAGGGTTGCGTACAGCTGCATGCACAACGAAACCATCACCATTGCGTATGGCCTCTCTGCATAGCGCAGTAGTGATAATTGACACGACCCGTCCTGAATCACCCTAATGGACCCGACACGTGCCGTACGTCGATAGTAGATACCAGCTAATTGCCGGTCCCACCATCAAGGCGACTATGACATGCTTGACAGTGACATATTCTTATAAAATTTTGACGGAGTTTCCTTTGCAATATGGACTAAAACTACTTAAACAATAATTAATTTTCTTAAACCAGTACATATAGCCCCCGTTTGACACCCATTAATTTCTTTTTTCTTTTTCATTTTCATTTTTCATTTCAACCACACATTCTCCTAATAAAATAATATTACACACAAATCAAAAACTTTTCATCACTTTTCCACCACACATTTCTACATCAATCACTATTCCAAAAATTCTTTTCTACTCAAAATGGGTTTCAAACAGGGGCATAATTTAAAACAGGGTACACCAGCCTCGCAAAACTCAAATTATTCAAAATAGAATGCTGGCAAATCGATATGTCCTATACTTTACAACCAAAAGTTCCTAAATGTACTAAGGATATCAATTATGCAGTGAGCCCATAATAAACTTTTCTAATAAAAGCTACATGTACCCTAAAACAAATAAGAACTAAATAAACTAACAAAATGAGTCATGCAGCTAATGACAATGTATGTGACTTAAATCGGTAGATCGACAGGCTCCAAACTGCTCAACTCAGCTACTACATGTTAAGGAAAGAGATAATAAAATCTATGAGTTTGCAACTCAATGAGTGGATAGTTCGCAGATAATACATATTTACTGAAAAATCTAATTTACTTTCTTACCGCTTTAAGAGATTCTAAATTCTAATCATTTCTTTTAGAACTGAAACATACTAAAATCATAAAATTCTTACTCTTTAGTCTGAATAACCAACCGTAAAATATGTCAATGATAGGTAATCTGTATCGACAACAATTTGGGTAAAGATGTCATTTCTGTAAGTTAAAATCGTATTTCTGTATCGAATAAGCTGAATTCTATAATCGGAAATGAACTATTATTTGATATTTGAAAATATGTATCATAACATCGTATAAAATCATAATGCTGGTGCTAAATCATAAATTAGACTCAAGCTGATATCTAAAAATGATAATAATTGATATCACGGGATGAGTAAGTACATTAGTGAATTCAGTAAGCTAAGACCATAATCTGAAATCAATAAGCTAAACTGTAAGTTGAAAGCTAATAATCCACTATATACTGGATAATCACATCAAATAATCAATAAGCTAAACTGTAATTTGAAAGCTAATAATTCACTGTATACTGGATAATCACATCAAAATATCAATAAGCTAAACTGTAAGCTGAAAGCTAATAATCCACTGTATACTGGATAATCACATCAAATATGCACCATGTAATCATCTACTGATGATATGCACATAAATGGCTAATCAACACTTCTGTACACGGCCGTAGCCTCTCAGTGCACGAAGTGGAAATAACATAATCATCTTTATACACGGCTATAGCCCTTCAGTGCATAATAGGTACCCTTACACATGGCCATAACCCCTCAGTGGATAAAAGTTACCTTTACACATGACTGTAGCCCCTCAGTGTATAAAGTGAAAATAATATAATCATCCTTATACACGGCTGTAGCCCCTCAGTGCATAATATGTACTCATTACACACGATTGTAGCCCCTCAATGGATAAGAGTTACATTTACACACATCTGTAGCCCCTTATTGTATAGGAGTCAAATACACGACTCTAGTACACAGTCGTAGCCCCTCAGTGCACTAGAGTAAAATAACTACATCGGGGTATTTTCTGATGGTATCAACATAATCATGCTCATTTACTAATTTCTTGAAAATAAGACATTTCATGTAACTATTATGCTTCTTTAAAAATTTTGGGAATCATTTAAACATTCATATTAAATAAACATGATTATAAGTTTATAAATTAAAATTCTTATTTTTTGGAAAAGTAAGTTCTCTACTCACTCAAAAACAAGCTACAGTTTAAGACGTTTGGTAAGCTTTTCCAATCTCTTCGTCACCCCCTGAAATACTATAGAAGATAACTAATTAAACCAATATAAAATCATGAAACCTCTAATAGTATTTTCATATTAGATTGAGTTAAAAGTAAGTAAGTTCACTTTTAACTCTAATAGATTCGGTACAACATTCAAGTTAAATTAAATTGATATGGTTAATTAAATTTCACGTGGTTAAGTCCAATACATTTCAAAATGTACGCTCAATCTTATTACCAAATTAAAGATGAACTTTAATAAAATTGTGACAACCTTATCAAAACAAAATGTTCATCTTTATTTACCAATTTTGAACAATAAACTTATATTGAATTTTGAATCGAATATTTTCATGTTTAACAACTTAAGCATCCAATTTATAATATCATATCGATCAATGTACAAATACATGCACGAATTAATATCAATAATTTATCAAAAATACAATAATATTTTATTTCATAATTCTGGTCCAAAACACAATGACCCTTTCAACCTATTCATAGGACTTGTTCACTACTCGGAGGTCCCAATTCACCCAATTAATTTAAAAAACTTTTTTTACGGAACATACATATCAATATGCGTGGATCATAACTTTTGTTCCACTTCCAGTTGCTATGTTAATACAAATAAATTTACTCCATCGGCAAAACCTATCCAACAGTTCTTAGGACTATAGGGCGCAAATAAGTTGAAGAAATATTTACAAACAAACTGACTAATCATAGACATCCCTCTACGCTAATGCTATATGACTAATCTCCACCAAACATCATCGTCCAAATTTTTTTAGTCATTTTAATCTAACTTTACCAGAGTTAGGTTAGGTTAGATACTTCTATCATTTAATCTAACTGTTTTGTGAAATTAATCAACATAAATTCTTATTTTTTTCAGGTGGGATATTAATGAAATTGAACAGTTATCACGTATATCAAACCATGAAAGAAGCAATAAGTAATACATTTTACAATTAATCCATATCTGTTGCTTCTTATTATCTTATATACTTAATTTGTAATTGTTAACTTATAAAAACATCTACTAAATTGTTTTGTTTGAAAGAACTTGTGAGGACTCACTATGTGGAAGCCAAGTGGTACATTGAAGGACATTTGTCACCATTTTCTCAGTACACGAGCATGCCTTAATCACATGCTCTTATTTTTATCACACAACTACATCCTTATTGGGGATCATTTGGGTCACCAAGGAAGAATTTGAATGGCTAAGCAATAAACTTAAAATTCTTGTAGCCGGCCTCGACTCATTGATAACATTGCTACCTTTGAGGTATGAAATCAAAATGTCAAATATACAAGCAAGTTTAATAAAGTCTCTTATCTAGGGTTCTCTAAGGGTGTGTTTGAGCCACATTATTTTGGAAAAATGTATTTTGGAATAATAAATTGATGGAAAATATGTGGTTGAAAAAGAAGGAAAAGTTATTGATGTGCTGGAAAATATTATTTTATTAAAAAATGTGTGGTTGAAAATGAGTAGAAGAATAAAAATGAGAGTGAGAATTTTAATGTGTACCAAACATGAGCTAAATTATATTTTAATTAGGGGAGGGTATTTTAATCGAAATCAAATCGGAATCGGAGGTTGTGTTCGGGTTTCAAAAAAATAATATAGCCCCTATTTGACTCTCGTTTTTGGGGAAAATGTATTTTGAAATAGTGATTTTTAAGAACGTGTGATTAAAAATAAGGAAAAATGAATGTGTGGTTGAAAATGATTTTTTTAAAAAAGAAACCCAAATAGAGTCTAAGAATTGTAATCGAGAATAGAAAATAAAAAACCAACCGGATCCGGTCGATTCTTGGTTCTTGAATTGGAACTATGGGGGACCAGACTCTAAAATCAAAATTTTCATTTTTTTAAAATTTTTATTTTTTAACATTTATTCAATCTAAATCAATGACCCCATCCCAACAAGTACAAGTTTGCAAGGCCAAGCTAGTACTAGGCTCAAGTTGTTCATTTGAATAATTGAATAATATTGTTTTAGTTCATAGTCATTTCTGACCGTACTTTACACGATGTACGTCTCACAAACCTTTCTTAAGGTACCGCATGCAGAGCCACAATCAAAATTTGATGTCATTATGCTAGGTATTGGATATATTTGGTGACATATTTGCATTGGATTAAAGAAGTGTTGAAATATGTATTTGGTGATATATTTTATTTCTTCTATTTTTGCTAGATATTGAAAAAATAATTTGTACTGTCAAGCTCACAATTTTTTTGGAAAATGTTATGGGCATAATCGAACTTGAATCGAAACATACAATTTCGGTTTGAGTTTGGTGCCAATAATTACGTAGACCCGAATGGTTCCATTAATGAAATATTCTAAGTATAATAGATGGTTTCGAGTATTGAAATACTTTGATCGACCTATCCGATATCTGGACTTGATTCTTAATGAAGGTTGAGAAGAAAAGTGGCCAAATTGCAGGGGCGTCGAATCATACATGACTGAGAATTGCGTCACTAAAGAAGATGTTGTCAATATTTTTCTTGAAATGGCTACAAATGCATGGAAGGATATTAATGAAGAGTGCTAATAAGTGCGTTTTATAGACTTATTTTGGTTTATTGATAAGTGCGTTTTGCACACTTAATTATGCTACAAAACATGATTAATTGTTGATATAAATGTTTGATACGGCTTAATCCGATATGAATTGTGTTTGTAGGCTTACTTTAATGGAATTCATGAAATGTGCGCGAAAAAAGCGAAAATGACCAAAATGGAAGGAAATGAAAGTTCGAGGACTAAATTGTAATTATTCATAAGTTGACCCGAACGATGAATCAAGCATAGAATCTTGCCAAAGATCTAATTGTCAATAATATGGATGACTAGAGGATGATGGAAGAGGAAGAAAAGCTAAAAGTGGAATGAAAAGAAAATTGAGGATCAATTTGCATTAGAAGTGAAAATTCTACCATGCTATAACCCAGACTTCAACTGAGATTTTCAGGAAGCATTTACTTTGCCTATACTATAGCATGAGAATATACCTTGCTATAGTAAGGTGTATTCTGGGCGAGAAAATCTTTTCTTTCCTTATCCAACTCAAACTCATATGGTAGTGATTTTAGGGCAACTATAAAAGCCTAAATTCGTCCAGAACTAAGTTTTTATGCATTTTTAGAGAGAAAAACACCATTGAAGAGCAAAGAGAATGGCTAGAACAAAGGTTTCACTTCAAGATTCAAACTTTAAATTCTAATTCTTTGGTGATATCTTCTCTTTATTACTTTTATTGTTCTTTAATTTTATTCATGCTAGGCTAGACTTTTTTATGTACTAGGTGAACGATGAACCTCGTATTGTGAACTTTTAATTTCTATATTGCAATTTGATATTTAAACACGTTTGACGGATGTTGAATGATTTATATACACTTTCTTGTCTCTACAATTATATGCGCAATAATTGTATGAGTTTGAGTGATTTATTTTATGCATTCGAAAGAAGGGAAATATATTCTACAATGTATAAATCATCGTAGGGTCCAATAGGGGATAGAAATATACCGCTATGCTTTACGTGAATCTCTAAGTGTTTACAAAACGTCATGCATTTTTGTATATTGCATTTGTCATAGAAATATAGTCAAATGATATGCTAGAATATGTTCAATTCTACTCGAAAGAGATTATTGGATAAGTTAGAAACATTGATACTTTAACCAATTCATCGTGTTGTCAAATTGTGAAATATGAGTTAAAAGTGAACTTGCTTGGTGATTCGGGATCTTAGTGCGCTTTTTCATACATTAATTTCATCAACCTTTTGCATTCGACATATTTTTGCATTTAGCTCATAATTTTAGTTTAATTTACGTAGTAGTCATAGCTTCATCAAAAACCACAAAAAACAATCATCTTGAGTTTAATAGATTCGGTTAATGTCGAGATAATAGAAATCACATTAAATCAATCATCGTGTGAATGATACTCGAAATTCTTGAATTTATACTTTATTACTTGTCAACGAACCGTGCATTTGCGGTGATTTAAATCCGAAACATATTTTCGTGAACATTTACAAATATGGATAATTGTCAATAAATATGTGAATATAGCTTAATTCCGTGTAATTTGTGTTTTGTAGGCTAATAACAATGAACGTGGTAAAAATTCGAAAAAATAAGCAAAAAATGACTAAAATGAAGCAAAATCAAAGTTTAAGGACTCAAGTGCAAATAGTGAAAAGTTGTGTCGATCTCACGATGAAGATTTGAGAGTGTTGAACATCAATTGAATGAGGTAAGAAGCCAAATGGAAGAAATATGGTTGAAGTACTATCACATATCAACTTCCAGCCGAAAAAGTTATACTTCGAATTTTTAGTCTTAGTTTGAGACCCAATTTTGACATAGAAGACGTTCGAATTTGAAAATTTATGTTTCTGGAATATTTGTATCCCTTTTAGTAAACTTTCCAACTCATTTTAAATTATCTCAATCGGATATCGGGAGAGAAAGATTTGACTAAAATATTAAAACTGTCTGGTAGGAAAAAAGTATAACCATGCAGCACATGGTAGAACTCTCCATGCGGTCGTATGGCTCATAACCATGCGGCCACATGGTTGTTTTCCAGCGCGAGAAATTTATGGTTTCCTTTTTCAATTCAAACACCTTTGGAAACAAATCTTGTGATGGTATTTAAGCCCTAAAACCATCCAAAACGAGGGGAGCAGTTTTATCAAGGTTTTGAAAGATGAAAAAAAGGCAAGAACACGAAGAACAATACTACGAAGCGAAGATTAAATTCAAGAACTCAATCGGTGATGTCGTTCCTTCATTGTTTTTCTAATTTTCTTCTCCCCACCATATTAGGCTAGATTTATTTGTGCTAAGAAATGATGAACTATGTATTTTGATTTTTGATTCTTAGTTTTACATTATTGACAATCAAAAACATATTTTAGATATTTGAATGATTTATATGATTTTAATTTTTCCATGATTATTGTGCACGTAATTATGTGAGCTTGATGATTTATTTCATGCATTCGAGAGAAGGGAAATAAATTCGATATATATAAATCATCATAAGGTCCGATAGGGAATATAAATATGCCACTATGCCTTATGTGAATCTTTAAGTTTTCATAAGAACTCATGTATTCTTATATATTTGCATCCATCATAAAAATATAGTTGGTTCATATATCAGAATATGTTTAACTTTACTTGAGAGAGATTGTTAAATAATTAATGAGCATTGATTCTTCAATATTTCCAAACATATCTTGAAGTGTAAAACTAGGTTTAAAAAGAATATTACATAGGGATTTGTGATCTTAGTACATTCATCACATATTAGAAAACACTTCAATTTACATTCATCACTAATTTGCATTTAGTTAGTTAATTCATTCATACTTGCATACTTATCATTAATTTAATTATTATTTCATCAAAACAAACATTCTCAATTTTTATTGTTTTGGTTAAGGTCACGGTAATTAGAATTAGAACTAATCAATCCTTGTTGGAACAATACTTGGATTCAAATCTATTTAACTACTTTAAGGAACCGTACATTTGCGGCGGTTTTAAAACGAACAAATATTTTCGCGAACAAGTGCCTCAAATCAACTTCCTCTTCTCGGAAAATTTTAATATGAATTATCAATCTCAAACATAATATAAACGTCACTTATAAAGACAACGAAAACGAATATACAAAACCCTAGAAAAATTCTAGAATCCCACGTCATTACTTTGCTTATTGATGCCTTTTGAGGTCTAAATTTTGTTTGATAGCAGGCTGGGGACAAATTGATATCTACAAATATTAATTAATTTTTTTATGTTATAAAATTAAAACTTTGAGTATGGTGTGCACATTACTCAAACAATGGATTGTATAATGTTTGCAATCAATTTTTTAAATTATTCATCATTTTCAAAGTCAATTCATTCTTCAATGTCAATGCGTGGAATCACTTACTGCCAACCTGCATTGGACAATAGAGACGAGTGTGAAAACTCAACATTAACATCGTCAAAATATCTGGTATAAACTATCTAGAATGCGATTAATCTAAGGGGCGAGAGATAGATGAGGATAGAGACCTGTGGGGGCATTTGTAACTCTACTAATTCAATTCATGTACTGACGTGGCGAATTCAAAATTTTGAGTTAGTATGAGCGGCCATCGATAGTTGGCAGTAATAAAATATTAAGAGGTCTGTTTGATGTCCATTTTTTATGCATTTTAAAATAGTGATTTGTTGGAGAATGTGTGGTTAAAAATAAATAATTTTTTTGAATTTGCACGTAATATTATTTTATTGAAAAATGTGTGGTTGAAAAGAAAAAAGAAAAATGTATTTTGAAAAAAAAGTAGAATCAAACAAGGTCTAAAATTTAAATATAACAATTATTTTGTTCAAGCTGAACATATATAATTTTGTTGTACAAATTAGTAATATTCAACAAATGATATTGTAGCTAAGTTTTGTATACATGTTCGAATTTTTACAATTACATTAAATTTTTTAAATTTTAACATATATTATTCTAGTAAACTTAGTATCAAAATTCAACAAGTACCATAATTGTCAAGTTTTCAATAACCCTAAGGAGAGCTCGCATATTCAAATCCCCTCCCTATTGTATTAAATTTTGGTAAAAATTTTAGAACTAAAAATATTTCACAATAAATTAGTAGGAATGGGATACAATACCGAGACTTCCAATATGAACATGCAAGTTCTAACCAGCTGAGATACAAGAAATATTTGAAAATAAAATGATATAATCTAAAAAGTCTATCTATTGTCAATTAAAAAACTATTCCCGACAGACCTATCACGCGCGACTTTCGGGGCTTGTCGGGTGCTGGATCCGCCACTGTGTACTGTATGTAGAGGAGAGCAATGCTTGTAGCCTTTGCAAATCTTTTTTGTTCTGTAACATGCCTGACTGTGCTCAAATAATTTTTCCGAGTACGGTGAAAGTCGAAAGTACGTTATTTATTTTGACATAATAACCTTTTATTTTCTTTGATCACGAGTAATAAAGTAAATTAGGCGGATATATTAAGGAATGTAAGTCTACTTATAAGTTTACAGTACAAGGGTTTATTGTCAGATTCACGTGTATTGACATTATCTACGGTTTCTAAAACAAGATAGGTAACATTTGGCCCATTATGAAGACTTGTGTTCTCTATAAATCTTGTCATGATTTTTAATTTAAACTGATGAAAGCGATAAAAACTTATCCTGGTCTCTCGTCCCTCATGAGCAGGATAAAAATTTTCCACCGTTGATGTTGGAACCAAACTAAGGTTCTCTCGTTACGTCACCGATGAGAAATTTTTATCCTACACGCTAGGGGCAAGAGACCAATTCTAATAAAACTTGTTTGTTAGGACCATAAATCTCCAAGCTGATATTCGGTGTTTGAAAAATGTTCGTTTTATCAATTTTTATTAAAATGTATTGTTTCTCCATTATTTTTTTTGCACAAACTTTGAACAATTGTGGGGAGTTTTTAATCAACGAACACAATTTCAATGTTTAGGTAATCGAAAGAGATTGACAACGATAAATTTATTTATAAACTAAGGCATATGTTTGAAGATATAAATTTAGTTTTAAATTTTTCATTTTTTGATACAATTAATAATTATTATTTTTCTTGATTTTAGTAAACGGATAAGGGTCTGCGCAAATGCTTCATGAATCACATTGGCTGCTTTCATTCCGGGTTTCTATTTTAAAGTGCGCAGTGATTGGGGTATCATGAACAAATATATATAGTTCATTTTATTGAACTCACTCTGTCTTGAGGATATCTCATTTAATAAAGAAAATACTTATATTTTATTAAACAACTAGTAACAGAAGAATAAAGAAAATACTTGTATTTTATTAAACAACTAGTACCATTTTTCCTATTATTCAACAACTTCATTTTTATCATTTCGTTAATTATGTCGAAATTCGTGGTTTAGTCGATGGTCATTGGCTAAATTTTTCATTGAAGCTTTAAGTATGTAACATTTTGCACTTCTTTAACAACGAATATATCAATATTCAAGAAAAAAAAAAAACAATGAATCTAGTAAGAGCACCATTATTAACTCTTCACCTTTTTTAGTTCCATTTGTTTTTCATATCCTGATTTCTATTTTAGGATATATTTTAAATTCCATACATGTATTTGAACTTGAATTTATTGGATATTCCATACATGTATTTGAACTTGAAAGCGTATTCCCAGGATGTATATTCCATACATTGAACTGTATGATTCAATAGTGTGCCATATTTCCAGTAACAATTAATCCATCACCTTCTCGATTTAAATGTTTGAACAGTCTGTACCTGCCAGATTAAAATATTTGACACACATTTGACATACGCACATCGCTGCAAACATGTGAGAAATATTATATTCCCAACACTTGTATTATAATTATATGGCCAGACTTTTCTTTAATGTAGATTCAACTACTTGAAAACTCATTTGCATCTTATAACATACAAAATAATTAAGAAATCATTGGATGGTTAAAGGTAATTGGGTGAAAAGAGTATAAAATTACTAACATTGATATAAGGGTTTAAGATAATCTTTTTGAGTGGACTGACCTTCTAAGATGGAAAACGTCATGTCTTAGCTCCCGGATTCAACTACAAAAGTATATTAAAATTCACGTCAAAGTCAATAATTAATTTTAACCACATATTTTATCAAAATCTGATTTTTAAAGCATGGACTTAACATGCTAAGGATAAAAGTCTTGCACCATTTAAGTTAAAATTTCTAACCAACGCAAAAGGTTTGTTGAGAATTAACACTAATCTCTTGATTTGTTCACAGGATCCTTGTTCAAAATTTCAAATAGTTTATCTAAAAGCTAGAAAAATATAAAATAGATGGAGAAAATATTAAAAAAACTATTTACATGAAAAACTCTCAAGTTGAAGAAAAATCACGAGTCGAAATATAATGGATGATTTCGGTTATTGAAATAATCTAACCGACCCATTCGATGTACAAGCCTGATTCTTACTTTGTCTTGAGGATATCTCAATTAATTAAAGTGCGCAGTGATTGGGGTATCATGAACAAATATATATAGTTCATTTTATTGAACTCACTTTGTCTTGAGGATATCTCATTTAATAAAGAAAATACTTATATTTTATTAAACAACTAGTACCATTTTTCCTATTATTCAACAACTTCATTTTTATCATTTAGCTAATTATGTCGAAATTCGTGGTTTAGTCGATTGTCATTGGCTAAATTTTTCATTGAAGCTTTAAGTATGTAACATTTTGCACTTCTTTAACAACGAATATATCAATATACAAGAAAAAAAAAACAATGAATCTAGTAAGAGCACCATTATTAACTCTTCACCTTCTTTCTAAATAAATTTTGTTATATGAATTGATTTATAAGGTGAGAGAGAGACTTCCTAATGTTTAGCCCTTCTTCCGTACCTATATTGATTGAAATTAGGTCAATAGATGCGTCCAAATTTGAGTTCCAAAAGAGTGTACATCATAAAAGTAAAGTTGTCGCCCAAATTAACCTTATGCTCAAGCATGGTATATTTGGTTGTTCACTCATGGTAATAACAAATCAGCCTCGGGTTCCCAACTTTTATGCCTTCTGCATGTTGGTGCGTTTGCATGGACAAGTTAAGTTTGGGACCAATTGCAAATTGGACATTGAACTTCCTCCAGGGTATGAATTGGTCATTTTTCGTGCAATTTCACTCTTTTATTCTCGTTCAATTGACTCTCCACATTCTTCGCTCATCGATATGAGGTCTGAATCAATTGTTTGATATTTGCAATTTGGTCCCTGACTTTTGAAAATCATCATTTTTCACTGATTTTTCGTTCCTTTTTTTTTTTTTTTCCAATTTCACTTCCAATCATTGATTTACCTAACAAACAATAAATACACGAGATTAAGTAATAATTCATCAAAAGTACTCTCAAATATTCATATTTAAAGACCTAAATAAGTATATAAATTATACTTATCAACGTATCCAATAGCCTACAAATGCATTTGTCATAACATGTCATGTGTCCAGTTCCATAATATTTCATTTTAATACGTCGTATACTTGTCCAAGTATGTGATCCTTAAATTCAAGGGAAAACGCGAGTCAAAAATGAAGGATAATAATAACATTAATGTATGGAACTGGTGAAAGAGATTAATAAAACTTGTTTGTATTCCTCCTCGTCCAACCAGTCAAAAATGAAGAATAGTAATAACATTAATGTATGGAACTGGTGAAAGAGATTAATAAAACTTGTTTGTATTCCTCCTCGTCCAACCAGTCAAAAATGAAGAATAGTAATAACATTAATGTATGGAACAGTAGTCGAATAGCCACCTGCAATTGAATGGAGTATCATAGTCGCCATTCATTTCAACTATAAATAGAAGTAGCTCTTTAGTGTCCATCACCAGCAAGAGTTTAAAGTTTTAATATAAATTGTTCTGCTACATACCATAATAACTTCTTCTTATTCTATATACTAGAATGGCTGGAATCAGTCTGGCAACTGCTCTTGTTGAAAATGCCACAAACTGTGAAAAAGAGATTGTTCGTCCAGTCGCAAACTTCTCTCCCAGCTTATGGGGTGAACAATTTATCAAATTTTCTTTTGATACCAAGGTGTCGGTTCGATCCCTTTCTTTTTTGTATGGGCCTAGATATGTACATTTTTTTGGTGCACGTCTCTGTAATAAAATGTTTATACTTGGAACCCTTTCATTTTATAATTTGGGATGGGAACTTCAAGTTTGCCTAGATTTACTAGTAACATTTTTCAGCATAAACTGTTTGAAAAGGTTCTGAAAAAGATTGTTTGTTTAAAATATAATTTTGTTATGTATATAGAAGATTGTTTGAGGAAGATTCTTTGGGAAAATTTAATTGGAATTACTGCCTGGTACGTAGTATATGTTGCTAGTAACATTAATTTGATGCTAGGATACTCATTATATGTTGTTCTTATAAAACCGAACAGTTAGCAGAAAATTATGCCAAGGAGATTGAGGGGTTAAAGAATGAAGTGAGAAGCATGCTGACAGTTCAAGGAAAAAACATGGTGGAGACTATGAATTTGATTGATACACTGGAGCGCTTGGGCATATCATATCATTTTGAAGAAGAGATTGACGAACTACTAGAACGCTTCTTCAATCTCAACTCAAATTATGCAGATGAAGCGTATGACTTGTACACTGTTGCACTTCATTTTCGTTTATTCAGACAACATGGCTACCGTATATCTTGTAACATCTTTAAGAAATTCATAGACGAGAATGGAAAATTCAAAGAAAATATTAAGAGTGATACAAGAGGCTTGCTGAGCTTATATGAAGCAGCATACTTAAGAGTGCATGGAGAAGATATACTAGAAGATACCATTGCTTTCACAACAGACATCCTGAAATCCATGGCGTCACATCTAAGCTCTACCATTGAGAAACAAGTAGCTCATGCCCTCGTGCAATCCATCCATTTCGGAAACCCAAGAGTTGAGGCCCATAATTTTATCTCCATCTACGAAGAAGATGAGTCCAAGAATGAATTGCTGTTGAGGTTTGCCAAATTAGACTATAATTCACTGCAAATGTTACATAAACAAGATCTCTACGAAGTCTCAAGGTAATGTTCTTAAAATAGCACTGATAGCTCTATGTTTGTGCATGAACACCAATTGAATAAAAATTTCTTATATATATTGCAGGTGGTGGAAGGAGTTGGACCTTGTATCTATGCTTCCTTATGCTAGAGACCGATTGGTAGAATCCTTTTTTTGGGCTGTGGGAGTTTATCATGAACCTCAATATTCAACAGCTCGAATCATGCTCACCAAAACCATTGCAATGACATCAATAATAGACGATACATATGATGCTTATGGTACAGTTGAAGAACTTGAAGTTTTTACGGAGGCCATTCAAAGGTTCATATTTCTTTCTTTCAATAGTAATCACGATAGGAATACAAAATAGTTTCATAATTGTAATCAACATAATGTCTTTTTTTCTTTTCTTTTCTTATTTTCCAGGTGGGATATTAGCGAAATTGAACGGTTACCAGAGTATATCAAACCATTTTATAGTGCTCTTTTGAATCTTTACGAGGAGTTTGATGAAGAACTTTCAAAGGAAGAAAGATCTTACGCAATCTATTATGCAAAAGAAGCAGTAAGTACAACATTTTATAGTAATCCATATCTATTTATTCTTTTCTTGTTGCATCTTATTATCTTATATAATTAACTTATAGAAGCGTCTATTAATTTGTTTTAGCTGAACGAACTTGTGCGGGCTTACTATGTGGAAGCCAAGTGGTTCACCGAAGGATACTTACCACCATTTTCTGAGTACCTGAGCAATGCCTTAATCACAAGTACTTATTATTATCACACACTTACATCCTTGCTAGGGATCAAGTGTGTCACCAAGGAAGACTTTGAATGGATAAGCAATAAACCTAAAATTCTTGTGGCCAGCCTCATGATATGTCGACTTATTGATGACATTGCCACCTATGAGGTATGAAATAAAAATTGTTTATACGAAAACATCAATTATACTAGCAAGTTTAAGTCTCATATCTAATTGTTTTTTTTTTTCTAAATTATATCTTAATGAAGGTTGAGAAAGAAAGGGGCCAAATTGCAACCGGCATCGAATCATACATGATTGAGAATGGTGTGACTAAAGAAGTTGTTGTTGATAAATTTTCTAAAATGGCTACAAATGCCTGGAAGGATATTAATGAAGAGTGCCTCCGACCAACTTCCTCTTCTCGAGAAATTTTAATGCGAATTCTCAACCTCGCTCGTAATATAGATGTCGTTTATAAAGGCAACGAAGACGGATACACACAATCAGAAAAAGTTCTGAAACCTCATATTATTGCTTTGTTTATTGATCACTTCGAGGTTTAAATATCGTTTGAGAACAGGCTCGGGACAAATTGATATGTTCAAATATTAAGTAGTGTTTTTAGTTTTATTTATATCCTTATATATAAATGTTATAAAATAAAACTTTGAGACTGTATAATGTTTGCAATAAATTTGGTGAATTATTCTTCCTCTTCAAAGTCATTTATTCTTCAATATGCACGACGTTCACTGTCGAAACCAGTGCATAGAAATCACTGGCTGCCTTCCAATGGACAACAGAGACAGGAGAGAAAATTCAACATTAACAACGCCAAAAGTTCTTATGTAAATAATCTAGATTGCTTAAAATCTCGAGAAAGGTAAGTTTCAGATACATGTAGACAAAAAGTAACTTTACTATAAACACTGTGTCATAACAATACATCACAATCCTATTCCTCCTAATCCTCTCTTATATTTCAATAACTATTCCTTCTTTATTTTATTATTTTTGCAGTGAATTGTTTCAACATTTCTTTGTACTTAAACTTCCCATCAATGTTAAAGAAGGCAGAGAAAACTTATTCATTCATATTCTCGATATTTTATATTTTCGAAATCAACAAATTATTTTATTGAGAGAACGTTGATTGAAAATGAATTTAAAAAGATAAAATAAATTTGAAAAAGTGTATACCAAACACGGGCTAAATGAACCCAAAAGAAATACAATCTTATTTTGTGGGATCTTTTTTCATCTTTGATCCGTACTTTTTGTAAAGCAAAAAAGCTTTAAATTTAAAAATTAAATATAAGTAACCTCGTTAATTAATAATTTTTGTGTAATACTCTTTCTTAATCTTGTGGAGTCGAGTTTATATTCCAAATATTACTAGTAGGACTAGCTAGTTCTCAATACTACACAAAGAATATTTCTATACCATCAATATTCATACCCAATGGGGTTGAGCTCCAATTTTACATAACATTAAATGATAGATTCATTTAAATACAAAGCCACATTACTCATTTAATTGAGTCTATCATTTAATGCCTTATAATTGCCACATAGACTGTGCTTCAACCCCATAGGGGATGAATAGCATTATCTAATACAAAATGATGAATAAATTGAAACATGCCACGAAATATCTTGACAACATTAATGAGAGTCACATTAGACAGTAACACATTTACTACTTTTTTGCAATTTTGAACTTGAGAAATGTTCTCTGCATTTAATACTGCAATTGCTGGACCCCCCAATTCAATTACAGTCACGTAAAAATATAGGCGTTGTTGATATCAGTAACTTTGTTCATTACAACCTTTCTTCCTAAAAGTGTGAATGCGACGTTCATCACCATCGCTCATAAGGTTCAAAACCTGTGACATCTCTCTTTTTCATGTTGAAAAACGCAAGATTCGACCAAACTACACCTAAAGAGAGGGGGGGGGGGTGATTAGGTGTAAATGCAGAATTATCAATTTAATTAACAAGGAACAAGTTAATTATATTTAGGTGATTATTCATACAATTCAATTTAGCCTATCTTTGAATACCGCAGTTAAATCAAACAATAAAAAGCAGTAAACAACACCAAAATTGTTCACGGAGAAACCAACGTGGGAAAAACTCCGGGTGCTTTACTAGTCAAAGATCCACTATAAACTGTCAATGAACTTACAGACCACCAGCAAAGTTGATAACACAAGCTTTCTGATCTCCTGTCTGAAGTGCTAAACAGCCCTCCTGGAATGTGCACACGAACACCAATTCCGGCTCTTCTTTGTAAAACAGTCTTCCTGAAATGAGCACACGAACTCCAATCCTGACTCTTTCAGTTTATCTCCTGTAGATCTTCCCAATGAACTCCTTGTTCTCCAGTTCTTCCTTGATCTTTAATGCAGCACAGTTGACGAAACAATCTTGCAGCAGATCCAAGCGAAGAAGACAATTCGGTGTTTGATTTGGCTCTTTGATGTTTTCACAATGAATGACGCATAAACAATGGAGGGTTTAAACTTTGAATATGATGAAGCATGAATTCTCTCAAGAATATAATGTGTTCAACCTCTGTGCAGCAGAAGACGCGGCGCCAGTATTTATGTGTTGAACGAAACATGTTGTATGGGCCAAGTCAAATTCTCGAAAAAGGAAAATTAGGTCTGGCCGTAAAAAAGTCGCTCGAGCGAGGCTAACATGTCGCTCGAGCGATAGTGGGGCGAAGGGCGAGCGATGCAGTTTCTGATTTCTCCGCTCGAGTAGCACTCCAGCGAGACAATCTTGCTGCCCCACACACATCTATCAAGTTTAACTGTCGTAAGTTGTATATGTGACTCACGTGTGTAATATGTCACTAATTCCAAGTAAATCACACTCCATACCTTAATTTTGTGGGAAGGGACATGCAAAAAAAAAAAATCATTGTCAATAGGTCTATTCTCTACTTATGAAAGTCAAACTTTTAGACACGTTAGGACCTATGCAAAAAGCTCGTTTGGCATGATACAATTTTTTTCTTTTTCTCCCTCTAAATATACACTTGTTTTTGAATCAGTATTTTATACGGCTCATCATATTTTTCATTTTAAGTACATGTTCTAATTCATTGAGCAACTAAGATGACCTATGTAGCAAGCTTTGGACCGGTTAACCCAAGTCAATTGACCATAGATACCAGGTATAGAGATACCCCGTAAGCTTAATTGCTCAAGTCAAATAGCCTCGAAGAAGAACATTAAGATAGTGAGCAAACGTCAATTTTTAATTCATAGGGATGTATATGCAAGAGTATAGGTCTAACTCAATAAGTCAATTCAAGTTCAGAGTCACCCTATCAACGAGTGATAGCCATCCCAAGTCTCACACATGCAGTCAAGACCTGTTTACAAGGTCATAGTGTGTGCTGTGCAAAGAATACATAATTGAACATATACTAAATACTCCAGAGAAAACATCAATCATGTGACGGAATACGGACTATTCATCAGATAAATGCATATTCATTCTCAACATGCATTGTCACATTTCACATACATGATGCAGTAGTCCACACAACAATCCAAACAAACAAAACACAAAAAAACACATTTTTTTTTAACTTTTCTCAATGTTTTTGAATTTTTTTAAATGAAAAGCTCACACAACAAAAAAAAAAAAATTCAGGCACACACGACAAAAAGAACAGACAGCAATTTTAAAAGCAAAACAAAACTTAAAAAGATAAACGCATGCAAAGTGTAAAATGTACCAGTGTAATGAACAATGCATGCAGATGCCCACAAATGGAATCAATGTGATACATAAGCACCATTGACTGCTATATGGTTAAGATCAACTTTCTTGACCCATGCATTCCTAGCAGTGGAAGTAACCCTAGTCAATTGATCAGCTGAAGAACTTGACTGGGAAGAGAATTGACATGACTAGGAATATCCTGATTTCTCTCCTTCCGCACACGCATAGGACACCTCGACCTAATGTGACCCAGGGTCCTCAACGATAGGAAGTAGGTACAAATCTAGGCTCAGACACATATGGTTGTTGAAATCGAGTTTGAGGTGCCATGTTCTTACGAGATCTAGGAGTCATATGTCCTATGACATGCTCAGCTCTAGAATTATGATTTCCAACAATGTGTGGCTGAGTAGAAGCAGGAATGAAAGAAGTCTTAGAGGTACCAGCCGAGTTGGAATTGTTCTTAACGTAACCCAGACCACGTCTATCACCAGCAGGCTTGTTCATATATAAAATACTATTAATCTTCTTAGACCCACTATAAAACGCCTCAAGTTGAGAATTGGATTTTTCTAGATCACTCGTGAGGGTTTTAACCTTCGCTTCTAACCTCTCATTGGCACATCTCAACTCATTCAGGGAAATGATCGAGTCCTTAAGCTCACTAGCTAGTCTCTCTTTCTCTTACTCTAAGGGTTCAACTTTCTTAAGTAGGGCATGTTTGAGTTTCTTGATCTTAAGGCTCTCCTCGTACAATTCTTGTTACACAACCTGAAGATTATCCTCATCATCCGAGGCCTCATTACCGCTCTCAATCTCAATCTTTTCACTAGCCTTATCAGAAACACATTATACTTGAGACACAAAGGCCATGTACTTCCCTACTTTCTCACACTTAGACTGCATACTCGGGTCACTCTCACTAGAGTCATCATCAGACAGTGCATCGACTACAGCTCTGCCTCTGTCCTTAGTCGAGCTCCTCTTGAGATTAGGACATTCATTCCTATAGTGCCCAACCCTTTGAGACTCATGACATCTAACAGACTGGAGCTCACTACTAGACCCTTTACCACCACTCTTATCACGCTTTTCCTTTTGAAATTTCCTAGGAAGACTCCTCTGCCTAGGTTGTGGTCTTAGTTTATTCCTCAAGGCCTTCTGAAACTTTTTTACGAAGTAGGCTATCTCCTCACCTTTAAGGGACTCTTTATCACTAGACTCAAAATTTTCTTCCCTATGGGTGTTCAAGGCAATGGATTTCTGTTTTCTAGGCTGTGCTAAGGCCAGTTCATAGGTTTGAAGGGATCCTACAAGTTCTTCTATTTTCAGCGCATCAAGGTCCTTACTCTCTTCAATAGCAGTTACCTTAGGTCTAAACCTTTCAGGTAAGGATCTAAGAACATTTCGAGTGATTTTTGACTCAGTGATCCTTTCTCCTAGATTAAAACTAGAGTTCACAATATCGTTCAATTTAGCATAAAACTCATCAAACTTCTCATCATCATTCATCCTAAGTTCTTCAAATCTAGAAGTCAACATCTATAATTTGGAGTTTTTCACAATCTTGGTACCCTCATGGGTTGTCTCCAAAATATCTCAAACCTCTTTAGCGGTCTCACACATTGACACTCTCCTAAACTCTTCAGAAGACACAACCATAAACAAAGCATGCAAACCTTTGCTATTCCTATTACACTCATCAAGATTAGTTTTACACAACAATGAAATATCAGTTAGTGTAAGAACACCATCAATAGTTGTAGAAGGTGGAGTCCACCCATTCTGCACACTTAACCATATGCGCTCATCCAACGCATTAAGAAAAGCTCTCGTTCTCACTTTCCAATAGGCATAGTTGCTGCCATCAAAATATGGAGGTACAGACAATGAACTACTCATCTAGACAATCAAAATATGGGTCGAGACACGAGATTAGGCTTTGATACCAATTGAAAAACGCAAGATTCGACCCAACTACACCTAGAGGGGGGGTGATTAGGTGTAAATGCGAAAGTATCATTTTAATTAACAAGCAACGAGTCACAAGTTAATCATGTTTATGTGATTATTTATACAATTCAATTTAGCCTATCTTTGAATACCGCAATTAAATCAAAATAATAAAAACTAGTAAACAACACCAGAATTGTTCACGGAGAAACCCAACGTGGGAAAAACTCCGGGCGCTTTGTCAGTCAAAGATCTACTATAAACTGACAATTAACTTACAGACCACCAACAAAGTTAACAACACAAGCTTTCTGATTTCCAGTCTGAAGTACGAAGCAGCCCTCTTGGAATGTGCACACGAACACCAATCTCGGCTCTTCTTTGTAAAGCAGTCCTCCTGGAATGAGCACACGAACTCCAATCCTGACTCTTTACGTAGTTTATCACATATAGATCTTCCCAAAGAACTCGTTGTTCTTTAGTTCTTCCTTGATCCTTAATGCAGCACAGTTAACGAAACAATCTTGAAGTAGATCCAAGCGAAGAAGACAATTCAGTGTTTGATTTTGCTCTTTGATGTTTTCACAATGAATGACGCATAAACAATGGAGGGTTTGAACTTTGAATATGATGAAGCATGAATTCTCTCAAGAATATAATATGTTCAACCTCTCTGCAGCAGAAGACGCGGAGCTAGTATTTATGTATTGAACGAAACATGTTGTATGGGCTAAATTAAATTCTCGAAAAAGGAAAATTAGGTCTGACCGTAAAAAAGTTGCTCGAGCAAGGCTAACATGTCGCTTGAGCGAGGGCCTGTCGCTCGAGCGATAGTGGGGCGAAGGCGAGCGAGGCAGTTTCTGATTTTTTTCGCTCGAGCAGCACTCAGACGAGCAGCTAGCGAAAAATCGGCATGAATCCTTCTTGTTCTAGACATGGAACCCCGAACCCTACGTTATCCTACCAACTATAAAAGTTTACAATTCAGTCCCTAAACTTTATAATTGTTCAAGTTGGTCATTTTGTTCACAGAATTGCCAATACAAAATATAAAACTATCAAACTCCCCCTTTGACATTATGTGACAAAATACAATACAAAAACACAACAACCTATCAAAACTAATCACGTCCAACTAAATCAACTGAATGCAACTTCAACTTTGTTAATCATGTATCATGAAATCAAAACTCACATATCAGTGTAAAAGCACGTGACACATGAAATAAGCAATAAATTACTTAGAAGCATAATCAGTGAAAAAAGCAAGCTAGTTTGAGATGCAGTATTAATGTTAACCAAGACACCATAACCACATTAATACCACAAAACATCAAGAAAAAAATTCAAACAACCATGCATGAAATGCAACACAATTACAAAGCACATGCTCCCCCTCTGTGCATGATATGCAATGCAAGTGTAATGTCACTACTGTAAACAAGTGTTAAAGCAGTAGGAAATGTATCTATGTCTCTCCCCAACGACTCCTCAAGACATATGACATAACAATATTAATCAATGCAAATGTAAATCAAGTCAAATGTCAACATGTATTTATGTCTCTCCCCAACGACCCCTCAAGACATATGTAAAAGTTGCCTACCAACTATAAAACTTTATAATTCAGTCCCTAAACTTTATAATTGTTCAATTTTGTCCATTTGTTCACAGAATCGCCAATACAAAATATAAAACTATCACATGTGACCTTTCACATCTCACACTTTTGCCTGTGACTTGCTTCAATACATTTTTATCTTCCCTATTTGAGCCTTTATATATATATATATATATATATATATATATATATATATATATATATATATTATTAGTTCTATATGCAATTCGTCTTGAACAAGTTTTGAGTTTTGGATTGAACGAGCTCAACTACGTAATTAAGAAGAAGAAAAATGACGAAGCTCTTAATAAAGTAAATTTTGATACAAGTTGATTAAATTTCTGGATCCCATGAAATTGGGGTGGAGTTAGAAGAGTAGAGTTGTGGGGGCAATATTCATAAAAAATCTTATTATGGGGGCGAAATTGAAAATTGTAAAGAATTTATTTTTTTTTTGAAAATTTTGTGTGAAATCATGAAAAATCTATTGCAAAATCTTGGATTTTAAACCACACTGTAGATCCGCTCATGCCATGAAATGTATAAGTAAAATTAATAATTGAGTTTGACACCAACTTTTTAAGCTTTTCCAAACAAGCACTTCACTTTTACCAATGCGCAAGTCATTAGTTAAAAGGTGAGATTTTAATAACGACTCATTCACAAATAAGTGATGGTTGTGTTTTTGGAACTAACATTATGTTTGACAGATAATGGGTCGAGCAAGAAGGAAGCCAGTGTGAAACCTGATTTGTATGTGGA
Source organism: Fraxinus excelsior (assembly GCA_019097785.1). Classification (NCBI taxonomy): domain Eukaryota; kingdom Viridiplantae; phylum Streptophyta; class Magnoliopsida; order Lamiales; family Oleaceae; genus Fraxinus; species Fraxinus excelsior. The sequence continues at coordinate 52,629,149 of CM032623.1, read as the reverse complement.
TCACAAAAGGGCGCCATTGATGCATAGAAAAGCTGATACGCTCCAGATCGCAGGGTCAAGATTACTGGATTGCTCGCATGCGTGTGGATCGTGCACACCATGTCGTTTGGTTATTGTTATCTTTGTCTGCTCGTCGCTTGAAGAAGCCGAGACAAGTCCATGGCCTACAAATGCATGTGTCATAATGAACTTGCACACAGACTTTCTCACATACCACACCATTTTTTCTTCTTTTCAAGGTATGCACTTGGTTCTAATGAATTTGTACTTGTTTGTATTTGACATAATTATAAAACGAGTGTCAATCATGATTCACAGAAATGGACCTTGAGGACGACAAGGGGTGGAGCGCTGATAGTAAAAGAAAGGAAGGAGAATGCATCTCTCTCCCTCCTTTTGGTATGGCCTCTTATAAAATGCAAGGCGATGTGTGGGTCTCGAACAAGAATGGTAGGGATCAAGAGACGCTAGCGTCTCTTTTGGGGGCCGCAGATTCCTGGCTAAAGCAATTAAGGGTTTACCATCTAAGTTTTGTAACTCGGAATTAATTCCATGCCTGTATGTAAAGGAGAGCAATGCTTGTACCCTTTGCAAATCATTTTTTGTTCTGTAACATGCGTGGATGAGCTTAAATATTTATTTCCGAGTATGGTTAAGGTCAAAACCAAATTATTTATTTTAACCGAAACTTTTATTTTATTTTTTATTTATAAGTAAAATTAAATTTTTCCGACATATGTTCTACTTATAATTTTGACAATTTATACAATATCAACAACAATGTCATCTAAAAATATACATCTACGTTAATTCTATAAATTTACAATACAAGGGCCATTGTTAGATACACACAGGGACAGACCCAACCCGGGCAGGCGTTGATCGGTCAATGCCGACAATCAGCGACGTAAGAGCGAGGTTGTTTATTAATATTTAATTACATAATATTAAAAATTATTCAATATATATGTAAACGCACTAAAACGTAAAAATTATATATATATATATATATATACACACACACGAAAACATAATTCGATACAACCCAAAATACTGAAGAAATACGTAATACAACCTACTCTGTAACTGTGATCTTAGATAAATGCATTCTACGTGATCTCATAATTTGAAAACGTTGCAATATTGCCTCATTCTCAATTTTTCCAAAAACCTCTTTCTCCATGTAAACCACCAAATTGTCATTCAACCAGTCATCTCCCATTTTGTTGTGCAAATCTCTTTTGATTAGATTCATAGCAGATAACACTCTTTCAACACTTGTAGTTGCCATATGTAATATCAAAACCAATGTGATCAGCCTATAAACCAATGGAAAATAACAAGAGTTTCATGTTTCAATCAGCTTCTGAGCCACACAAGAAATGCTATTGAGGTTGAAGAAAGCTTCATTCATTCTCACAAACATAAGAAACTTGTCAAGTTGAAGTCGAAATAATAAAAGCTCTTCATTATTGAAATCCAAAGGATATAACCGAGCAAGACAGAACAACTTATCCCTATCAAAAGCTGCAAAGGAATGTTTTGGATTTAAACACGAGATGCAAGTTAAGAGCTCAGTAGTTGTCTTGGAAAAACGATCATTCAATTCTTACAAGATTGAGTCTATCACATGATAATACAAATCAACATAAAAGCGATGATGATAAGTCACCTGCTGAGCTCCACGCCTAGGTCGACCTTTCAATACTACAATATCCTCTATATTGGGCACTAAAATATGTCTAACAAGACAAAACTCAATCACCCTGCTTAATAAATTATCCCAGCCATTGTCTCTTATGTCCTGCAATGTATACTTATACAAATTCAACAACTGCATAGCATTATGAATATCTTGATCATTTTTCTGTAAGGCTTGTGAATTGTCATCTGTAATTGCAAGAATTTTAAACATAAAGTGGAGACTGAACACAAACTCAAAGTCCTGCATAGTGTCCATCTGTCTTGCGGCCATTGATTTCTGATCTAAATTTACATCATCTTCTAATATATCCTCAAGAACATCTATGATATCATTAAACATATTAATAACACGAGTAAGTGTGAGCCCCATCTAGTATCACCTGGGCGTGCCAAATTCATTTCTTGAAACTTACCACTCTCACTACAAAGTTCCCCAATATTAAGTTTCTCCAAAATATCAACATGGTAACTTGTTCGAATAGCATCTACACACTTACATGATGCACTAACCAAATTCACAATAATAGCAAGCATGTTAAATAAATCACCAAGCATATTATTTCTACGTGACACGGAACTGAAGTTGGTGAGCAAAGCAATGGACATACATAGCATATGAGGTTTATCTTAAAATTAAAGCTTTCAACCCATTGAACTCACCTGACATATTGCTAGCTCCATCATAATCTTGACCTCTCAGGCTAGATATGCTCAATCCATGTGTAGAAAACATTGCATCAATGACATCATTCAGTGATTGGGCACAAGTATCAGCGACATGGGTAATGCCCAAAAAACGTTCCTTTACGTTCCCACTTTTGTCAACAAATCTCAAAACAATTGCCATTTGTTCTTTTACAGAATTATCACGAGCTTCATCAACCAAAATTGAAAAAAAACAATCACCCATCTCATTGGTAATTGCCCTTATTGTCTCTACTACACAGTAATTAACCCAAGTCCCTCTGGATCTTTGGTGAAGTCATTTGGTCATTTGCATGAGCATTGCTAAATAGTACTTGTTTAACTTCATCACAATGAGCTGCACACCAATCTAGTAGCTCAATTAGATTTCGTCTATTAAGAGACTCTTTAGATTCATCACAACTACGAAATGCCAATCATTACATCAAGAGGAATCTAGTACAATCTAGCACCGAGTCAATCTCGTCCTATAATTTTTTTGTTGACTACTACTTTGACTAGAAATAACATAGGAGATACTTTTCTTTTGATTCATAAAGTTGGTACACTTTGCGAATGCTTGATGATGAGCACTATTAAAGAGACCTACATGTTCTTTCAATGTCTGTTTGTGCTTCCAATCCCTAAAGTCGGTCCTAGTGAATGTTTGTCCACCCCCTTAACCCCCTCTATCCGGTTTAAACAATTAACAATACAAACAATACGCCGCATCCTTTTCGATACTGTACTCCAACCAATCAAATTCAGCAAACCACTCTTTCCTAAAACACCTGTTATCACTTCCCATATGTCTTTTTGGAAAGTCATGTCCATATAGTTGACAAAGACCTTTTTCTAAGTATGTCATCCTAACATCATCTCTGACATTAGGATTATATGACTCAATAGGGGGGCGTTTCCTTGGATCAGATACAAGATCATCCGAATTAAATTGAGCCCGAGACTTTTTTTGTGTTATTTAACACATTGGCCGCTCTACTGGAAGTAGTCGTGGGACTAGATGCACCACTACAACTGGAAGAAACAGGTATGGACTTTCGCTTTGGTTGAGAAAATCGTTCCATAATCTACAATTGAAAATTTTCCAATTTATTTTTCTAGCTCAATTGATTAAAAAAACATAGTACACATTATTTGAATTGAGAATTGAGATCATAGGTCCCAAAAGGCAAATGTGCCAAAATCACCAGCACAACTCAATTAGACAATCACCCTATGCAAGTTGGAAATTCAAAAGTATGCTAAAATCAGTCAATAAAGCTACAATCAGTCAATCACCAATTCACCATTCACCAATAACTTAAGGCCGCATAAATCATAATCTTATATTCCAATTTCTCTTGTCAATGTTGTCATCAAGCATAAGAACTAGAAAACATATTAGCAGAACACACTAGCAAAAACTAAATTAACAATTTAGCACTTATGACTTAAAATTTCATGTATCAGAATTCATATATCTAATATCTTACATGTGGATGAGCAGAGCTAGAGCACCTTTTTGATATTTCTGGCAACTTGAATTGGAAAATCAACCATCTGAAAATTGGGAATTCAATCAATTTATCCACATAAGAAGACTCAAACTGTTTTAGTGCTGCTGAGTGCTAAAACGGCATTAAAAATCACTTCAACACAAATTAATGATCAGAAAACTTCCAACAGAAAGTGCAATGAACGTTCAACTTCATATGAATCACCAGTCACCACTTAGTAGAAAATGAGAAAATTAAGAAGCTGCTGCTGCGTCGTCGCGCCTGCGCCGGAACTGCCCGGACCTGGAAAACTCGAGAGTTTAGAGACTGAGAGAGATGAGACTTGAGAGAGTGGAGAGTTTGGAGCGGAGACGGTGAGAAATGAGAAATCGGGAATTTAGTTTAGGGATTTGATAATTTAATTTTTGGGAGATTTGGCTTGGGCTGGAAATTGGAATACATATTTAAGGATTGAGCCTATTTAGTTTGGTATATTAATTAACTAATTAAGGATTGGGCCAATAAAAATGGCCCAATCCAATTACGAAAAAAAAAGAATTAAATGGGCCAAATTGGCCCAATTTTAAATAAAATAATGGGCCGGCCAAATTGGCCCATTTTGAAACTAAAAAAAGAAGGTTGCAGCAGGCCACCAGTAGCCAGGCTCAACAATGCAGAAATTGGAGGAAGAAGACGATAGACTGAATTGAAAAATCTACTGTCGCCGTTGGCGGTCCGGCGGAGCCCAGCATGCTCGCCCCCCTACTGGCTGGGTGCTAGGTCCGTCCCTGGATACACATGTATGGATATTATATGCAATTTGTAAGACAAGATAGTTACCGTTTGGTCCATTCCGAAGACTTTTGTTGTCTTTCAAGACATCTTTGTCATGATTTTTGATTCAAACTTATGAAAGGGATATAAAACTTGAACCTATTTTTCACGTGATAGCACGCTGTTGACAAGCCCTAATATCTTTATCTTGTTTTATGGGACACGAATTTTTAAGATTTCATCCTCAAGCTAACATTCGGTGTTCGTAAGATATAGCATTTCTCTTTGTAAGTGTTATCGAATTCTTTTGTTTTTTTTTTTTTTTTTTGCACAAATTTTGAATCATCCAAGTATTTTTGTCAAACTAGCAAAGTTGACGAGAGTTTTTTCGTCCATTTAAATACCCTATCTTCTTCAACAACTTGCATTTATTTTATCCAAATGCCATTTAAATAAAATGGTTTAAAGTCATGGAGTGAACATATGCAATTTTTTTTGGGTTTAATTGGATGAGACATTGATCAAAATTCACTACTACCATGCAATTGATTCAATATATAAATCTAATTCCTCCCATGATTTGAAGCGAGTTGAGATTTGACTTTTTATCACAACCAACAAAATAATAATAATAATATTACGCCATTTTAGAAAAAAACGTCACATTAGTCACAAAGTGCAACCACTAAGCATATTGAAATGTGAAACCACAGTAATAATTAACACATTTATCAGTCTCTCTACACTTCACATGGCCATTGCCAGTTTTTGTCGGGATAGAACGCAGGGGCAGAGCCAGCCCGTCGAAGTAAAGGGGTCTGGGTGGGGGCCCACAGGGTTCGAAGTTGGTACTTTGTGATGGAGAAATGAAATAAGGGAACATAAATTAATGTACATTAGTTGAAGATTTAAAAGATGGTAATGCCTTCATGGAGATATGTCGGTAATTGACAATTATTTTTTGGGCGCTTACAATTCTACTGGTTCAAATTTCAAAATTAGAAGTTAAGACTTAGACATATATGCATAATGCATTTTAATTCTTATAGCTAAAGAATCCAAAATGTTAGCATTATCGTTAAGTTAATATCCGTATACAGGTTTAAAGTATTGTTTTCCCCTACAATAAAAGGTCTCTCACACAAATACCCCAACGCTTAGAGAATTTAAAATCTTAATACTTCAAGAAAAATGCACATTATGAAATCTCATGAAATGAGAGGACAAAATGGTAAATACAAAAAAAATTTATAAAAAAAAAATTTGTCAAAAAATTGGCCCCGCCCTTGATAGAACTGTATGGCACTCTTGATTGACGTGTGGTTTAATTGAAGTGGCGGAGTGGGCGTTGCTTTCTTGTACGCGATATGTAAAGAGTCAAGTTATGCAACAGACGCAATTTTAATGTTCAAGTTTAGAATTCAGAAGATATTCACTATCATAAACTTAATTACTCCTTGTTTGGTTTAGATAAATGTTAGATTTTTAGTAAATTTTGATAAAAGTTGGTGTGATGTGTGGTTGAAAAGATGACAAAAATTGTAAGTTCCATAAAATGTGTAGTTAAAAATGAATTTGAGAAAAAAAAAATGAAGATATAATATTGTTTTTAAGGGGCCGTTCTCTTCGTGTTTCAATTTTGTGTTTTGAGTTTTGGATTCGTTTTGTGTTTTTTTTTTGAGCGTTTGTTTTGAGATTTTTGAAAATGTGTTCTTTTTGTCATTCTGAAAAACTATTTTCAAAAACATAAAAATGGAAAACGCATTTATTTTGAAATTTTGAGAATTTTTTAATAATATTTTATTCAAAAAAAAATCTGATTATTCAATAAATTTTAATGGTTTAATGTTAATATAGTATTAAATAACATATACATAACTTGTTGCAAGAATTAACTAACATCATGTTACAACCAAACATAATCAAGTTGCGAAAAAAGAGCACTAATCCCATATTGACATAGTAATAAATATTTTGAAATCAATCTTATCGAGGTCAGATACCCATATTAATGACATTTGATGTCTTATTCATTTGGTGCATGTTTGGTACTAAATATTGGAAAAAAAAAAGACAATATTATTAGTAATATTTCAGGTCATTTTTCTTCGTTAATACTTCCTATACTGTATTATTTTCGTAATACTAATATCCTTTCCAATGATTCTAAAAATATCTAAAGCTCATTTAATTAACTTTTGATGAATGAATGATCATCTTTCTTCACAGAACATATATTAACCGATGAGATTCAAGGACTAAATCTAAATGTATGACTGAAGAACAACATGACTAATTTTCTGAGAAAAAAGAGATGAACTTCTCTATTACAAATGCTCCATGGACATATTCACAGGAAAATCTCATTCATCAAGAGAATATTGAACTCTATAAGAAGGTAATTCTTGTAACATAAGAAGGGAAAAAAGAGAAGAACTTCTGCAGCCTCTATCTCTTGAAAATCCTCCACCATGGTCAACCATGGTGCTCTCAACCACTACATAAACCCCATTGAACAGCTTGTTACAATATCAAGAGCTGGTCCTTCCATATTGAAGACTGCATTGAAGGTAGTCTACACCTTGCTTGTGTGAGTTAGATTTCTCTTTGAAGAACAAACTTCGCCTATGAATGAACAATTTTTAGTCAGACCTCACAAGAAGCACAATTGAAAAACAATTGACTATAGCAAAAATTAACAAATGCCAAAATCAACTTAGTAACAGTAGAACAATAGCTAATAGAAAAACAAGTGTTAGCGCAAGACTTTAACAACCTCAATTTTCTCAAAAAATAGCTAATAGAAGCGAAAGAGGTAACATTGAAGAAATTATGCACCAAACTAATCAGAGAGAGAGAAGCTACTAAAAAACAGAATAGATAAAACAAGTATTTTCTGTTTGCAGAACACCTGACAAGAAAATTGAAAATGGATTGAAAATGTAGCATAATGACAATCAAAACTGAACATGTTAATAGTGACCTATTGTTCTGCATAAACTAAAACATTATACAGAATGCAACAAGGGATCATCCTAGTTACATATCAATAGAAGAATACAGTAACTCATCGTTTACAACCCAACCCAAATCACTTCCTCCATGCCTGTGTGCTCACCCCACTCCACCCCCAATAAATGGAATATGAAAACCATCTTATGTCTTGGTTTAATGTTTGATTCCAGACCATGATCCCAGACCATAAGTGAAGAAAGCAGGGAACATAATCAAATCATCCAATGGCCTATCCATTGTAGTTTTGAAGTAATCATAACTGCGTTTCATGATGTCAATATTTAAAGCCAGCAACTAGGGACACCCCCACAACCATTTTCTTCACTTGTTTTGAGGAGAATCCGCATTCCTTGAGGAAATCCACGTGATTCACTATTGCCATGTCACTGAGGCTAACTATCTGTGGCATTTTCTCTACGACTCTCCCAAATTCATCTGGAGCCAATCCAATAATGGAATTAAGAAACCCCTGTTGGTTGAGAAGCTTTGTCTTCAGATCAATTCCTATGATTTCAGGATACTGAACGACAACAGCAGCAAGTGATGTTTGCCTAACATGATATTCTAAAGGGATTTGAGATTAGGTTTCACCTTCTCTTGAAGTCCAAATCCAAGAATGTGAGGTCGCTTCTCAATTAATCTAGCAACAGCTAATCTTGGTATCCCCAACTTTCAAGATATTCCACAAACGGTTTGATCACCCGACCTACTCGCATTCCCAATATCTCTGGGTATTTAGATAGTAGCCCACCAATCTCTCGTCTTGCTACCCCAATTCCAATTAAACTGAACCTCTTTTGGCGTTAAAAAATTGCCTATAAATAATCCTTTTGAGCAGAACATCCTGATAGTATGTCTATTTTCCTTTAACATACCAAAAGGACCAATCTTACATTAGCAGTTCTACCATGGAGATTAATTATTTGTGAATCAAGTTCAGATATATTCTCACATTTCAAGTTTACCTCTATGCATTCAGATTTCATTTCCATTTCTCATCACTCAGTCTATCATCAATAATTTAAGGTGCATCATCCTGAAATTTGAAAATCAAACTCCCAGAAGGTTTTTAATCTTAAACCAACTGTCACACTATAAAAGTGATATACCTTCAGCTTATCCCACAACGAAGGCAACAGCTCCTATGATGTCAAATTCTTCTGCAATCTCTTATACAATGCACTGAAAGACATGCCAAACATGCTTATTTACTCTTACATTCATTGAACTCTAATCTTCTTAAATTAAACATTCAAAATTTTTAAGGACCATCTGAGAGAGAAACATAATGCCTTGCTTATTGTTGTTTCCTAGCTGGTTATCTATCTGGGAGAAGTTACAAGATAGGCTCTTTTCACTCGAATAATGTTGTCGACAGCCAAAAGTACATCGCATTTGCAGGTAATAACTACAACCCTTGCTTGAAACATTGTTCACAAGCTTCTAGAAGAGTGGAAAACTAGAAATTTAGAGAGTCAAACATGTGATCTTTGGTTTCTCATGGGTCGAAAACAGTGAAATCATTATTCTTGCTCCGACGAGGTGATGAGATCTAAAGTTTCTATTATGTGTTTTCAGCCTGAAATGTGGTGACAATAGCAAGGAACATAATTCTATCTCTACAATTGCTCCCAGGAAACATCACAGCCTTGCCCAACAATTGCTCCAGAAGGTCAGAAACCGTTCTATCAATTCCACCTCCTCCACCAGCTACCCTTCCCCCTACGAATTCAACCTGCAATTCCCCCTCCACCACTATCTACCCTTCCCCCTGCGAATTGACCGCCCCAACTATTATCCAACCCGCCTTTACTTTCACACCAAACAAATAAAAAAATAGAGGCGAAATCGGACCCAACAACTATGACATGGAATAGCAAGCAAATAACTAAAGATTATCACAAGCAAAGAATCAAAACCTTGATTTGAAGACGCGAAACCTTGATTCAAACTGCCCGTCGTGAAGCCTTCGATTTGGCTAAACCAGAACGAACAGCCCTTGATTTGAAGATCCCGTATAGAATCCTTCGAGCCTCCACCACGATCTGTTTTGGTTTTTTGGTTGTGGGTTTGTGAGAGGAGATCGATTTATAGGGAGAGTGAGAGAGTTGAGAGAGAGGGAGAGAGTTGAGAGATTGTTTCCCGTGTTTTGTGATTTTTCGGTGTTTTGTGCTTATATTTTCCCAAACGATTTTTTATCCGTTTGCCGTTTTCAGTTTTTTTTTTTTTTTTTTTTTTTTCATTTTCAAAAATGCGTTTTCAGAAATAAAATAGATAACGTGTTTTCGTTGTTTTGAAAAATTAAAAATAGAAAACGACTTGAAAACGATAAAGTGAACAATGCCTAATTTTTTAAGTTTTTTTCTTTCTTTTTTCTCTCTTGATTTTTAGTAAATGGATGGGTCTACTCTACACAAATGTTTCATGAATCACATTGGCTCCTTTCATTCCATTTTCGGGTTTATATTATAAAGTGCGCAGTGATTGGGCTATCAAAAACAAATATAATTCACTCACTTTGTCTTGAGGATATAATTTAATAAAGAAAATGCTTATATTTTACTAAACAATTACTAACGAAATAATAAACAAATGTGCAATTTATTTTTTATCAATTAAATCATCTGCATCTTCATTTTTATCACTTTTCTTATGTATGTCATGATCAACAACTTCATTGTTATCATTTTCATTAATCGTGATTTAATTGATGATCGTTAGCGAAATTTTCATTGAAGTTTCAAGTACAAAGTTCACATTTCGTCCTTCTTTAACAATGAATCTATCAATTCTCGAGGAAAAAAACAATGAATCTAGTAAAAGCAACATTATTAACTCTTTGCTTTTTCTCTTTTTCTTCTTTCGTTTTTTCATATCACGATAGCTATTTTTTTAGGATACATTTTCCAATTTTATGGCATAAAAAAATATATAATAGTAAATAAAGGAGAACAAAAAATAGAACATTGAGTTATAATATAAAAAGAACACATTGGCAAAAGCTTTATGAGCTCAATAAAACTTGTTTATTCAAAAACCTGTCCACCACCAACCAAACGAAAATATGGAAAAATTCAACAATCCAAAAATCGAGTTACCACTTACTAATTAATCAGAAATATGGAGAGAAAGAGGAGTGCAAAATTGGTTTATCTGTGGCCAATTTGTTTTGCAAATTGCAATCAAATTTTAGGTTTATTGGAAGAGAGGAGAAACTGGGACAAACTGTTTAGACAAGTTCGTTTAATTAATTCGGGCAATGGACAAAACATGTATTCTAAAATGTACAAAAAGAATTAAAAAATTGGTCCAGTTAATTTTCCCCACATTGGGCTGAGAAAATGAATATATGTTTGTGATAATTACATCGAATTAGAATTTTTAACATTCAATCTCATAAATCAGATATAAAGCTTATTTATACAAAAATTAGATATTAATTCAAATGTTTAATATTAATAATACCAATAAAATTCATTACAAACCCTAATTATTCTCCCCCCTCATCTCTCTCTCTCTCTCTCACACACACACACACACACACACACACACACACACGACAAGCATCCCCTCTCCTTTGACCTCTCTCCATACCCATCTCTCTATCTCACATCACAACAATCGACATTCAATTCACGACCATCGTCTTCATCGCAAATAAGTAGTGGATGAGATTTACGATTTGTTAGCTATTGAATGTTGGGATTATCGGAGAAATTGAATTCAATGGTGGATGAGTCACAGCAGTCGGCATCCCGTTCCCAACCGTCGTCTTCGTTGTCGGTAAGTAGTGCCTAGTGGTTAGACAAGACGAAGCAAGCTGGTCACTGCGACCTAAGGAGGAAACCCCATCCAAAGTTACTAGGCTATATTGCTAGAGTCATTAGAGATACAGAGTTTGTAATCGAACAAGAAGGCTCAGGCTCTTCGAGACATCAAGTATTTCATCCCTTGCTTGACCGAAACGAAGTAACTACTCAACAAAATTGTTAGGTTCTCTGATTTTTGGTGTTTGATATTTGGTTGGTGGTTGTTGTAATGTTAGCTGTAGCGGCGAGATGGTGGTGCTATAGCGGTCCAGTGAGTTGGTGGTGATATTAATGGTGGCGGGCGGCGTCGCAGTTGCAGCAAAGTCATGGCCTGGCTGTGCGATAACATTATTTTGGATCTGGTTTTTTGGTGGTGTTTGGATAGTGGTGTTGGCTGCGATGGTGAAATGGTGGTGATATTGGTGGTTTGGTGATGTGGTAGTTGTGGTGTTCGGGCAGTAAAGGTACGTGGTCACGACAGTGGTGACAGTGGTGCTATTGTCTTGGGTGGGATAGAATAAGTAGGGTGCTAGTGACCAATTATTTGGTTAATTATGTCCAATAAATTAATTAATTTTATGACCAGTAAATAATATGTGACTTAAAAATGTGATTATGATTCATAATTTATTAAGTTGTAACTGAGAATAGTTTATAATTTGATAATTTGTGATCATTAAATAAATTGTGACTCATAAAATTCGTGATTTATGATAGATAAATAAATTGGAACCTATAATATGTTTTATTATGTGATCGATGAATAAATTTGACATGACTTTTTTGATTTGTGATTGAATAAAAAACTGTAACTAAATAATTTGACAATATGTAACTGAAAATTAAGTTGTGAAATATAAGTATGCAATTGTGACCATAAATTATATAATTGATACCTTAATATATATTTAATTAATAAATATTTTTTTGCTTAATTGTTTCATAAATAAAATTTAATTAACATCAATTTTTAAAATTTTAAACCTTATTTCTTAGTTTTGAAATGTATCATAATTAATCTCTTATGAGATTAAAATGGGGGTGTATTTATGAAAAAAAAAATGCGGTGTGAATATAACATCTCTTAAAAATTTGTACGAAATTTCATCATTTCTCGTGAATTTCTATTTCATTAAATGTTATACAACTCCTAATTTTGCAAGTCTCCATCCAAATTAATTAATTAATTCCACTACAATTAATAATAAATTATAACTTTTAGGGAAAATTGTAACAACGGTACCAAACCTTTCATTTTTTGCCGACTTTGTCCAAACATTTTATTTGTACTAATCACGGTACCAAACGTTTCAAAAATATGCACCGGAAGTCCAAATGGACGGTTTTCATCCAGTTGAACAATAGTCGACCAAGAATAGTAGATTTTGACCAATTTTGACAAAATTAGGAGAGGTGAAATGATAACTTGACAATTTACTCATTAAATAAATTAAAAAAAAATTGACGATTAGAATCAGTTCTCCTTCCCGACATCAATAGTGCTGGCACCACCATCGTCGCCTCCTCCCACCACCAACACCACCGTAAATCATATACCACAGATACTTAGGCCTTTTTCATTTCCAGACCTGGAGTCTTCCGAATTTGGGTATCCGAAAAGCTTGAGTTTTCATTCCTCTCAGCCAGAATTTTCTTTTTTGGAAATGCGATCTTTGAAGATGCAGATTTAGTGGGTGACATAAATCTTTGAATATTGAGAATGGGACATACCTGAAGGTGACGATTTTGGAACCAGAGGAGATCTGGGAGTGTTTGATGATGAAAATCCTTTATTAAAACCCTCAATTTTTATGCTTTTTCTTGAATTCACTATTGGTTCTTTGAAGAATACAATGGAATTCTTTTTCTTTCCGGTTTTCTAATGTAGGCTTTTCTGATTTCTTGTTATATGATGATGAATGATTTCTTGATGGAAATGATATTTTTTATTTTTGGAAATATTTCTTGACGGGTTTTGGAGGAGGGAAAATTATTTCTTAGGACTATAGGGCGCAAATAAGTTGGGAGATATTTAAAAACAAACTGACTAATCATAGACGTCCCTCTACGCTAATGCTATATAACTAATCTCTACCAAACATCAGCGTCCAAATCTTTTTAGTCATTTAGGGTGTGTTTGAGCCACATTATTTTGGAAAAATGTATTTTGAAATAGTAGATTGATAGAGAATGTGTGGTTGAAAAAAAAAAAAGAAAAGTTATTGATGTGATGAAAAATATTATTTTATTAAAAAATGCGTGTTTGAAAATGAGAATGAAAATTTTAATATATACCAGACAGTGACTTAATCTAACTTTACCAGAGGTAGGTTAGGTTAGATACTTTTGTCATTTAATCTAACTGTTCTGTTTTTTTTTTTTTTAATTAGTGAAATTGAACAATTATCAGCGTATATCAAACCATTGAAAGAAGCAATAAGTACTACATTTTACAATTAATCCATATATGTTGCTTCTTATTAACTTACTAGTTTTTTGTCCGTGCGATGCACGAAATGAGTTATTTTGAAGGTAATGCTAGTGTGTAAAATATCGTTAATTATAGATTGAATGTTAGATATGAGTAAATTTGCAATTAATGTAAATTAAATAAGATTTATTTGGAGGTGAAGATTATCTTGTTCAATCAAGTTTAATTTTCAAAAAAGGTTGGCTGTTGTTTAATTTAACATCGTGTGTCTGAATGTAAATATTAACTTGACCACTATTTTATGTATTTTGCTAATGCAGATAAGCTATAAAAAAATGTAGGTCATGAAATCTTTAGGTAAGAAGAAGAAAATAACTTAGCGTCCCTCATGGGGGTTTGGGGGCAACGCCCCCGACAAGAATCGACCGACCGCTCACATCGCGGGGGTTGAGGAGGACAGTGCCCCTCATGGGGGTTTGGGAGCAACGCCACTGAAAGGAATTTTGATTTTTATGTATGTATGAAATTGAATATTTTTGAATTAAATTATTAATAAATGAAATTGTACTTATAGTTTGTAGTTTGTGTAAAATGTAAATAAGTAGAATTTTTTGGCAAAAGAAAAAAGAAAATAAAAAATTCTCGGGTGCGGAGACACGAAATGGATTTTGAATTTATTATATGTAGGTATGGAATGAAAAAAAAAACTTGCTTCGATGTGGCTCCGCATTGTGCGGAGCCCCTGCTCCGTGTGTGGAGCAATTGCTTCGTTTTTTTTTTTTAAAGATAAGCTACAACAAATTTGCAGATATTTTTTTTAAAAATAAGTAGGCAAAGTTTTTAAATAAGTCTGCAATTAATTAATGAGGATGAAATGGGAGAGAAAAGTGGGGATAAAATGGGAAATGAAAATACGTCCTGAATGAATAGTAACCAACGGATAAGCTACAACAAATTTGCAGATATATTTTTTTTAAATAAGTCGGCAATTAATTAATGAGGATGAAATGTGGAGAAAAGTGGGGATAAAATGAGAAATAGAAATACGTCTTGAATGGATGGTAACCAATGGATTCCCTCTTTTAATAGAAGAGAGATATACTTAATTTGTAATTGTAAACTTATAAAAACATCTACTAAATTGTTTTGGTTGAAAGAACTTGTGAGGACTCACTGTGGAAGCCAAATGGTACATTGAAGGACACTTGTCACCATTTTCTCAGTAGATGAGCATGCATGCTTTAATCACATGCTCTTATTTTTGTCACACAACTACATCCTTATTGAGGATCATTTGTGTCACCAAGGAAGAATTTGAATGGCTAAGCAATAAACTTAAAATTCTTGTAGCCAGCCTCGACTCATTGATAACATTGCTACCTATGAGGTATGAAATGAAAATTGTTTATACAAAAACGTCAAATATACAAGCAAGTTTAATAGAGTCTCTTATCTAATTGGGCTCTCTAAATTATATTTTAATTAGGAGAGGGTATTTTAACCGAAATCAAACTGGAACCGGAGGCTCGGATCGAGTTTCAAAAAAATAATATAGCCCCTATTTGACACTCGTTTTTTAGGAAAAGTGTATTTTGAAATGATGATTTTTTTTTAAAGAATGTGTGATTAAAAATAAGGAAAATGAATATGTGGTTGAAAATGAATTTTTTGAAAAAGAAGCCCAAACAGGATCTAAGAACCATAATCGAGATTTGAAAATAAAAAACTAACCGGATCCCAGTCGATTTAATTGGTTCTTGAATTGGAACTGTGGGGTACCAGACTCTTAACTCAAATTTTTCGTTTTTTTATAAATTCTTTTTTTTTTTTAAATTTATTCAATCTAAACCAATGACCCCATCCCAACAAGTACAAGTTTGCAATGCCCAACTAGTACTAGGCTCAAGTTGTTCATTTGAATAATTGAATAATATCGTTTTAGTTCATAGATATTTCTGACTGTACTTTACAAGATCTACGTCTCACAAACCTTTCTTGAGGTACCACATGCAGAGCCACAATCGGAATTTGATGTCATTATGCTAGGTATTGGATATATTTGGTGACATATTTGTACTGGATTAAGGAAGTGTTGAAATATGTATTTGGTAATATGTTTTATTTCTTCTATTTTTGCTAGATATTGAAAAAAATAATTTGTACTATCAAGCTTATGATTTTTATAGAAAATGTTATGAGCATAATCGAACTTGAATCAGAACATACAATTTGGTTCGGGTATGGTGCCAATAATTACGTAGACGCGAATGGTTCCATTAATGAAATACTCAAAGTATAATAGATGGTTTCGGAAATACTTTGATCGACCCATCTGATATCCAAACTTGATTCTTAATGAAGGCTGAGAAGAAAAGTGGCCAAATTGCCACGAGAATCGAATCATACATGCCTGAGAATTCTGCCACTAAAGAAGTTGTCAATAAATTTTTTTAAATGGCTACAAATGCATGGGTGATGGGAGTATATTAATGAAGAGTGTCTCAAATCAATTTCCTCTTCTCGAGAAATTTTAATACGAATTATCAATCTCAAACGCAATATAAACGTCACTTATAAAGGCAACGAAAACGAATGTACAAAACCCTAGAAAAATTCTAAAATCCAACATCATTGCTTTGCTTATTGATGCCTTTGAGGTCTAAATATTGTTTGATAACAGGCTGTGGACAAATTGATATCTTCAAATATTAATTAATTTTTTTATGTTTTAAATTAAAACTTTGGGTATGGTGTCCACATTACTCAAACAGTGGATTGTACAATGTTTGCAATCAATTTTTTAATTATTCATCCTTTTCAAAGTCATTAAGAGGGTATTTGGTAGAGATTAAAATCAGATTAAAATTGAAAACTAACCGTTATTGTTGACTTTTATTAGACAAGTGGGACCCAATAACAGTTATATTTTTAATTTTAATTGAATTTTAATCTCTACCGAACACGCTTTTATTCTTCAATGTCAATGCATGGAAATCACTTGCTTCCAGCTTGTAGTGGACAACAGAGGTGAGTGTGAAAATTCAACATTAACTCAAAATATCTTGTATAAACTATCTAGAATGCGTTTAATCTAAGGGGGCGAGAAATAGATGAGGATAGAGAGCGGCACCAGTGGGGCTTTTGTAACTAAACTAATTCAATGCTTGTATTGTGGCGGATTCAGGATTTTGATTCAAGATAGGTGGTCGTTGATAGCAATAAAATATTAAGAGTCCCGTTTGATGTCCAATTTTTTTTTGCAAAAAAAAAAATGCATTTTAGAATAGTGATTTGATGGAAAATGTGTAGTTAAAAATAAGAAATTTTTTTGTATAATATTATTTTATTGAAAAATGTATGATTGAAAAGAAGATGAAAAAATGTATTTTGAAAAAAAGGAGAATCAAACAAGGTCTAAAATTTAAATATAACAATTATTTTGTTCAAATCAAACATATATAATTCTGTTGTACAAGTTAATAATATTCACCAAATGATATTGTAGTCAAGTTTTGTATAATTCAAAGGAAGATTATGCGTTCGAATTTTTACAATTGCATTAAAACTGTTAAAATTTAACATATATTATTCCGATAAATTTAGTGTCAAAATTCAACAAGCGCCATAATGATCAAGCTTTCAATAACCCTAAGTAGAGCTCACATGTTCGAATTCCCTCTTTATTGAAAATAAAATAAATTACCAGTTATAACCTAAAAAGTCTATCTATTGTCAACAAAATAAATAAATAAATAAAAAATTTCTCGACAGATCCAACACGCGCGGACGTTGGGGCTCGCCGAGTGCTGGATCCACCACTGTGTACCTATATGTAGAGGAGAGCAATGCTTGTAGCCTTTACAAATCTTTGTTGTTCTGTAACATGCCTAGATGTGCTCAAATATTTTTTCCGAGTATGGTGAAAGTCTGAAGTACGTTATTTATTTTGACATAATAACCTTTCATTCTCTTTGATCATGAGTAATAAAGTAAATTAGGCGAATATATTTAGGAATGTAAGTCTACTTATAAGTTTACAGTACAAGGGTTTATTGTCAGATTCAAATGTATTGACATTATCTACGGTTTCTAAAACAAGATAGGTACTATTTGGCCCATTATGAAGACTTTTGTGTTGTCTATAAAGATATCTTGTCATGACTTTTAATTTAAACGGGGATAAAAGTTTTCCACGTTGACATTGGAATCGTAACTAAGGTTATCTCGTTACGTCGCCGATGAGAAATTTTATCCTACACGCTAGCAAGAGACCAATTCTAATAAAACTTGTTTGTTAGGACCATAAATCTTCAAGCTTATATTCGATGTTTGAAAAGTGTTCATTTTATCATTTTTTTTCAAATGTACTGTTTCTCCATTTTTTTGCACAAACTTGAACAATTGTAGGGAGTTTTTAATCAACGAATACAATTTCAATGTTTAAGTAATCGAAAGAGATTGACAACGATAAATTTATTTATGAACTAAGGCATATGTTTGAAGATATAAATTAAGTTTTAAAATTTTCATTTTTACACAATTAATAATTTTGTTCTTGATTTTAGTAAACAGATAAGGGTCTGCGCAAATGCTTCATGAATCACATTGTCTGCTTTCGTTCCATTTTCGGGTTTCTATTTTAAAGTGCGCAGTGATTGGGGTATCATGAACAAATATATATAGTTCATTTTTTGAACTCCCTTTGTCTTGAGGATATCTCATTTAATAAAGAAAATACTTATATTTTATTGAACAACTAGTAACACAAGAATAAAAAGGTTGTTGTCGATAGTTTTTTTTGAAATGGCTACAAATGCGTGGAAAAGTGGCTAAATCGCTACCGACATGGAATCATAGAGACTAAAAAGGTTGTTGTCGATAATTTTTTTTTTTTTTTAAATGGGTACAAATGCATGGAACGATACTAATGAATAGTGCTTCCGACCAACTTCCTCTTTTCAAGAAATTTTAATACAAATTCTCAACCTCGATATCTTTACAAAAAATCAAGATAAAAACTTTTTAAATGAAGTTTATAAAAATCTTTTAGAATAAAAGTCTATAAAAGATTATGAAAATCTTTCATAATTCTATATAATCTAAGAAAATTCTTCCTTGAAAGTTCATCAACTCTACGAAAGTAAGTCGCTTAAAAGAAGTCCATACTTTATTAATAGATAAATCCACGTGAAAGGTCCACCAGTTGGAGGTGAATTTTCTCCCAAAAATGTAAGCAAGGAAGTAGTCCACAAGGCATAAACGGTACTCTGCACTTTAATTATTTCACAATATAAGAATATACGTATTTCACTCAGAAACATCACCGATCAATATTTATTTCATTTCTAAGACGAAATAAAACAAAAAAGAATAATGAAAAAACATCACTCGAAATTTATACGAATACAAGAAATATGTGAAAACAATTTCTTAATCTTCATCAATTTACTATTCCAGAATACATTCGTCCAAAATAATGTGGCTCAAACACACCCTTAATAAATTTTGTGATACTAATTGATTTAAAAAGTGAGAGAGAGAGAGAGACCTCCTAATGTTTAGCCAATCTTCCGTAGTTATATTGATTGAAATAAGGTCAAGAGATACGACAGTTTGAGTTTCAAAAGAGCGTGCATCATAGAAGTAAAGTTGTCCCTGTTTGCCCAAATTAAGCTCATGCTCAAGCATGGTATATTTGGTTGCTCACTCATGGTAATAGAGATGGGCTCGGCTAGGCTCATATGCACACGAGCTCAGCTCTTGCTCGTCACGAGCCGAGCTCGTGGCTCGTTTATAATGAGCTGAACAGAAGCTTGGCTCGTTACTCATGGGCCGAGCTCGGCTAGGTCCTTTCATGGGTCAAGCTTCGGCTCGCGAGCTTTTCAATTTTTTTTTTCTTTTTAAGATAAACATCTTTTTGAGAAAAAAAAATAGGATATACCTTCCGCCTTGGGCGAACCCACCAGCTACTCGCTCATGGCCGATTCGAGCGGGCTCGACTTGCCTAGTGAACCAACCTGCTCGAACGAGCCTGAGCCGCCCACGGTCGCTCGACCCGTTTGCCATCACTACATGGTAATAACAAATCAATCTTAGGTTCCCAACTTTTATGCCTTCCGCATGTTGGTGCGTTCACATGGATAAGTTAAGTGAACCAACCTGCTCGAACGAGCCCGAGCCGCCCACGGTCGCTCGACCCGTTTGCCGTCACTACATGGTAATAACAAATCAATCTCAGGTTCCCAACTTTTATGCCTTCCGCATGTTGGTGCGTTCGCATGGATAAGTTAAGTTTGGGACCAATTGCAAATTGGTGATTGAACTTCCTCCAGGGTATGAATTGGTCATTTTTCGTGAAATTTCACTAATTTGTCTTTTATTCTTGTTCAATTGGCTCTCCACATTCTTTGCTCATCGATATGTGGTCTGAATCAATTATTTGATATTTGCAATTTGGTCCTTGACATTTGAAAATCATCATTTTCGTTTTTTTTTTCAATTTCGCTTCCTATCATTGAGTTTTGCCAAACAAACAATAAATACATCGGATTAAGTTATAATTCATCAAAAGTACTCTCAAATATTCATGTTCAAAGGCCAAATTAAGTATATAAATTATACTTATCAACGTATCCAATAGCCTACAAATGCATGTGTCATAACATGTCATGTGTCCAATTCCATAATATTTCATTTTAATACGTCGTATACTTGTCAAAGTATGTGATCCTTAAATTCAAAGGAAAACGTGTTTGTATTCCTCCTCGTCCAACAGTCAACAATGAAGAATTAACATTAATGTATGAAACTGTTGACAGAGATTAATAAAACACGCTTGTATTCTTCCTCGTCCAAGCAGTCAAAAATGAAGAATAATAATAACATTAATGTATGGAACTGGTGAAAGAGATTAATAAAACTTGTTTGTATTCCTCCTCGTCCAATCAGTCAAAAATGAAGAATAGTAATAACATTAATGTATGGAACTGGTGAAAGGGATTAATATTGAGTCGTCAGTTTGTACTCTTAACAGTAGTCGAATAGCCACCTGCTATTGAATGGAGTATCATAGTCGCCATTCATTTCAACTATAAATAGAAGTAGCTCTTTAGTGTCCATCACCGATTCACCAGCAAGAGTTTATAGTTTTAATATAAATTGTTCTTCTGCTACATACCATTATAACTTCTTCTTATTCTATATACTAGAATGGCTGGAATCAGTCTGGCAACTGCTCTTGTTGAAAATGCCACAAACTGTGAAAAAGAGATTGTTCGTCCAGTCGCAAACTTCTCTCCCAGCTTATGGGGTGAACAATTTATCAAATTTTCTTTTGATACCAAGGTGTCGATCCATTTCCTTTTTGTATGTGCCTAGATATGTACATTTTTTTGGTGCACGTCTCTGTAATAAAATGTTTATAATTTGGGATGGGAACTTCAAATTTGCCTAGATTTACTAGTAACATTTTTCAGCATAAACTGTTTGAAAAGGTTCTGAAAAAGATTGTTTGTTTTTAAAATATAATTTTGTTATGTATATAGAAGATTGTTTGAGGAAGATTCTTTGGGAAAATTTAATTGGAATTACTGCCTGGTACGTAGTATATGTTGCTAGTAACATTAATTTGATGCTAGGATACTCATTATATGTTGTTCTTATAAAACCGAACAGTTAGCAGAAAAATATGCCAAGGAGATTGAGGGGTTAAAGGATGAAGTGAGAAGCATGCTGACAGTTCAAGGAAAAAACATGGTGGAGACTATGAATTTGATTGATACACTGGAGCGCTTGGGCGTATCATATCATTTTGAAGAAGAGATTGACGAACTACTAGAACGCTTCTTCAATCTCAACTCAAATTATGCAGATGAAGCGTATGACTTGTACACTGTTGCACTTCATTTTCGTTTATTCAGACAACATGGCTACCGTATATCTTGTAACATCTTTAAGAAATTCATAGACGAGAATGGAAAATTCAAAGAAAATATTAAGAGTGATACAAGAGGCTTGCTGAGCTTATATGAAGCAGCATACTTAAGAGTGCATGGAGAAGATATACTAGAAGATACCATTGCTTTCACAACAGACATCCTGAAATCCATGGCGTCACATCTAAGCTCTACCATTGAGAAACAAGTAGCTCATGCCCTCGTGCAATCCATCCATTTCGGAAACCCAAGAGTTGAGGCCCATAATTTTATCTCCATCTACGAAGAAGATGAGTCCAAGAATGAATTGCTGTTGAGGTTTGCCAAATTAGACTATAATTCACTGCAAATGTTACATAAACAAGATCTCTACGAAGTCTCAAGGTAACGTTCTTAAAATAGCACTGATAGCTCTATGTTTGTGCATGAACACCAATTGAATAAAAATTTCTTATATATATTGCAGGTGGTGGAAGGAGTTGGACCCTGTTTCTATGCTTCCTTATGCTAGAGACCGATTGGTAGAATCCTTTTTTTGGGCTGTGGGAGTTTATCATGAACCTCAATATTCAACAGCTCGAATCATGCTCACCAAAACCATTGCAATGACATCAATAATAGACGATACATATGATGCTTATGGTACAGTTGAAGAACTTGAAGTTTTTACGGAGGCCATTCAAAGGTTCATATTTCTTTCTTTCAATAGTAATCACAATAGGAATACAAAATAGTTTCATAATTGTAATCAACATAATGTCTTTTTTTCTTTTCTTTTCTTATTTTTCAGGTGGGATATTAGCGAAATTGAATGGTTACCAGAGTATATCAAACCATTTTATAGTGCTCTTTTGAATCTTTATGAGGAGTTTGATGAAGAACTTTCAAAGGAAGAAAGATCTTACGCAATCTATCATGCAAAAGAAGCAGTAAGTACAACATTTTATAGTAATTCATATCTATTTATTCTTTTCTTGTTGCATCTTATTTTCTTATATAATTAACTTATAGAAACGTCTATTAATTTGTTTTAGCTGAAAGAACTTGTGCGGGCATACTATGTGGAAGCCAAGTGGTTCACTAAAGGATACTTACCACCATTTTCTGATTACTTGAGCAATGCCTTAATCACAAGTACTTATTATTATCACACACTTACATCCTTGCTAGGGATGAAGTGTGTCACCAAGGAAGACTTTGAATGGATAAGCAATAAACCTAAAATTCTTGTGGCCAGCCTCATGATATGTCGACTTATTGATGACATTGCCACCTATGAGGTATGAAATAAAAATTGTTTATGCGAAAACATCAATTATACTAGCAAGTTTAAGTCTCATATCTAATTGTTTTTTTTTTTTTTTTTTTCTAAATTATATCTTAATGAAGGTTGAGAAGGAAAGGGGCCAAATTGCAACTGGCATCGAATCATACATGATTGAGAATGGTGTGACTAAAGAAGTTGTTGTTGATAAATTTTCTAAAATGGCTACAAATGCCTGGAAGGATATTAATGAAGAGTGCCTCCGACCAACTTCCTCTTCTCGAGAAATTTTAATGCGAATTCTCAACCTCGCACGTGACATAGACGTCACTTATAAAGGCAACAAGGACGGATACACACAACCAGAAAAAGTTCTGAAATCTCATATTATTGCTTTGTTTATTGATCTCTTCGAGGTCTAAATATCGTTTGAGAACAAGCTGTGGACTTAAGTAGCGTTTTTATTTTTATTTATATCCTTATATATAAATGTTATAAAATAAAACTTTGAGACTGTATAATGTTTGCAATAAATTTGGTGAATTATTCTTCCTCTTCAAAGTCATTTATTCTTCAATATGCACGACGTTCACTGTCAAAACCAGTGCATAGAAATCACTGGCTGCCTTCCAATGGACAACAGAGACAGGAGAGAAAATTCAACATTAACAACGCCAAAAGTTCTTATGTAAATAATCTAGAATGCTTAAAATCTCGAGAAAGGTAAGTTTCAAATATATGTAGACAAAAAGTAACTTTACTATAAACACTGTGTCATAACAATACATCACAATCCTATTCCTCCTAATCCTCTCTTATATTTCAATAACTATTCCTTCTTTATTTTATTATTTTTGCAGTGAATTGTTTCAACGTTTCTTTGTACTTAAATTTCCCATCAATATTAAAGAAGGTAGAGAAAACTTATTCTTTCATATTCTCGATATTTTATATTTTCGAAATCAACAAATTATTTTATTGAGAGAACGTTGATTGAAAATGAATTTAAAAAGATAAAATAAATTTGAAAAAGTGTATACCAAACACGGGCTAAATGAACCCAAAAGAAATACAATCTTATTTTGTGGGATCTTTTTTCATCTTTGATCCGTACTTTTTGTAAAGCAAAAAAGCTTTAAATTTAAAAATTAAATATAAGTAACCTCGTTAATTAATAATTTTTGTGTAATACTCTTTCTTAATCTTGTGGAGTCGAGTTTATATTCCAAATATTACTAGTAGGACTAGCTAGTTCTCAGTACTACACAAAGAATATTGCTATACCATCAATATTCATCCCCAAGCCCCAATCTTACATGACATTAAATGATAGATTCATTTAAATACAAAGTCACATTACTCATTTAATTGAGTCTATCATTTAATGCCTTATAATTACCACATAGACTGTGGTTCAACCCCATAAGGGATGAATAACATTATTCAATACAAAATGATGAATAGATTGAAAAAGGTCACATACCATGAAATATCTTGACAACATTAATGAGAGTCACATTAGACAGTAACAAATTTACTACTCTTTTGCAATTTTGAACTTGAGAAATGTTCTCTGCATTTAATACTGTAATTCCTGGACCTCCCAATTCAATTATAGTCACGTAAAAATATAGGTGTTGTTGATATCAATAACTTTGTTCATTACAACATTTCTTCCTAAAAGTGTGAATGTGACGTTTATCACCATTGCTCATAAGGTTCAAACCCTGTGACATCTCTCTTTTTCATGTTGAAAAACGCAAGATTCGACCAAACTACACCTAAAGGGGAGGTGATTAGGTGTAAATGCAGAATTATCAATTTAATTAACAAGCAACAAGTCACAAGTTAATTATGTCAAGGTGATTATTCATACAATTCAATTTAGCATATCTTTGAATACCGCAGTTAAATCAAACAATAAAAAGCAGTAAACAACACCAGAATTGTTCACAGAGAAACCAATGTGGAAAAAACTCCGGGCGCTTTGCCAGTCAAAGATCCACTATAAACTGTCAATGAACTTACAGACCACCATCAAAGTTGACAACACAAGTTTTCCGATCTCCCGTCTGAAGTGTGAAGCAACTCTCCTAGAATGTGCACACGAACACCAATCTCGGCTCTTTTTTGTAAATAAGTCCTCCTGGAATGAGCACACGAACTCCAATCCTGACTCTTTACGCAGTTTATCTCCTATAGATCTTTCCAAGGAACTCCTTGTTCTTCAGTTCTTCCTTGGTCCTTAATGCAGCACAGTTGACGAAACAATCTTGCAGTAGACCCAAGCGAAGAAGACAATTCGGTGTTTGATTTGGCTCTTTGATGTTTTCACAATGAATGACGCATAAACAATGGAGGGTTTGAACTTTGAATATGATGAAGCATCAATTCTCAAAAATATAATATGTTCAACCAGCAGAAGACGCGGTGCCAGTATTTATGTGTTGAACGAACAGGTTGTATGGGCCAAGTTAAATTCTCGAAAAAGGAAAATTAGGTTTGGCCGTAAAAAAGTCGCTAGAGCGATAGTGGGGCGAAGGGCGAGCGATGTAGTTTCTGATTTCTCTGTTCGAGCAGCACTCCGGCGAGCAGCTAGCGAAAAATCGGGGTGAATCCTTCTTGTTCCAGACATAGAACCCAGAACCCTACGCTATCCTACCAACTAGGAAAGTTTACAATTCAGTCCATAAACTTTATAATTGTTCAAGTTGGTCCTTTTGTTCACAGAATCGTCAATACAAAATATAAAACTATCAAACTCCCCCTTTGACATTCTGTGACAAAATACAATACAAAAACACAACAACCTATCAAAACTAATCACGTCCAACTAAATCAACTGAATGCAACTTCAACTTTGTTAATCCTGTATCCTGAAATCAAAACTCACATATTAGTGTAAAAGCACGTGACACGGGAAATAAGCAATAAAGTATTTAGAAGCATAATCAGTGAAAAAAGCAAGATAGTTCGAGATGTAGTATTAATGTTAACCAAGACACCATAACCACATTAATACCGCAAAACATCAAGAAAAAAATTCAAACAGCGATGCATGAAATGCAACACAATTACAAAGCACATACTCCCCCTCGGTGCATGATATGCAATGCAAGTGTAATGTCACTACTACAAACAAGTGTTAAAGCAGTAGGAAATGTATCTATGTCTCTCCCCAACGACTCCTTAAGACATATGACATAACAATATTAATCAATGCAAATGTAAATCAAGTCAAATGTCAACATGTATCTATGTCTCTCCCCAACGACCTCTCAAGACATATGTAAAAGATCAAACCAAGTTTAAAACACAATATGTCTATACAGTATCTATGTCTCATCCCATCAACCCCTAAAAAGATAATGATATGTATCAATATGTATCAAGCTGCTCTACACAATCAAATGTGTATGATGATATCTCCCCCTTACTATAAAAATATCTTCCCATTTTTGTCACAAATGGCAAACGAACGAAGCAAAAATACACAATAAAGGTGAAGATAATTCCAATAACTAGAGAAATGCTACAAAATTTTTATAAAACATCAAGAACAGCCTAACTACTAGCTAAACACAAGTAAATCAATGGCAACGACTACATTGTCCCTATCTAAGAGGCAGGATCATCGTCACTATCAGTCTCATCACTCTCAAACTCCAAGTGCTCTCGCATCCAGCGTAATCCACAACCTCTCAACGCGGTGCAGTGACCTCTGCCCTCGTCTGGGTTACCTCGGCCAGCAATCGAGCCTGCTGGCTGACCAATGTCGACATCTGGCCCATCAAAGTAGCCATGAGATCTCCCGTAGAATGAGCGGGAGGAACAGACGAAGAAGTATGTGGAAGATCAGTAGAAGTGGACGGGATAGAAGTCGGATCAACAGAGAGGAGATCACCAATAGGATCAGTTGGCATTGTAGGATCAGTAGGCTCAGCATGAGAAGAAGAAGAAGAAGAAGAATAAGAAGAAGAAGAAGAAGAATAATAATAAGAAGAAGAAGAAGAAGAAGAAGTAGCATGTGATCTCTATGTGAAATAGTAGAATGACCAATCGGTCGACTAATTCGACAAGATGAACCCTCGGGAAAAGTGACACCAAGGGTGGTGACTAGACGATGAATCAAACAAGCATAGGGCAAACCTATCCTACGGCCAGGGACTCGGTAAGTGCGAAGAATATGCTGGCACAGAAAAGTAGGAAGGTCAATCGAGTCACCGTGAACCAGGGCGTAAAGAAAATGAGCCCTGTTAGATGGTAAGGTGGAAGTGTATGCAACCGGCCACAGGTTTGTACACACAATGCGCAACAAAACTTGGCGCTCAGTAGGAAATGATCCAGTGTGAATCACTGTGGAACCCCCTTCCAATGGGGTATCAAAAAGAGTGGAATAAATCACCGGATCAGAAAGACCGATCTCAGCAGACAGATAAGGATAGATCGAGTGAAGAACCCGAGGAATATGAAGAGACTCGACCAAGACATCAGGTGAAAGTCTAAGAGTGCGGCCTCTAAGGAAGACCTAGAAAGAAGTATTGCAAACCTCATGGATGTTCGCGAAGAACTCTTGAACCAAAAGACTAGAAGGAGGAACCAACCCAATAAGCATCGAATCCCAACCCCAAGAAACAAAAATGGCTGCAATGGCGAGGGATAAATCAGCTAAAATGACCTCACGCTCTACGAGGACAGGACGATGAGAAAACTGAGAAGTGAAAACCTCGTAAGCGGTAGAAGAAATTAAATGCCCCGGTTGTATGAGGTGGATCCAATAGACTACTGTGCGGTGGTCCGGGCTCTCTTTGGCGACATCTGGAACATGATTGCAGAACAAACATGTCAAGAGATGCTACAAAGGAGAATGTAGACCACATGAGCTGCCATGCAGTCAAATGCATGAAGATGCGTGAAATGATGTAACAGTGAAGTAACCACGCAAACCGATGCAAAATTGCAACAATGCACGCCAAATGATGCAAATATGTGTTAAGCAATTAAAACAAGGCAACTAATCCTCAAAGCACGCAAATGCAAACATATGTCACATGCACACAAAATAATACAAACGTATCAAAACAGGGCAGTGCATGAACATAGTGCAGTGACTGTAGGACGGAGGTGCAGTGGTGTCTAAAACGGAGGTGCAATGTGAGTGTCATGGCACCTAAACTAATATTCAATGCAAATCAACACCAAATTGACAGTTAGTGCCTAGAAGTGTTCACGGGATGGAATAATAAGACTCGTGTGTATAATATGATGGCCAAAAAACACACGAACCAATCAAAGAAATATTTCATCGAACACTTTGAGGGCAATATAAAACCATCATTTTCCAAGCACATACCAACATCCCCATGACCACCCCATCATGGAATAAACTAAAAAAAGCACTCCATCATCTAATCCTATCCCATACTCCATTAAAATCGATTGAAATATGCCAAAAATACCAAGTTCAATGAAGTACAATCAAGCAATGGCCAAAAGCATCAAAAACATGTAAAATTCGAGACACATTGATGCAATTTCAATCAAACATCAATAACATACTCAAAACTCATGAATGTATATGAACAATTAGGACAAAAATCAATGAAAATCAAGAAATCCCCAAAATAGCCAAAACTAGGGCTTTGATGAATTACCTTTGAAATTTGAAGAATTGAATGAGGAATGTGATGTTAATGAGTTCGAAAATAGTTCCACACTCTGAGATGTGTGAGAATTTGCCAAAATCTGATGAGGAAAGATCGGGTCAAATGCGAAAAATGAGTAAAAATGAAGGTTTAGTCGCGTTTTAAAAACATCCTTCACTCTAGCGAGAGTGATTCTGAAAGTGTCGATCGAGCGACATTCAAGCGAAAACTCAAATGTCAAAAATAGCACTAGAATTTTGAAAAATCCAATTTTAAGCACATTTTTCTAAAAGTGACAAAAATAACACCTTTTTCAAAACTTTCAATTTTAGCACCACTCGATTTTTTTTAAAAACATATGACACGCACTTCAGCATGTTGGTCAACGAGAAATGTAGTTGAACATAAATATGCAAAATTTAAAAATATAAGTGCTGCCCCACACACATCGATCAAGTTTAATTGGAGTAAGTTGTATACATGACTCACGTGTGTAATGTGTCACTAATTCCAAGTAAATCAGACTCCAAACCTTAATTTTGTGAGAAGGGACACGCAAAAAAAAATCACTGTCAATTGGTCTATTCTCTACTTATGAAAGTCAAACTTTTAGACACGTTAGGACCTATGCAAAAAGCTCGTTTGGCATGATACAAAATTTTTCTTTTTCTCCCCCTAAATTATACACTTGTTTTTGAATCAATATTTTATACAGCTCATCATATTTTTCATCTTAAGTACATGTTCTAATTCATTGAGCAACTAAGATGACCCATGTAGCGAGCTTTGAGCCGGTTAACCCAAGTCAGTTGACCATAGGTACTAAGTATAGAGATACCTCGTAAGCTTAATTGATCGAGTCAAATAGCCTTGAAAAAGAACATTAAGATAGTGAGCAAACATCAATTTTTAATTCATAAGGGCGTATATGCATGAGCTTAGGTTTAAGTCAATAAGTCAATTCAAGTTCAGAGTCACCCTATCAACGAGTGATAGCCATCCTAAGTCTCACACATGCGGTCAATACATGTTTACAAGGTCATAGTGTGTGCTGTGCAAAAAATACATGATTGGACATATACTAAATACTCTAGAGAAAATATCAATCATGTGACGAAATACAGACTATTCATTAGATATTTGCATATTCATTCTCAACATGCATTGCCACATTTCACATACACGATGCAGTAGTCCACACAACAATCCAAACAAACCAAATACAAAAAAACACATTTTTTTGTTTAAACTTTTGCAATTTTGAACTTGAGAAATGTTCTCTGCATTTAATACTGCAATTGCTGGACCTCCCAATTCAATTACAGTCACGTAAAAATATAGGCGCCGTTGATATCAGTAACTTTGTTCATTACAACCTTTCTTCCTAAAAGTGTGAATGCGACGTTCATCACCATCGCTCATAAGGTTCAAACACTGTGACATCTCTCTTTTTCATTTTGAAAAACACAAGATTCGAACCAACTACACCTAGAAGAGGGTGAGTAGGTGTAAATGCGAAATTATCAATTTAATTAACAAGTCACAAGTCACAAGTTAATTATATCTAGGTGATTATTCATACAATTCAATTTAGCTTATCTTTGAATACCGTAGTTAAATCAAAACAATAAAAAGTAGTAAACAATACCAGAATTGTTCACAGAGAAACCTAACGTGGAAAAAATTTCGGATACTTTGCCAGTCAAAGATCCACTATAAACTGTCAATTAACTTACAGACCACAAGCAAAGTTGACAACACAAGCTTTTTGATTTCTTGTCTGAAGTGCGAAGCAACCTTCCTAGAATGTGTACACGAACACCAATCTCGGCTCTTCTTTGTAAAGCAGCCCTCCTGGAATGAGCACACGAACTCCAATCCTAACTCTTTATGTAATTTATCTCCTATAGATCTTCCCAATGAACTCCTTGTTTTTCAGTTCTTCCTTGATCCTTAATGCAACATAGTTGATGAAACAATCTTACAGTAGATCCAGGCGAAGAAGACAATTCAGTGCTTGATTTGGCTCTTTGATGTTTTTACAATGAATGACACATAAACAATGGAGGGTTTGAACTTTGAATATGATGAAGCATGAATTCTTTCAAGAATATAATGTGTTCAACCTCTCTGCAGCAGAAGATGCGGCGCTAGTATTTATGTGTTGAATGAAACAGGTTGTATGGGCTAAGTAAAAGTCTCGAAAAAGGAAAATTAGGTCTGACCGTAAAAAAGTTGCTCGAGCGAAGCTAACATGTCGCTCGAGCGATAGTGGGGCAAAGGGCAAGCGAGGCAGTTTCTGATTCCTATGCTCGAGCAGCACTTCGACGAGCAGCTAGCAAAAAATCGACGTGAATCCTTCTTGTTCCAGACATGGAACCCCGAACCCTAAGCTATCCTACCAACTATGAAACTTTACTATTCAGTCCCTAAACTTTATAATTGTTCAAGTTGGTCCTTTTATTCATAGAATCGCCAATACAAAATATAAAACTAACACACGTGACCTTTCACATCTCACACTTTTGCCTGTGACTTGCTTCAATACATTTTATATGCAATTCGTCTTCAACAAGTTTTGAGTTTTGGATTGAACGAGCTCAACTACGTAATTAAGAAGAAGAAAAATGACGAAGCTCCTAATAAAATTTTTAGTACATTTTGATACAAGTTGATTAAATTTGTGGATCCCATGAAACTGGGGCGGAGTTAGAAGAGTAGAGTTGTGGGGGCAAAATTCATAAAAAATCTTATTATGGGGGCGAAATTGAAAATTGTAAGGAATTTTTTATTTTTTCTTAAAAATCTTGTGTGAAATCATGAAAAATCTATTGCAAAATCTTGGATTTTAAACCACACTGTAGATCCGCTCATGCCATGAAATGTATAATTAAAATTAATTGTTGAGTTTGACATCAACTTTTTAAGCTTTTCCAAACAAGCACTCTACTTTTACCAATGCGCAAGTCGTTAGTTAAAAGGTGAGATTTCAATAACGGCTCATTCACAAGTAAGTGATGGTCGTGTTTTTGGAACTTAACATTATGTTTGACAGATAATTGATCGAGCAAGAAGGAAGCCAGTGTGAAACCTAATTTGTATGTGGTCACAAAAGGATGCCATTGATGCATAGAAAAGCTGATATGCTCCAAATCACAGGGTTGAGATTACTGGATTGCTAGTATGCATGTGGATCGTGCACACCATGTTGATTGGTTATTGTTAGCTTTGTCTGCTCATCGCTTGAAGAAATCGAGACATGTCCAGTGGCCTACAAATGCACGTGTCATAATGAACTTGCACACAGGCTTTCTCACATACCACACCATTTCTTCTTCTTTTCAAGGTATGCACTTTGTTCTAATGAATTTGTACTTGTTTGTATTTGACATAATTATAAAACAAGCGTCAATCATGATTTACAGAAATGGACCTTAAGGACGACAAGGGGTGGAGCGCTGATAGTAAAAGAAAGGAAGGAGAATGCATCTCTCTCCCTCCTTTTGGTATGGCCACTTATAAAATGCAAGGCGATGTGTGGTCTCGAACAAGAATGGTAGGGATCAAGAGACGCTGGCGTCTCTTTTTGGGGCCGCATATTCCTGGCTAAAGCAATTAAGGATTCACCAATTAAGTTTTGTAACCTATCGATATTTAATCTAAGGGAATGTAAATGAAGAGATATAGAGAGTGAGAGAGAGTCGCCGGTGGGGCTTTTGTAACTCGGAATTAATTCCATGCCTGTATGTAAAGGAGAGCAATGCTTGTATCCTTTGCAAATCTTTTTTTGTTCTGTAACATGTGTGAATGAGCTTAAATATTTATTTCCGAGTATGGTGAAGGTCAAAAGCACATTATTTATTTTCACCAAAACTTTTATTTTATTTTTTAATTATAAGTAAAATTATTTTTTTCCGACATATTTTCTACTTATAATTTTGACAATTTATACAATATCAACAACAATGTCATCTACGAATATACATCTACATTAATTCTATAAATTTTAAATATAAGGACCATTGTCAGATACACACAGGGACGGACTCAGCCCGGGCAGGCGTTGACCGGTCAACGTCGATCAACGTCGACAATCAGGGACGTAAGGGCGAGGTTGTTTATTAATATTTAAATACTTAATATTAAAAATTATTCAATATATATGTAAACGCACTAAAATGTAAAAATTATATATATATATACACACGAAAACATAATTCAATTTTTTGGTGGTGTTTGGATAGTGGTGGTTGTGATGTTGGCTGCGATGGTGAAATGGTAATGATATTGGTGGTTTGGTGAGGGGGTAGTTGTGGTGTTCAGGCAGTAAAGGTAGTGGTCATGACGGTGGTGCTATTGTCGTGGGTGGGATAGAATGGGTAAGGTGCTTGTGACCAATTATTTGGTTAATTGTGTCCAATAAATTAGTTAATTTTGTGACTAGTGAATAATACGTGACCTAAAAAATATTATTATGATTCATAATTTATTAAGTTATGACCGAAAAATAACTTATAATTTGATAATTTGTGACCATTATAAAAAATGTGACTCATAAAATTCGTGATTTATGACCGATAAATAAATTGCAACTTATAATACTTTTTATTCTGTGATCGATGAATAAATTCTGACATATGAATTTTTTGATTTGTGATCGAATAAGAATTTGTAACTAAATAATTTGATAATATGTAACCGAAAAATAAGTTGTGACATATAAGTATGTAGGTGTGACCATAAATTGTATAATTGATACCTTAATATATTTAATTAATAAAAAATATTTTTGCTTAATTATTTCATAAATAAATTTTAATTAATATCCGAATTTTGAATTTTTAAACCTTGTTTCTTAATTTTGAAATGTGTCATAATTAATCTCTTAGTTATGAGATTAAAATGGGGGTGTATTTATGAAAAAAAAATGTGGTGTGAATAATGGCTCTTCAAAAATTTGTAGGAAATTTCATCATTTCTCGTGAATTTCTATTTCGTTGAATGTTGTACAACTCCTAATTTTGCAATTGTCGATCCAAATTAATTAATTAATTCCACTACAATTAATAATAAATTATAACTCTCATAATAGATTTCGTTTCTTATTTGAAGCCATCAAAGGGACTAATGAAACCCAATTAAACTACTCCAATAAATTAATGGAAAAAAACCATATCTCAGGGCTTGAGTATAGGCCAATTCGATTTTAATAGAACAAGTTCATAATTCCAAAATTAAAGTAATAAATAAATAATTTAAAATATTTTATTAATTAAATATATTAAGGTCACAATTATACAATTTATGGCCACAGTTATGTTCTTAGATCACAACTTATTTATTGGTCACATATTATTTTTCACTCACATATCAAAAATTTTATAGGCCACAATTTATTTATCTATCATAAATTACAAATTTTATAGGCCACAACTTATTTCACGATCACAAATTATCAAATTAGTTAGTGGCAAATTACCATTGGTCACAAGTTATCAAATTTTTAGGTTACATATTAAATAGTTGCTCACAAATTAATTAAATAGTTGGTCACAAACACCAAACACCACATTCCGAATCCCACCCCCGACATCGATACTTGGTCACAATTCAACCAAATAATTTGTCACAAACACTCTTCATCCCACTCTAACTCCCATCCAACCCCACCAGAATCCCTCCATAGACACCAATAGTTAATCATAATAATCCAAATAATTGGTCACAAATTCTTCAACCCATCCCACACCAACTGAACACCATGCCACCTCACCACAGTCGTTGCTAGCACCACCACTACCGGCTACTCCACCACCTTCACCACACCATCACCTTCGCCACCGTCACCATCATCGTCACCACCACCATCACCGTCACCACCACCAGTCCACCACCTTCAACACATCTAAAAATTCCACCACCACCCTTCCAAAGTCAAACATGCAAGAAGATCTAAAGCCACCACTACCTCATCTTCCTCCAGAATCAAACTACCACCATCTTTACCCAAAATCGTTATCGCATATATCTTTTTATCTATCCATGGGCAGCATTATGCAGGGTTGCGTACAGGTGCATGCACAGCGAAACCATCGCCATTGCGAACGGCCTCTGCATAGCGCAACAGCGATAATTGACACGACTCGTCTCGAATCACCCTAATGGACCCGACACGTGCCGTGCGTCGATAGTAGATACCGGCTAATTGCCGATCCTACCATCAAGGCGACTATGACATGCTAGACAGTGACATATTCTTATAAAATTTTGATAGAGTTTCCTTTGCAATATGGACTAAAACCACCTAAACAATAATTAATTTCCTCGAACCAGTACATATAATTTAAAACAGGGTACACCAGCCTCGCAAAACTCAAATTATTCAAAATAGAATGCTGGGAAATCGATATGTCCTATACTTTACAACCAAAAGTTCCCAAATGTACGAAGGATATCAATTATGCAGTGAGCCCATAATAAACTTTTCTGACAAAAGCTACATATACCCCAAAACAAATAAGAACTAAATAAACTAACAAAATGAGTCATGCAACTAATGACAATGTGTGTGACTCAAATCGGTGGATCGACAGGCTCCAAAGCTACTCAACTCAGCTACTACTTGTTAAGGAAAGAGATAATAAAATCTATGAGTTTGCAACTTGGTGAGTGGATAGTTCGCAGATAATACATATTTACTGAAAAATCTAATGTACTTTCTTATCGCTTTAAGAGATTCTAAATTCTAATAATTTCTTTTAGAAATAAAGCTTGCTAAAATCATAAAATTCTTACTATTTAGTTTGAATAACCAACCGTAAAATATGTCAATGATAGGTAATCTGTATCGACAACAATCTGGGTAAATATGTCATTTCTGTAAGTTAAAATCGTATTTCT
Source organism: Fraxinus excelsior (assembly GCA_019097785.1). Lineage (NCBI taxonomy): Eukaryota > Viridiplantae > Streptophyta > Magnoliopsida > Lamiales > Oleaceae > Fraxinus > Fraxinus excelsior. The sequence continues at coordinate 52,593,493 of CM032623.1, read as the reverse complement.
GTATCGAATAAGTTGAATTCTATAATCTGAAATGAACTATTATTTGATATTTGAAAATATGTATCATAACATCGTATAAAATCATAATGCTGGTGCTAAATTATAAATTAGACTCAAGCTGAAAATGATAATAATTGATACCACGGGATGAATAAGTACATTAGTCGAATTCAGTAAGCTAAGACCATAATTTGAAATCAATAAACTAAAAGCTAATAATCCACTATATATTGAATAATCACATCAAATAATCAATAAGCTAAAATGTAAGCTGAAAGCTAATAATCCACTGTATACTGGATAATCACATCAAAATATCAATAAACTAAACTGTAAACTGTAAAATGTAAGCTAAAAGCTAATAATCTACTGTATACTGGATAATCACATCAAATATACACCATGTAATCATCTACTGATGATATGCACATAAATTGCTAATCAACACTTCTGTACACGACCGTAGCCCCTCAGTGCACGAAGTGGAAATAACATAATCATCTTTATACACTGCTATAGCCCTTCAGTGCATAATAGGTACCCTTACACACGGCCGTAGCCCCTCAGTGGATAAGCGTTACCTTTACACATGACTGTGGCCCCTCAATGTATAAAGTGAAAATAATATAATCATCCTTATACACTGTTGTAGCCCCTCAGTGCATAATATGTACTCATTACACATGGCCGTAGCCCCTCAGTGGATAAGAGTTATATTTACACACGGCTGTAGCCCCTCATTGTATAGAAGTCAAATACACGACTCTAGTACACAGTCGTAGCCCCTCAGTGCACTAGAGTAAGATAACTACATTGGGGTATTTCTGATGGTATCAACATAATCGTGCTCATTTACTAATTTCTTGAAAATAAAACATTTCATGTAACTATTATGCTTCTTTAAAAATTTGGGAATCATTTAAACATGATTATAAGTTTATAAATTAAAAATCTTATTTTTTGGAAAAGATAGTTCTTCCGCTCACTCAAAAAACAAGCTACAGTTTAAGATGTTCGGTAAGCTTTTCCATTCTCTTCGTCACCTCCTGAAATACCATAGAAGATAACTAATTAAACCAATATCAAATCAAGAAACCTCTAATATCTAATGCTATAATACTTTAACTAAATTCCTCGATACTTGAATAAATCTCCCAAATTATCCCTTTAATCAAGTGAAACTAATTTCACTTTCTAGTCCACTTACTAATAATCAATTCATCAACATAACCTTCATTCCAATCATAAATGGAAATATCCACTTCAATCTAGTGACAACTAATTACTACAATCCAACCCATTAAAATTTCATCTTGTTCCTTAATTTCATAATTCCAAGTAAATATTTCATCATCACAATCATATTCACCAATATCCTTCATTCAAGAATCCAACTAAAAATCCTAAAATTTGTCCAAAAATACAATTTCTTACCTTGATTCAGTTGGAAGCTAATCAATCAAGATGCTTGAACTAGAAATCATCACCATCTCCCTAAATTAGAAATTTTCGGACTTTTGACTAAAACCCTAGAAATTAACATAATATTTCTTCACTTCTAAAGAAAATAACGAGAATAAAAATGAAATACCCATTTTCTTTCTTCTCAGTCCTTCTTCCTTCTCTTTTTCCTTTTCATTCTTCTCTGCCTTCACTGCGTGCGTGTGTAAATGGAATGAGAAATGGGTTTTAAATTGTGGAGTTAGTGGGCTATTTGCAAAGGAAGTCTCCCAACTTCCAATAATAAATAAATGAGTCCTCAACATCACATCTAATCCATTTAAAACACTCCATTATGCAAATTATAAAATAAGTCTCAATCAAATGATTTACTCCAATTAATGAATTTGACAATTCAACCCTGGACTTTTGACTAAAAATATGGGATGTAACAATAATGCATCTGTGCTACGTTCCCAATATCACTGGGAGTGTCGTCGTCTTCCGTCGGTTGGCACGACACTTACAATGAAGAGGGTAGAGAGAGATGGTCTCTTGTGACAATCCATTTGTTAGGGGAGGGCAGAGACAGACGGGAGAGAAAGGGATATGAAGATGAGAGAGAAACTAATTAGGGCTTGAATGGGGTGGTTGGGGGTAGTGTGTGAATACATAAATTAATCTATAATATAATTATTAATATTAAAATATAGTATTATCACCTGATTTTTGGTTTTGTAAACTTTACATTTTATTTTTGAATTGTCGTCTTTAAAAGCTATTTGGTGTGTAATTTTCAATAAATTAATCTCGACTCAATCAACACTTAATCAATTGAGACAATTGAATTCATTTCTATTCCACTAAAAAAAGGAGATTGTGCTCTCAACCCAATTGGAATTGTTGAAGTTATATACAAACAATAATCATATAATATGACTTATTGTTCTTATATTAACTTTATAGATCATGTCAAATATTCAAAATATGGTAAAATGTCCAAAATGCCATTTTTTAAATATACATGTGATCATGTGATCATATCACAAGATTAATTCAATAATCGAATTATTAAATTCAAATTTAAATTTCTGCTAGAAAATTCTTTGGGGTCTTTATTGTGCATATTATAGGTTACAAATTTCATCTCTCTCTCTCTCTCTCTCTCTCTCTCTCTCTCTCTCTCACACACACACACACACACACACACTTCAGTTATTTATTTTTAATTTCCAAGCCACTGAGATTGATCAATAATTTGATCTCACTCACATTGATACCTCAAAGAACTTCAAGCTAACAATAGGAGTCTATTATCCGCTCAGATTTAATATCTTAGGTACAACATTCAAGTTTTTTTAAATTGATATGGTTAATTAAATTTCACGTTGTTAAGTCCAATACATTTCAAAATGTACACTCAATCTTATTACCAAATTAAAGATGAACTTTAATAAAATTGAGACAACCTTATCAAAACAAAATGTTCATCTTTATTTACCAATTTTGAACAATAAACTTATATTGAATTTTGAATCGAATATTTTCATGTTTAACAACTTAAGCATCCAATTTACAATATCATATCGATCAATGTACAAATACAAGCATGAATTAATATCAATAATTTATCAAAAATACAATAATATTTTATATCTTAATTCTGGTCTAAACACAATGACCCTTTCAACCCATTCATAGGACTTTTTCACTACTCGGAGGTCCCAATTCACCCAATTAATTTAAAAAACTTTTTTACGGAACATACATATCAATATGCGTGGATCATACCTTTTGTTCCACTTCTAGTTGCTATGTTAATACAAATAAATTTATTCCATTGGCAAAACCTATCCAACAGTTCTTAGGACTATAGGGCGCAAATAAGTTGAAGAAATTTTTACAAACAAACTGACTAATCATAGCCATCCCTCTACGCTAATGATATATGACTAATCTCCACCAAACATCATCGTCCAAATTTTTTTAGTCATTTTAATCTAACTTTACCAGAGTTAGGTTAGGTTAGATACTTCTATCATTTGATCTAACTGTTTTGTGAAATTAATCAACATAAATTCTTATTTTTTCGAGGTGGGATATCAATGAAATTGAACAATTATAAGCGTATATCAAACCATGAAAGAAGCAATAAGTAATACATTTTACAATTAATCCGTATCTGTTGCTTCTTATTATCTTATATACTTAATTTGTAATTGTTAACTTATAAAAACATCTACTAAATTGTTTTGGTTGAAAGAACTTGTGAGGACTCACTATGTGGAAGCCAAGTGGTACATTGAAGGACATTTGTCACCATTTTCTCAGTACATGAGCATGCCTTAATCACATGCTGTTATTTTTATCACACAACTACATCCTTATTGGGGATCATTTGGGTCGCCAAGGAAGAATTTGAATGGCTAAGCAATAAACTTAAAATTCTTGTAGCCAGCCTCGACTCATTGATAACATTGCTACCTATGAGGTATGAAATCAAAACGTCAAATATACAAGCAAGGTTAATAAAGTCTCTTATCTAGGGTTCTCTAAGCGTGCGTTTGAGCCACATTATTTTGGAAAAATGTACTCTGGAATAGTAGATTGATGGATAATATGTGGTTGAAAAAGAAGGAAAAATTATTGATGTGCTGAAAATATTATTTTATTGAAAAATGTGTGGTTGAAAATGAATAGAAGAATAAAAATGAGAATGTGAATTTTAATGTGTACCAAACATGGGTTAAATTATATTTTAATTAGGGGAGGGTATTTTAATTGAAATCAATTTGGAATAAGAGGTTGTGTTCGGGTTTCAAAAAAATAATATAGCCCCTATTTGACTCTCATTTTTGGGGAAAATGTATTTTGAATAGTGACTTTTAAGAATGTGTGGTTGTAAATGATTTTTTTAAAAAAAGAAACCCAAATAGAGTCTAAGAATCGTAACCGAGAATAGAAAATAAAAAACCAGCCGGATCCGGTCGATTCTTGGTTCTTGAATTGGAACTGTGGGGTACCCGACTCTAAAATCAAAATTTCCATATTTTTATAAAAATTTGTTTTTTAACATTTATTCAATCTAAATCAATGATCCCATCCCAACAAGTACAAGTTTGCATGGCCAAGCTAGTACTAGGCTCAAGTTGTTCATTTGAATAATCGAATAATATTGTTTTAGTTCATAGTCATTTCTGACCGTACTTTACACGATGTACGTCTCACAAACCTTTCTTAAGGTACCGCATGCAGAGCCACAATCGAAATTTGATGTCATTATGCTAGGTATTGGATATATTTGATGACATATTTGCATTGGATTAAAGAAGTGTTGAAATATGTATTTGGTGATATATTTTATTCTTCTATTTTTCCTAGATATTGAAAAAATAATTTGTACTGTCAAGCTCACGATTTTTTTAGAAAATGTTATGGGCATAATCGAACTTGAATCGAAACATACAATTTCGGTTCGAGTTTGGTGCCAATAATTACGTAGACCCGAATGGTTCTATTAATGAAATACTCGAAGTATAATAGATGGTTTCGAGTACTAAAATACTTTGATCGACCCATCCGATATCTGGACTTGATCTTAATGAAGGTTGAAAAGAAAAGTGGCCAAATTGCCATGGCATCGAATCATACATGACTGAGAATTGTGTCACTAAAGAAGATGTTGTCAATATTTTTCTTGAAATGGCTACAAATGCATGGAAGGATATTAATGAAGAGTGCTAATAAGTGCGTTTTATAGACTTATTTTGGTTTACAAATATGGATAATTGTCAATAAATATGTGAATATAGCTTAATTCTGTGTAATTTGTGTTTTGTAGGCTAATAACAATGAACGTGATAAAAATTCGGAAGAATAAGCAAAAATTGACTAAAATAAAGCAAAATCAAAGTTTAAGGACTCAAGTGCAAATAGTGAAAAGTTGTGTCGATCTCACGATGAAGATTTGAGAGTGTTGAACATCAATTGGATGAGGAAAGAAGCCAAATGGAAGAAATATGGTTGAAGTACTATCACATATCAACTTCCAGTAGAAAATGTTATGCTTCGAATTTTAGTCTTAATTTGAGACTCATTTTTGACATAGAAGACGTTCGAATTTGAAAATTTATGTTTATGGAATATTTGTATCCTTTTGAGTAAACTTTCCATCTCATTTTGAATCATAACAATCGGATATCAGGAGAGAGATATGACTAAAATATTAAAAATTGTCTGGTACGAAAAAAGTATAACCATGCGGCCGCATGGTAGAACTCTTCATGCAGTCATATGGGAGAGTGCAGGGACCTCAAGTGACCCATCTCAATGAGCCGTGCGGTCGTATGGATCATAACCATGCGACCACATGGTTGTCTTCCAGCACGAGAAATTTCTGGTTTCCTTTTTCAATTCAAACACCTTTGGAAACAAATCTTGTGATGATTTTTAAGCCCTAAAACCGTCCAGAATGAGGGAAGGAGTTTTATCAAGGTTTTGAAAGAGGAAAAAAGGCAAGAACACGAAGAACAAAACTACGAAGCGAAGATTAAATTCAAGAACTCAATCGGTGATGTCGTTCCTTCATTATTTTACTAATTTTCTTCTCTCCACCATGTTAGACTAGATTTATTTATGCTAAGGAATGATGAACTATGTAATTTGATTTTTGATTCTTAGTTTTACATTCTTGACAATCAAAAATATGTTTTGGATATTTGAATGATTTATATGATTTATTTCATGCATTCGAGAGAACGAAAATAAATTCGATATATATAAATCATCATAAGGTCCGATAGGGGATAGAAATATGTCGCTATGCCTTATGTGAATTTTTAAATGTTCATAAAAAATTTATGCATTCTTATATATTTGCATCCATCATAAAAATATAATTGTTTCATATATGAGAATATGTTTAACTTTACTCGAAAGAGATTGTTAAATAATTAATGAGTATTGATTCTTCAATATTTCCAAACATGTGTCGGAGTGTAAAACTAGGTTTAAAAAGTATTACATAGGGATTCGTGATCCTAGTACATTCATCACATATTAGAAAACACTTCAATTTACATTCATCACTATTTTTCATTTATTTAGTTAATTCATTCACACTTGCATACTTATTATTAATTTAGTTATAATTTCATGAAAACAAACATTCTCAATTTTTATTGTTTCGGTTAACGTCATGGTAATTAGAATTAGAACTAATCATTCCTTGTTGGAACGATACTTGGATTCAAATCCATTTAACTATTTGCTAACGAATCGTACATTTGCGGTGGTTTTAAAACGAAAAAAATATTTTCGCGAACAAATGCCTCAAATCAACTTCCTCTTCTCGAAAATTTTTAATATGAATTATCAATCTCAAACATAATATAAACGTCACTTATAAAGGCAACGAAAACGAATATACAAAACCCTAGAAAAATTGTAGAATCCGACGTCATTACTTTGCTTATTGATGCCTTCGAGGTCTAAATTTTGTTTGATAGCATGCTGGGGACAAATTGATATCTTCAAATATTAATTAATTTTTTTATGTTATAAAATTAAAACTTTGAGTATGGTGTACACATTACTCAAACAGTGGATTGTATAATGTTTGCAATCAATTTTTTAAATTATTCATCCTTTTCAAAGTCATTCATTCTTCAATGTCATTGCATGGAATCACTGACTACCAACTTACATTGGACAACAGAGACGAGTGTGAAAATTCAACATTAACAACGTCAAAATCTCTGGTATAAACTATCTAGAATGCGTTTAATCTACAGGAGGCGAGAGATAGATGAGGATAGAGAGAGGCACCTGTGGGGGCATTTGTAACTCTACTAATTCAATGCATGTACTGACGTGGCGAATTTAGAATTTTGAGTCAGTATGGGCGGCCATCGATCGTCGACTGTCGATCGTTGATAGCAATAAAATATTAAGAGGCTTGTGTGATGCCCATTTTTTTTTTTTTTTTTTTTTGCAAAAAATGCATTTTAAAATAGTGATTTGATGGAGAATGTGTGGTTAAAAATAAATAAATTTTTTGAATTTGCACGTAATATTATTTTATTGAAAAATGTGTGGTTGAAAAGAAGAAAGGAAAATGTATTTTGAAAAAAAAAAAAAAAAAAGAGAATCAAATAAGGTCTAAAATTTAAATATAACAATTATTTTGTTCAAACTGAACATATATAATTCTGTTGTACAAATTAGTAATATTCAACAAATGATATTGTAGCTAAGTTTTCTATACATGTTCGAATTTTTACAATTACATTAAAATCGTTAAAATTTAACATAGGTATGTGGTGGGGGCTCAAGCATGTTTATCTGCAGGCTAGTCATGTGCCTTTGCCTTCAGTGGATCTCTGGCATTTTCTTTTACCTTTTTTGAACGAGATCACCCGCATTTTCTGTAGGGATGTGTGATGTCTAATTATATGGAAAGAGCCAACAAATTAGCAGCCGCATTTTTTTGAAGGCAAGGTATTCGTGTGTGATTGCGGATTCCATAGTTCTAGCTCTACATTATCCAAGAGCCTTCATTATAGACTCAGTATGATTTCAAACTCAGAGAGATAGATTGTATTTGGAATTTTGGATAATGTATGCATTGCCTTGTAATGGTCCTGGAACAATGGTGTAACACTTTTTATTTTATTTAACTTTCGGACTTTATGCAAAATTTTAATTATGTTGGCTGAATTTGAGATGGTTACAGGGGAGATTTTCCATGATGCTCAAGATAATTTTCCGAGGTCTACCAATGTGGATAATGATGACAGTGTTAGTGGTGATGATTCTCCTCTCTGTCCTAGTTGTTGCACTGTATATTCAGAAAACGTGGAAAATAGAACAAGTGGACTGCATACACCACCTCCCCCTGAAGGCCCTTACAAGAGAAGGAAAGTTATGAAGTTCATAAATAGTGATGTTGACCTCGACATTTTTTCTGAAGAAGTAGACTCTGAAAGTGTTCGAACGCCAATACATTCTCCGACCTCATGTGCAAGTGAGTGCGAGGACAAAGTTGAAGCTACCCAGTACAAGGATGTTTTAATATTACTTCGATTCAATGATCGAGACCTTCCTTTTAAATTGAAGGAAATAATTGTGTCTGACTTGCGGTTACTCACTCTATTTGAATCTGGGCTTCCATCTTGGGTAACTTTCGTCAATCTTACCCGCTATTTTGCCATTTGTATCGTCCATGGATGTGCCCTTTGGCAAGATTTTTATATGTGATTATTTCAATTGTTACTGTCCTCATTGGATTCTATGACCTGTACAAAAACGTACCAGTTCTCAAGGCAACGGCTTCTAGTTTGTTCGGACCCCTTTTTGATTGGATAGAGACCTGGGAAATGATTTCGAGGATAAAATATTTGGGAACTATGTTGTTTCTTCATAATTTTCAGAAGGCCGTTCAGTGGTTTCTTATGATGGCACTATCAACGCGGTCATTTCTTTCAATATTTCCACATCCAATGGTAGAACCTCTTGTGGAGATATTGGATTTCTTCCTTCCTCTTTGGAGTATGGGTATACAACTTGCAGAGAGTTTCCTGTCAGTAATTCGGTATTGTATCCCATTCCTACTAATTTATTGTGAAATATTTTTAGTTCTACAATTTTTACCAAAATTTAATACAATAGGGAGGGGATTTGAATATGCGAGCTCTCCTTAGGGTTATTGAAAACTTGACAATTATGGTACTTGTTGAATTTTGATACTAAATTTACTAGAATAATATATGTTAAATTTTAACGATTTTAATGTAATTGTAAAAATTCGAACATATATACAAAACTTAGCTACAATATCATTTGTTGAATATTACTAATTTGTACAACATAATTATATATGTTCAGTTTGAAAGAAATAATTATTATATTTAAATTTTAGACCTTGTTTGTTGCTTCTTCTTTTTTCAAAATGCATTTTCTTTTCTTCTTTTCAACCACACATTTTTCAATAAAATAATATTACGTGCAAATTCAAAAAATCTATTTATTTTTAACCACACATTCTCCATCAAATCACTATTTTAAAATGCATTTTTTGCAAAAAAAAAAAAAAAAAAAAAGGGGCATCAAATAGGCGTCTTATTATTTTTTTGTTGCCAACGATCGACGGTCAACGACCGATGGGTGTCCATACTGACTTAAAATTCTGAATTCGCCGCATCATTACATGCATTGAATTAGTAGAGTTACAAATGCCCCCACAGGTGCCTCTCTCTATCCTCATCTATCTCTCGCCCCCTTAGATTAATCGCACTATATAGTTTATACCAGATATTTTGACGCTGTTAATGTTGAATTTTCACTCGTCTCTATTGTCCAATGTAGGTTGGCAGTCATGATTCCTTGCATTGACATTAAAGAATGAATGACTTTGATATTCGGTGTTTGAAAAATGTTCGTTTTATCAATTTTTATTGAAATGTACTGGTCTCCATTTTATTTTATTTTTTTGCACAAACTTTGAACAATTGTGGGGAGTTTTTAATCAACGAACACAATTTCAATGTTTAGGTAATCGAAATAGATTGACAACGATAAATTTATTTATAAACTAAGGCATATGTTTGAAGATATAAATTTAGTTTTAAATTTTTCATTTTTTGACACAATTAATAATTTTTTTATTTCTTGATTTTAGTAAACGGATAAGGGTCTGCGCAAATGCTTCATGAATCACATTGGCTGCTTTCATTCCGGGTTTCTATTTTAAAGTGCGCAGTGATTGGGGTATCATGAACAAATATATATAGTTCATTTTATTGAACTCACTTTGTCTTGAGGATAACTCATTTAATAAAGAAAATACTTATATTTTATTAAACAACTAGTAACAGAAGAATAAATAACTGGAAATATATATCTTTTATATATATAAAGTGCATATGAAATGGAAATTCTTGTTTTAACGGAAAATTTAACAGAATTTGTTGTTTTAGCGGAAAATCTATCTTCACCGTTAGTTTTATTGTTTCCATTAAATAGCAATTAAGTCTGGCCATTGATGTTGTGTATTTTGGAATTCCATTATTTAATAATAAATAAATGGGAAATGCAAAAGGTTTTGTACTACTCAATGTTGTCAAACTCGACCCGACCCGGTCGATTCCACATGTGAAATTGGGAACCGGGCCCAAAATCGGGCCAACGCATTTAAGTTTACAAAACCGGTTAAAACCCATCGAAAATGGTTAACTTTGATTATTTACAAAATTGGTTAAAACCCGTCGAACCAGTCGGTTCAACCGTGACCCGGATAACCGGTCACGGTTTTGACGGGTTTTCAAGATTTTTTTTTTTAGTTTGGAAATTTTTAACTCCATTATTGGGCTTCAAAATTTACAATTTTAAGGCCCATAGAGAAGTATTGGACATCATGCTCATTTTATAAATACACTTCTCTCCAAATATTTCATAAACTTCCAATGTGGGATTGTGCATTTTATATATGCTCTTAACTCCAATAGTTTTATAAACTTCCAATGTGGGATAGTGACAACAACAAAAAAATGTTAAAATGTTCATCAAAATCATTTTCAAATGTATGTCTAATTGACTAATTTGATTTTGAATTACAACTAATTAAATTGTAATATTCACTTTCATTCTTTCATTTTTTTAATTTTCAAATTTAACTTAAATTGCACTTGATTATTAATATATTAATGTTAGATATTATTTTCTATAAGTTTAAAATATTTTAATTTAACAAAGTAAACTATTTTAACATATTTATTTTTAATTTTTAGTGTTGAGACTAATTGTAGGATAATGAATCTAATTAGTAAATATAGATTTACTTTGAATTATTTTTATGTATTTATTGCACTCGGTTCGACCCCAATTGAATTCCCGCGGACTTCACGTGGGAATCATTCTCGATTGTGAACCAAAACCTTTCATCTCCATTTCCAGATATCGGCATTATCAAATCCGCAGACTTTTCGTATAAATCATATGATTAATGCTCATGTTTAGTACCTTAATTAATAAAAAAAATTAAAATTCTTCTAACACTAATTAGCAATATTATAATATTATATTAAATGTTTAGTAAGTATTATTTTTAAATATTAAATTTATGATATATTAAAAAATCTATTTTTTATAATATAGAAAAAAACTATTTTTTAAAATAAAAATATATTTAATGTCTTAAAAATAATATTAAAAATACGAAACACATTATGACACTTATTTTTCGCATTGACATGCCTAAACTTGTGATTCTTGATTCTCAATATCGACGTCTTGCAACTCATTACACCTTTTAGAACATTATTAATAAATGAATGAGAAATGCAAAATGTTTTGTACTATTACATTTTAGTTACTAGGAAAAAATGAAACTAAAAAAACAAAATGGATGTGGAGATTATCAATTTAAAAATGCTAATAATTTATTTGGTAAGGTACATTGAACTCAATGAAGAAAAAATATTTATTTATTTAGTTTTGTATTATAATGTTATCTATTATTTTATTGTGTACAAAATGTTCATGATTAAGTGCAAAATTTAATATAATATAATAGTATGAAACACAAACTTATACATTTTAATTTAGAATTTAACACTATTCAAATTAAAATTAATATATCATAATGTGTAATTATTTATCAATTATATATATATCAATGACATGTTACATAATTTTCGATCGAATTGATAAGTAGCGGCCCCCTATTGAGTGAGCGCTTAGGCATAACATTTTTATCAATTAAGTTTTTAGAGTCTATAATTGTATCATTTTTCGTATTATTCAACAACTTCATTTTTATCATTTCGTTAATTATGTCGAAATTCGCGGTTTAGTCGATGGTCATTGGCTAAATTTTTCATTGAAGCTTTAAGTATGTAACATTTTGCACTTCTTTAACAACGGATATATCAATATTTAGTAAGAGCACTGTAGGCATAAAAAAATAAAATAAAAAAATAATTGGTTGGGTCGATTTAAATAATTAGCCCAATTACACTAAAACCTACTAAGCCCATAAGATTTTTAAAAGCCCACCCTACTTTTTAATAAATCCATAATTATTCAATTATAATCAATTTAATTGAACTAATTTGGTGATTACCAAAATTGGCCACGGATTTTCCCTATAAATAGGGTCGATGGTTCACTTCATGGAGGAGGCAAAAAGTGCAGAGAAAATCACGAAGTGCTGAAGAAATCCCAAAGCCGAAGCAAGAGAAGAAATTCTCTCAAATCCAAATCCGGCGAACACAAAGAAGATCAAAATAGTCTTCAAATCAAACTCAAGAAGATCAAAGTCTCCTCCAAATCAAATCAAATCCAAGCGCCAAAATTCAAGCGTCGAACAAGTCAAACTCTCGACAAATCAAATTCTCAACAAATCTCAAAGTCTAGGATTCAAGCCACGTGGCCCCTCGTTTTCAAACATCTAGATCATTAATCAGAAGATTAATTGTATATTTGCAATCACAAGAAGATTCATATTCATTTGTATTGTATTTTCTTTAAAATACAATTTGTAACGATTTTCGTATTTTAATATACGCGAAATCCGTCGTACAACTATTTAGTGACATATTTGCACTAGATTAAGAAAGCATAGCAATATGCATTTCATGATATATTTTATTTCTTCTATTTTTCGCTAGATGTTAAAAAAATAATTTGTATTTTCGGCTCACTTTTTTTTTTATAGAAAATGTTATGGATAGTATCGAACTCTAATTCGAACCGACGGTTTCGTCTCGAATTTGGTCCCAATAATACGAAGGGTTCCATTAATAAAATACTCGAAATATAATGGATGATTTCGGGTATTGAAATACTCTAACGGACCCACTCGATGTACAAGCCTGATTCTTAATGAAGGTTGAGATGAAAAGTGGGCAAATCGCTACCGACATGGAATCATAGATGACTCACAATATGGTGGGACTAAAAAGGTTGTTGTCGATAATTTTTTTGAAATGGCTACAAATGCATGGAAGGATACTGATGAATAGTGCCTCCGACCAACTTCCTCTTTTCAAGAAATTTTAATACAAATTCTCAACCTCGATATCTTTACAAAAAACCAAGATAAAAACTTTTTAAATGAAGTTTATAAAAATCTTTTAGAATAAAGATTATGAAAATCTTTCATAATTCTATATAATCTAAAAAAAAAATTCTTCTATGAAAGTTCATCAACTCTACGAAAGTAAGTCGCTTAAAAAAAGTCCATACTTTATTAATAAATAAATCCACGCGAAGGGTCCACCAGCTGGAGGTGAATTTTCTCCCAAAAAAGTAAGCAAAGAAGTAGTCCATAAGGCATAAGCGGTACTCTGCACTTTAATTATTTCACAATATAAGAATATACTTATTTCACTTATAAACATCACCGAGCAATATTTATTTCATTTCTAAGACGAAATAAAACAAAGAAGAATGATGAAAAAACATCACTCGAAATTTATATGAATACAAGAAATATGTGAAAACAATTTCTTAATCTTCATCTTCATCTTCAATTTCAATCATTGATTCTTCACCTTCTTGATGGAATTAATTTGCTTTCAATTCCTGACTAGACTTGATCTCCTCTCCCAAAAGATGGTGAATTGGCCCTTCTTTCTTAATAAATTTTGTGATATGAATTGATTTAAAAGGTGAGAGAGAGAGAGAGAGAGAGAGAGAGAGACTTCCTAATGTTCAGCCCTTCTTCCGTACCTATATTGATTGAAATTAGGTCAAGAGACGCGTCCAAATTTGAGTTCCAAAAGAGTGTGCATCATAAAAGTAAAGTTCTCCCCCAAATTAAGCTCATGCTCAAGCATGGTATATTTGGTTGCTCACTCATGGTAATAACAAATCAGCCTCGAGTTCCCAACTTTTATGCCTTCTGCATGTTGGTGCGTTCGCATGGACAAGTTAAGTTTGGGACCAATTGCAAATTGGTCATTGAACTTCCTCTAGGGTATGAATTGGTCATTTTTCGTGCAATTTCACTCTTTTATTCTCGTTCAATTGACTCTCAACATTCTTCGCTCATCGGTATGTGCGCTGAATCAATTATTTGATATTTGCAATTTGGTCCCTGGCTTTTGAAAATCATCATTTTTCACTGATTTTTCGTTCCTTTTTTTTTTTCCAATTTCACTTCCAATCATTGATTTACCTAACAAACAATAAATATACGAGATTAAGTTATAATTCATCAAAAATGCTCTCAAATATTCATATTTAAAGACCTAAATAAGTATATAAATTATACTTATCAACGTATCCAATAGCCTACAAATGCATGTGTCATAACATGTCATGTGTCCAGTTCTATTAGATTTCATTTTAATACGTCGTATACTTGCCCAAGTATGTGATCCTTAAATTCAAGGGAAAACGTGAGTCAAAAATGAAGAATAATAATAACAATAATGTATGGAACTGGTGAAAGAGATTAATAAAACTTGTTTGTATTCCTCCTCGTCCAACCAGTCAAAAATGAAGAATAGTAATAACATTAATGTATGGAACAGTAGTCGAATAGCCACCTGCTGTTGAATGGAGTATCATAGTCGCCATTCATTTCAACTATAAATAGAAGTAGCTCTTTAATGTCCATCACCGATTCACCAGCAAGAGTTTATAGTTTTAATATAAATTGTTCTTCTGCTACATACCATTATAACTTCTTCTTATTCTATATACTAGAATGGCTGGAATCAGTCTGGCAACTGCTCTTGTTGAAAATGCCACAAACTGTGAAAAAGAGATTGTTCGTCCAGTCGCAAACTTCTCTCCCAGCTTATGGGGTGAACAATTTATCAAATTTTCTTTTGATACCAAGGTGTTGATCCCTTTTTTTTTTTTTGTATGGCCTAGATATGTACTTTTTTTTGGTGCACGTCTCTGTAATAAAATGTTCATACTTGGAACCCTTTCATTTTATAATTTGGGATGGGAACTTCAAATTTGCCTAGATTTACTAGTAACATTTTTCAGCATAAACTGTTTGAAAAGGTTCTGAAAAAGATTGTTTGTTTAAAATATAATTTTGTTGTGCATATAGAAGATTGTTTGAGGAAGATTCTTTGGGAAAATTTAATTGGAATTACTGCCTGGTACATAGTATATGTTGCTAGTAACATTAATTTGATTCTAGGATACTCATTATATATGTTGTTCTTATAAAACCGAACAGTTAGCAGAAAAATATGCCAAGGAGATTGAGGGGTTAAAGAATGAAGTGAGAAGCATGCTGACAGTTCAAGGAAAAGACATGGTGGAGACTATGAATTTGATTGATACACTGGAGCGCTTGGGCGTATCGTATCATTTTGAAGAAGAGATTGACGAACTACTAGAACGCTGCTTCAATCTTAACTCAAATTATGCAGATGAAGCGTATGACTTACACATTGTTGCACTTCATTTTCGTTTATTGAGGCAACATGGCTACCGTATATCTTGTGGCATCTTTAAGAAATTCATAGACGAGAATGGAAAATTCAAAGAAAATATTAAGAGTGATACAAGAGGCTTGCTGAGCTTATACGAAGCAGCATACTTAAGAGTGCATGGAGAAGATATACTAGAAAATGCAATTGCTTTCACTACAGACAACCTGAAATCCATGGCGCCACAACTAAGTTCTACCATCGAGAAACAAGTAGCTCATGCCCTCGTGCAACCCATCCATTTCGGGATCCCAAGAATTGAGGCACATAATTTTATCTCCATCTACGAAGAAGATGAGTCGAAGAATGAATTGCTGTTGAGGTTTGCCAAATTAGACTATAATTCACTGCAAATGTTACTTAAACAAGATCTCTACGAAGTCTCAAGGTAATGCTCTTAAAATAGCGCTGATAGCTCTATGTTTGTGCATGAACACCAATTGAATAAAAATTCCTTATATGTATTGCAGGTGGTGGAAGGAGTTGGACTTTGTTTCTAAGCTTCCTTATGCTAGAGACCGAGTGGTAGAATCATTTTTTTGGGCTGTGGGAGTTTATTATGAACCTCAATATTCAATTGCTCGAATCATGCTCACCAAAACCATTGCAATGATATCAATAACAGACGATACATATGATGCTTATGGTACAATCGAAGAACTTGAAGTTTTTACGGAGGCCATTCAAAGGTTCATATTTCTTTCTTTCAATAGTACTCACAATAGGAATACAAAATAGTTTCATAATGCAATTGTTTATTCACGATTGTAATCAACGTAATGTCTTTTTTTTTTTTTCTTTCCAGGTGGGATATCAGTGAAATTGAACGGTTACCAGAGTATATCAAACCATTCTATAGTGCTCTTTTGAATCTTTACGAGGAGTTTGATGAAGAACTTTCAAAGGAAGCAAGATCTTACGCAATCTATTATGCAAAAGAAGCAGTAATTCATATTTATTTTATTCCTTTCTAGTTGCATCTTATTATCTTATATGATTTATTGCAATTATTAACTTATAGAAATGTCTATTAATTTGTTTTAGCTGAAAGAACTTGTGAGGGCTTACTATGTGGAAGCCAAGTGGTTCATTGAAGGATATTTGCCACCATTTTCTGAGTACATGAGCAATGCCTTGATCACGAGTACTTTTTTTTATCTCATACATACATCCTTGTTAGGGATCAAGTGTGTCACCAAGGAAGACTATGAATGGATAAGCAATAAACCTAAAATTCTTGTGGCCAGCACCATAATATGTCGACTTATTGATGACATTGCCACCTATGAGGTATGAAATAAAAATTGTTTATACAAAAACATCAATTCTACAAGCAAGTTTAAGTCTCATATCTAATTGCTTTTTCTAAATTATATCTTAATGAAGGTTGAGAAGGAAAGGGGCCAAATTGCTACCGGCATCGAATCATACATGATTGAGAATGGTATGACTAAAGAAGTTGTTGTCGATAAATTTTCTAAAATGGCTACAAATGCATGGAAGGATGTTAATGAAGAGTTCCTCCGACCAACTTCCTCTTCTCGAGAAATTTTAATGCGAATTCTCAACCTCGCACGTGACATAGACGTCACTTATAAAGGCAACAAGGACGGATACACACAACCAGAAAAAGTTCTGAAATCTCATATTATTGCTTTGTTTATTGATCTCTTCGAGGTCTAAATATCGTTTGAGAACAAGCTGTGGACTTAAGTAGCGTTTTTATTTTTATTTATATCCTTATATATAAATGTTATAAAATAAAACTTTGAGACTGTATAATGTTTGCAATCAATTTGGTGAATTATTCATCCTTTTCGAAGTCATTTATTCTTCAATATGCACGACGTTCACTGACAAAACCAATGCATGGAAATCAGTGGCTGCCTTCAAATGGACAACAGAGACAGGAGAGACAATTCAACATTAACAACGCCAAAAGTTCTTATGTAAATTAACTAGAATGCTTAATATCTGATACTAACGTAGAATAATCAACACTAACATTGTAGTCAAATAATCTTGTTCAAAATACTAATTTACCTCCGATGTTCCCCGCTCGTATCAAATAGTCTTAACATGCTTTTGACATAGGACAACATGTCAGCATGCATCAAGGTCCGATGCATTTACTTTAAACTAACATTTGTATTACTAATCAAGTAGTGGTTGGTAAACTTATATTATGAAAGAATCATGCTACTGGAGCAGATTCAAAAACAGGCTGCCACGTGTGGACGACCGATTGAGCAGTTTGAAAAAAAAAAAAAAGCTTCCAATTAATACATGCCACACCACCCCGTTTTTCTCCCTCCTGTTTTTAAATCCGGACAAGTATCTTAATTGATTATGAAAAGTTAAACACTTGCATGCAAAATAGGAAATTCGAGACTTACAAAAATGTAGAAAATTTAGAAATTAAAGGAGATAAAATGAAGCCATATATATATATATATGTGGTTATAAATTTTTTTAAGACAGATTTTATCACTTGCACTTGCTATTAGATTTTATAGACGTCTATGTCTCAAAATAAAATAATCTTTATAAAATTAATGTTGCACAATAATTTTTGTGGGTGAACTGAAGCTTGACCGTACTCTTCTTGGCGGGATGATATCGAAAACTAAAACTAATTAAAAAAAATTGAAAATTATTTTGACACAATTTTAGGCGAGAATTGTAATTTAAGATTCAGTTATTTTGGATTTGATTTAAAGTAAAGAAAATGAAATTAAAAGGATCTACTTTTAAATAAATTAATTAATTTTATAAATAAGATTTTTTTGATGCATCACATTAAATAAATAAGTAGGTAAGAGTTTCTTTTTCTTTTTTACTTACATTAAGAAAAGTAAGTTATTCCCACTTGAAGTAACTTTACTTTTCAAGCTTACTTTTATATATATATATATATATATATATATATATATAGACAAAAAGTAACTTTACTATAAACTAGATGTGGCAATGTGCCGGGCCGGGCCGAGCGGACTCTGCACATGCCCACACGTGCTCAGCTCGTGCTCGTGCTCGTGCTCGTGCTCGTAGCTCGCCCAAAATGGGTACTCGGCTCGGCTCTTTTTTTTTATAGGATATTAGCCTTTTTGGAAAAATATTAGGGCAAGCCCACAAGCATGCTCGTGGCTCGGCTCGTCGCCACGAGCCGAGCAGGCTCGGGCTCATCTTTTTTACGTGTTCGAGCCGCTCGTGGCTCGTTTGCCACCTCTACTATAAACACTAGTGCATTATTCTAACATGGTATTGAGCCAAACGTTGTATCATAACAATACATCATAATCTTATTCCTCCTACAGTTTGATTGTAAGAGTGGAATTTGAGTGAAAAGAAAATGGATTCCAGATAATTGAATTGCGTAGAATTATTTTTCTGAGAATTGTCAATTAATTGTGTTTGATTAGTATAATTTTTCACGTAAAAAATATTAAATTTTGGATCTTTTGGTATTTGTTTGACTTTGTTTTACATGAAAATTATCTATAAAAGGGATAAAATTTGTTACAATTGGGGATAGAATTTGTTTTCATTACAAAAAAAATTAAAAAAAAAAGATAAAATGGAAAATCAATTCCCACCAAATTTTAATAGGAATTGGAACAGTGTGAAAGAAACCAATAAAATTTAGTGTATCAAATATGCCTAAAGTGGAAGATGAAATTTATTTTCTATTTTCTAGGAAAATTTTGCTCAATCAAACATGCCCTTATATTTCAATAACTATTCCTTCTTTATTTTATTATTTTTACATCGAATTGTTTCAACGTTTCTTTGTACTTAAACTTCGCATCAATATTAAAGAAGGCAGAGAAAACTTATTCATTCGTATTCTCGATATTTTGTATTTTCGAAATCAACAAATTATTTTACCGAGAGAATGTTGATTGAAAATGAATTTAAAAAGATAAAATAAATTTTAAAAAGTGTATACCAAACACAGGCTAAATGAACCCAAAAGAAATACAATCTTATTTTGTGGGATCTTTTTTCATCTTTGGCCTGTACTTTTTGTAAAGCAAAAAAGCTTTAGATTTATAAATTAAATAAAAGTAACCTCGTTAATTGATAATTTTTATGTAGTAATCTTTCTTAATCTTGTGGAGTCGAGTTTATATTCCAAATATTACTAGTAGGACTAGCTAGTTCTCAGTACTACACAAAGATTGCTTTACCATCAGTATTAAATACAAAATGATGAATAAATTGAAAAAGGTCACATGCCATGAAATATCTTGACAACATTAATGAGACTCGCATTAGACAGTAACAAATTTACTACTCTTGCACAATTTTGAACTTGAGAAATGTTCTCTGCATTTAATACTGCAATTGCTAGAAGTCACGTAAAAATATAGGCGCTGTTGATGTCAGTAACTTTGTTCATTACAACATTTCTTCCTAAAAGTGTGAATGCAAAGTTCATCACCATCGCTCATAAGGTTCAAACCCTGTGACATCTCTCTTTTTCATGTGACCTTTCACATCTCACACTTTTGTCTGTGACTTGCTTCAATACATTTTTATCTTCCCTATTCGGGCCTTTATATATATTAGTTCTATATGCAATTCGTCTTCAACAAGTTTTGAGTTTTGGATTGAACGAGCTCAACTACGTAATTAAGAAATAGTACTTCTCCTCCTTCCATTAGTCATGCATGCAAGGCAAATTGGCAAGCTACACTCCCGTAAAGTTCTTTCTTTTTCTTGTTCTTGATTAGTACAAGATATTTCGGGGTTGTTTGACGAAACTTGTGATAAAATATTTAGTAGATTTTGATAATAGTTGATGAAAGTTGTGAATCCCATGAAACAGGGATGGAGCTAGAAGAGTAGAGTTGTGGGGGAAAATTTTACAAAATTTTCATTGTGGGGGCAAAATTGAGTATTATAAGGAATTTTTATTATTTATTTATTATATTTTTTTTTTAAATCTTGTGTGAAATCATGAAAAATCTATTGCAAAATCTTGGATTTCAAATTTATTGTGGGGGCATGCCCCACTGTAGATCCGCCGCTTATGCTATGAAATGTATGATTAAAATTAATTATTGAATTTGACATCAAATTTTTTAGTTTTTCCAAACAAGCACTTCACTTTTACCAATGCATAAGTCATTACTTAAAGGTGAGATTTTAATAACGGCTCATTTACAAGCATCAGTTAGTGATGGTCGCGTTTTTGGAACTAACATTGTGTTTGACAAATAATGGGTCTAGCAAGAAGGAAGCAAGTGTGAAACCTGATTTGTATGTGAAACACAAAAGGGCACCATTGATGCATAGAAAAGCTGATACGCTCCAGATCGCAGGGTCGAGATTACCGAATTGCTCGCATGCATGTAGATCGTGCACACCTTGTCATTTGGTTATTGTTAGCTTTGTCTGCTCATTGCTTGAAGAAGCTGAGACATGTCCAATGAGCTACAAATGCATGTGTCATAACAAGTCCTATCCAGTTCCATAGTATCTCATTTTGTCTAAGATTCTTTGTATTTTTTTTCTTATAGATTTCCTAAGTGTAATCAAAGAGTTTTAAGTTCTAATTTTAGTCGGTGTTTTCAAAGTTTTCCTCGTCAAAGATATCATCGTCTCTTTAAGGATGAAATTTTTGTCATGCGCTCGGGCTAATAAGGTAGATTTTTATATATGTGCCACGAAACATGTCCATAGGCTTGCTGACCAGCAGATCCCTTAGATCAAGACCAACTCATCTTTACACTATTTGACCTATAGTCGCCTCTCACATTCTGGGGATCAAGAATTCTTACATTCTCAAGAAACCAAGAAAGACATGCAATGTCTGGTTATTTGAGTTTAAAAATCGAAGTATTGTTGAATTCATTCCATTTCAATCAATTATAATAATTATTAATGACAAGTAATGTCTATGCTAGTTATTTAAGGCTCAACTTTGGGATGTATTTTGGAAGCCAAAACTATTTGAAAACTTTAAAAAACGTCTAAATTTTTTTAAAGGGTTTTACTACATGTATATCAGGATTTACATTTTAGTATACATAATGTCCAAGTGGCACCCACCAACCAATGATAAAATGCCACTTGGACATTACGTACACCAAGGTGTAAAATAATTCAATTTTAAAAAGGCTTATGTTGACCCCGAAAAATGACCCAAACACGTGGCCAACAGAATTCTTTCACGTGGGCTCATTCCTGCAAGTAGCAACACACCGTTAGTCATTCGTGGCCTTTTTCGATGGATGTGGAAGTGGTTGAGAGCACTCCAACGATCAAGTTAGTGAGGTGGTAGACACAATCTGGAACGTCTGGCAATGATGTTTATCAGAATTTATTTTTAGTGGTGGTGTACGTATGGATGGTGATAATGTAAAAACTTGTGTTCCTTTCTTTTTTGGGGACCACCCCCTTCTATAATGCAAGTGTAGGTATTTATAATGAGAATGAATCAAAGAATAATCGTTGGATATGGAACATGTGTCTCTAAATCTACGACAGTCATCTCGTAGGTGTATATCCATCAATCCATAGGTGGATGGTTCATTTAATGCCTCAACACAGTAATGCATGACTTGATACTTTGGAGTCTGTTATACGTCCCATCAATCAGTCCTAAGATTTTGTTCTTGAGATCTTTCCATAAAAGATCTTCTAGTACACGGTTGAAGTGGAACGATTACAGTAGGAGTGATAATCACGTTTTGGATGTCATCACTTCGGACTTAGTTTCAACTGCGACGAAGTGATGCAGAGTGCGGGCTTAGCATCTGCCAAGGTGGCGGATGAAATCAATTCGTATGCCGCATGGCGAGATGAAATCAGTTTGTACGACGTGTGGTGAAGGGTGAAATCAGTTCGTCACCACGTGGAGGATGAATCCAGTTCATCTATCACGTGGCAATCGTATTCAATTCGTACGTCTCACATGGGGGATGACTTGGAAAACCCGTAACAGCTTCCTTTATTTTAATAAAACTTGAAAAATATTTTTTTATCCACCCATTCCGTATGTGCACCTTTTATTCACTTCTTGTTTACGTATTATGTCTAAACCACAAATTATAATTTACAAAAGCCATACCGAACATACTCATAATCTCGGGCCACAACTACAATTTTACATATCAAGTACTAATTCTTATAGTACATAAAATTAAAGGCAATTAGAGTTTAAATTAACGTTGAATATGATTTTTTTTTTGAAAAAATTAATCTACTTTATAAATTAAAATTTATATATTTTATACAGGATTGCGCAATCAATATAATGCCTCAAATTATATGGTTACATACAAATTCACATCATATATAGAGCTACATACTATGGAATAGGCCGGCATTTTGCGACATGGCTGGTTCCAGAAAGCCACGGGTCACTCTCATTCATCATCTTCTTCATTTTAATATTCCCATTTTTTCATCTCTTGCTCATGCTCTTGTCCCCCCCACTTCCTCCAACTTGGGCCCACCTTTCTCCTTTCAACAAGAGGAAGAAGAATTCTAATTCTCGTATGTGTTAAGAGTTGCATTTTCCCATCTTAACCACATCCTCTAGTTTGTTGCAAGTGTAGATTTTGGTACAGATATGTGTTTATATGTGTGTGTATATACTTGCTATAGCTGTATCTTTGTATATATGTTTCTTGGGCATGTGATTTTGTCTGGTGTGTCGTTCAAAGAGAATACAAATATTCCTGCCTTTTTCTTTCTTTTTTGAAAAAACTTTGTCCACCTCCTTCATAATGAAAACCCAATATTTCTCTGTCCACAATAATGTTAATGCAGTAGATTGCCCATTGATTGCGCTTATGAATCTTCCCTATACATGTCACCCCCAAAAGTTCAGTTTTTACCCTATCGGGATTCCTAGACAGCCTCTTTCTGGTACACGAGGATATACGGATTTAATTTTAAGATAATAATTTGGTGGAGAAATAGGAAAAATTGGACTGTTTCCAAATGATTAGGGGTTGAATTAGAGGAGCCAAGCATGGGTTACTGCAATCATTGGATTATTGTATCAACAATTCGCTTTTGCTTTGCTTTTTGTTTAGAAAGAGAAGGAGATTCTGATCTCTCATATTTTTATCTCTGATGAGATCAAGGCGTAGAAAATGTATTCCTTCTTGTGCCTCTAATCAAAGAGTAAGCTGCTGATTTTTCTCTCTGACCTTCACTCTTTCATTTTATAGCACCTAAAACAGAGGGGCTAGCTTCTCTTTTGAAAATACACTTTGGTTTTCCTATAAGAATTCAGCTTCCCCTGAAGTCATTTCATCTTCTTATTAATATATTTTTTAAATTTAATTGATGAAATTTTTAGAATTCTCAAGGTGTGAGATTGAGTCATGAACCATATAGGACTGATCTCGAGATTGTAGAACAAACGAATAAATCATGCTGTAGAATCAAGTGATTTTTCATTCACCTACAATGTTGCACCAGACAATGCAGTCTAAAAGTCTTGATATTAGTTTAGTCCATTGACATTTTGTGTTGCAATAGAAGTATAGAGATTTTCTCGAAAATGTATGTGTTTCTCTTAAGTTATAAATTATTGTATTAATTTCTAGTTATTTTACTCACTTGAGATTTCATATTGTTAAGAAAATAACATTTAACGGAATTTGTTGAGCTTGACTGGTGTTTTTGGTTGGTAATAATGTGCTTACGACAATCATAAGAAGGTTTTGACTCATTTTAAGTTCAGTTAGTGCTTTTATTTATTGTTCTACTTCTTTTATCTGTCTTTTTATTTTCATTGGGATGTGCGGGTTTGTTAAGTAAGTTCAGTTAGTCCTTTTCATCAGTATCCAGGGTCTGATGAGAAAAAAAATTATTATTTCACTAATCAAATTTTGTTGATTGTATCTAATGCTATGGTTGGACCACGAACATGGATAGGAGGAATGTTTAGACACTCCGGCAATAAACGATCTAGAAGCGGAAAATTTCTTGACTGCACTTTAAGTCCTATTCAGGTACTTTGAAAATTTGATTGATTAGTGAGACTTCTTGCATTTCAGCTTGCATCCAAATTTTTAATAGTTTATTGCATTAAAGAGCAATTGGGTTTTATGTTTATGTCTGTTGTCTGCCTAATATTACATGCATTGTAATAATAGATGTAGATCATGATTTTTTTATGATAGCTTTTGTTAGCCCCTTCCGGGGAACTATTTCTTGGCTAGTTAGTGTATAAAGATGAAGATTATTGAATCTACTGAAGTATGGGTATTCTAATCTTCTTTGACTTCTAGTACTTCTTGACCTAAGTTGCAAGTTTGAAATGCTAGCAGGAACAAATGATAGAAAAACATAGAAAATGGTTATCGATCCAAAACAATCAATAATCAACCTTTTAACCATCCATGTTGAAATTAATGAGAATATCAAAAATGAAAACGGAAGCGTACCTTGAACTATAGATCCATAAATGTTTGATATTTCGCCGGAATTGGTTATGATCTTCCAATTGATTGGTGATCTCCTTATCAAATTTGCTCTCCATTGATGGGGATATGGAGAAGCTTGAAGAACACCAACAATTGGGGACCATGACCCCTCTAATAGGAATAAGATAATGAATGGTCATTATCTTTCATTTGATTCAAATCAGCCCCTCATTAATTTGAAACAAATATCCGGTCTCTATACTTTAATTCCATGATACTTAATACCCATTAATCAAAATTCATCTTTAGTTGATCACTTTAATTGACTAATAAACTTTAAATAATAGCACCACACATTTTAATATGTTACGTGTGGCCCCAATTATGTTAGAATTTTCCAACAATCTCACACTGGGCCATACGTGTAATATTTCAAATGTGCACAACCTTATGAGCTCAAAATTTTGCTATTATTATTATTCTGGGTATTGCAAACAATCTCGTCCATCAGTCATATTGATATAGGATCAAAGTGATTTTCGTCGCATTTAATCGTGACTATATCCATCAATGGTCACGTACACCAATACAACCAAATGACATAGATCAATCATGAGAGTGTAGCATGGAAATTATATGTTATGTGATCTAAACATGTCTATTTCCAACTGGTCCAACCTTATTTCTTAAGTGAGATCAATCATAAACTTTAATCAGAGTGAAACTGAACTGAATACTTTATTTCTAAAATTAACCGAATATCCATGGATAAAATATGTGTCTAAAACAGACAAAATCCAAATACAAACTCCCACTAAACTGGCATATCATCAAAAGATGCAACACCCATATGCACATTATGCTCATGAAAGACCTTGGGTGGTAGCCATTTAGTAAATGGATCCATGATTATGGAGTTTGTCCTTATATGCTTCATTGAAATATAACCACTCTGATTTCTTTTCTTAACAATTAGGAACTTAATGTCTTTAGACTTTGACATCGTCATGTTCCCGTTGGAATACAAGACTGCCATTGTCACATAATAACTTAACTTAAATGACCTTTCAATTCCATCCAAAATATGCAGTCTAGTGACAATATTTTGCAGTCAATTTCATGATCATAATCAGAATATCCAACGATCTCCAATTGGTCTGATTTTCTGAATATGATCATGTAATCCTTAGTTCTCTACAGATATTGAATAACCTTATTGCTGCTTTCCGAATTTCCATCCCAAATTTAGTTAAATGTCTGTCTAGCATTCCAATGAATGCTATATCCGAATTTGTATAAACTTGAGTACACATTAAATTCTCATTTGATGAAGCATAGAAAATTTCGCGTATTTCCTTTTATTTAAATCTATCCCTGAGGTATTAATTGAGACTAAACTTGTCTCCCTTATCAATAGGGGTGTCACCTGATTTACAGTCCTGCATGCCAAACCTTCTAAATACTTTATCAATATAGCTCTTTTGTGACAATCCAAGAATACCTCGAAAGTAATCCCAATGTATCCAAATTCTTAATACAAAAGAGACGTCACCAAGATCTTTCATCTCAAAACTCCTTGATGAAAATCTCTTAGTTTCGTGCAACATGCATATATCATATGTCATCAACATACAAAATCAGGAATGTATGTTTATTCCCACTGAACTTGTGATACACACAATCATCAACAACATTCATCTCGAAACCAAATGAGATAATTACTTGATGAAACTTGTGGTATCATTGACGAGAAACCAACTTAAGCCCATAGATGAATTTCTTTAATTTTCAAACCATATTCTTTGGGTCTCCTGACACAAAGTTTTCTGGTTGTACCATATAGATCGTTTCATCAATGTCACCATTGAAAAATGTCGTCTTAACATCCATCTATTGTAGATCAAGATCAAAATGTGCAACAAGTGCCATAATTGTCCTGAAAGAGTCTTTCGTTGAAACCGGAGAGAAAGCCTCTTTGTAGTCAATGTCTTCCTTTTGAATAAAGTCTATAGCTATAAGACGAACCTTATATCTTTCCACATTACCATTCGAATCCCTTTTGGTTTTAAATATCCATTTGCAACCAATGAGTTTCGCACCTTCTAATAATGGGACAAGATCTTAAACTTTATTGTTTTGCATAGACTAATATTCCTTATTAATGGCATCAATCCACTTTTGAGAGTAATTCATTTGCATGATTTGATGAAAATTGATTGATCAGGTCTTCTTTCACTAATCCATGCCATCCTTCTTTTCTTGGAAAAGACTATGAAGTCATCCAAAATTGTCTTTCTCCATTTTAGTGAATTTCCTTAATAACTTTGTACTTGAAGTTGTTGAGTTTGAATTCCTGGAACAATCTCTTGATTGTATATAGGGGATTATGTAATGAAGTCTTGATCCAAAATTGCTTTTTGAACAAGATCTGGAGCAAGAATTTGTCCTTGAACCTGATCATTGTCAATTGCAACAGAAGAATTATATACATATTCTTCATTCAAGACAAACCTTATAACCTTATCTCCCCCCGCAAACTCTACATCCTCAAGGAACCGAACATTTCCCGTTTGAAAATTGACTTGATAGTGGGATCTTTAAAAATATTGTAACCCCTTAAAAAATTGCTTTATTTGGAACTGTGTTCAGAATTTAAGACGCAATCTTTACTGATCTTTACTAGAAAAATCCTGATGTACTTTGGAATGATTTCACATTCCTCTAGAAATTTTAGCAAAAGGCAATGGACGTTGTTCTCCTGATTCATCATATCTATCATAGTACTCATCACTATGGTAAGATCTGACTTAATGAATTCTTTTACTAAGTTGACTTTCAATCTCAGTCTTGTATGCCTTAAACATGTCCAATGTTTGGAATTCCTCATAAATGAGATGTATGTTGCCACAGTGAGAATAATCGTCTATGAACGTAATAAATGATTGTTGATCATTCCAAGAAGTCGAAGGAAATGATCCACAGATATCCGTATGAATTAATTCCAAGACGTCCGGAGTTTTATTGGCACATAATCTCCTTATGTTTGTTTGTTTTCCCTTAATCTAATTAACATAAGCACTTGAGTCCGGAAAAATTAAGGGAATCAATAATTTCTTCTAACACAAGATTTTTCATTCTCTTTTGAGAGAAGTGACCTTATTGCTTGTGCCAAAACAAAGCAGAATTCTCATTGGTTAATTCATGTTCAATACCATGCGGATTCACATACAAGATTTCTTTATAAGAGGCAACTGTATTAAACTGATATAGGTTATCAGAAAGAGATCAACCTGACTATTTCAAATTGAACAAGAGTAACCAAATTTGTCTAATGTAGAAATAGAAACCAAATTCCGTCCAAAAGACGGTACCGTAAATTTCTCTTTCAAATTCAAATAATAACCAGCCTTTAATGATAACCTAAAGTCCACAAAGCCTCAACCTTAACTGATTTGCCATCACCCCACATAGATGAATCTTTCAACATCAATTGGTTTTGGCAGATCAGATAACCCCCATATACACACTTATTTGAATAGTAGTGACGAAATATATTCACCAAGTGTATCTAGGTATTGACATTAAATTTACCTCAAAACAAACTAAAATGAGAAGTGTACTTTTTTTTTACACGCAAGGGTGATATTTAGTACAGTCTCTCTTTATATATCCCAAATTTTCACAAAAGTTACAGCTAAATTTATCATTTTCAAGCTTTTACTATTTATTTTAAACTGAACTGAATGCAGCTCTGTTATTCTTTATTATCCTTAGAAATACTTGTTAAGTGAGTAATGTAAGTTTTATTTTGCTTCACCATTTCTTCCTCTTGCACACAATATGAAATGGGCTCATTTAGAGGTCATTTCTTCTTGCAGTTATAACTGACCTTAAGTTGACTGAACTGTGCAGGAAGCGATATCAATACCAAATGTACTAGCAAGTCATCAGACAGCTCGTGCTTTAGTGCCTTAAGCTTAGAAGCAATGTGAGACGTCTTCATGATGTACTCCCTTATGTTTCATTTGCCTTTATACTTTATTGAAATCAAGATTTGCAAAAGCGTGCTTGTTTCAGCCTTATCGTTTTTCGCAAAACGTTTCTCATTTCGACAAGAAATCACTGGCATTAGTTACTTCTTCAAATACTGTGCCTCCAAAGGCTTTCGGAATGCCGCGCTTAATGATCATTAGACTCATGCGATTTGAGCGATCCCACTTCTCGAAGTTCCCGTTTCCATAAGATGAACTTTCTTCCGTAAAAGCGGGTTGCTCAATCCGGAGCGCAAGATCTAGATCTTTGCAGCCAAGAACAATAAATATGCTATCTTTCCAATACTTGATGTTTGTTCTGTTTAACACTGGAATGGAGTTGATGTTAACAAATATTGCAGAAGTAAATGGATTAACTGAATAGAGAACTTATTCCCAATTAACATGTTCACATTGGAATTCGTATAAACAATTAATTTATTCAAATAATGGTATGTCCCATCTCAAGATACCTAGCATATCATTAATATCAAGTCTTTGGACATTAATATTAATTGTAAGTGGTACTCTTGGTGTAGTGATCAAACATTGACAATAACTCCTGTCAAATAATAAACACATCTTTGGATTGATTTATTATTCACATGGAAACCTTATAATTGTCACACATTTACCACCACAAGTATGCATACAGTTCGGCCAAATATTAACCTTCTTTTGGGCCGGCTAATATCCGAATGAACACGCATACACACGAATTCCTTCTAATATTCTAAGTTAATTAATTTTCACAATAGAGATTGTTTTGGCAATATATTGCTTCAATCAATTCACTTTCGAATATTATATACTCAAATGAGTCATTCATACCAAAATTTGAAAAGCGGAATACTTAATTGTATTTATCTTGAAACTTTAAGGGTCTAAGAGTTAATAATTCAAAACTTTAGGAGTCAAAATTAATTAATTCAAAACTTAAGGGACCAATAATTAATTATTGAAAACTTTAGGGACCCAAAACTTAATAGTTCAAAACTTTATGGGTCAATTAATAAATTATTGGAAAGTTTAGAAGTCAAAAATCAATTATTAGAAACTTTAGGAGCCAATTTAAATCAATTATGAACATTCAGGGGCTTAATTATAAAATTCAGAACATAAATGGCCCAAATTAATTAATTTCAGAACTTCAGGGGGCTGAATTATTAAATCCAAACTTTCAAATGCCCAATAGGTTGAACTTTAAACTTTAGAGGGCTTAATAACTAAAAACTTTAAACTTCAGGGGTTGAGTTATAAAAACACATAACCTTAAGACCCAACTTGAATATACTTTAAACCTTATGGGCTAAAACTTAAATTTTAACCATAATCCTTAAATTGCAGCCAAGGGCCTACACACTTCAAATTTACAGCCCAAGCCCCGCCCCTTATGTTCCAAACCAAAAACCTTGATCTTCCTCTTTCACCCTCCGGCGCCGCCAAGGGCCAAAAGTGGTCGGGGCCCCCGCCACCTAGCAGCGTCTCCACGCTGTTGAACACCTGCAGCGCACGCTGCCGGCACCCCCCAAATATTATTTTTTTTTTTAAAATCCTTTTCACAAATCTGAAGTACTTTTTCTAAAATCTGAATTTTCTTGATAAAGAAGAAAATATCAATATTATCAAGATCCACATAATTTTATGCTAGATTCATATACTAATAAATCTAAATTGCATAAAATAACAGGAAAGCCATACAATCCATAAAATTCAGAATTTCAAAATTCAATTTCTCAATGATTCAACAATGGATCGGCTCTGATACCACTTGATAGAAAAACATAGAAAATGGTTATCGATCCAAAATAATCAATAATCAACCTTGTAACCATCCATGTTGAAATTAATGAGAATATCAAAAATGAAAACGGAAGCGTACCTTGAACCATAGATCCATAAATGTCTGATCATTGGTTATGATCTTTCAATTGATTGGTGATCTCCTTATCAAATTTGCTCTCCATTGATGGGGATATAGAGAAGCTTGAAGAACACCAACAATTTGGGACTACGACCTCTCTAATAGGAATAAGATAATGAATAGTCATTATCTTTCATTCGATTCAAATCAGCCCCTCATTAATTTGAAACAAATATCCGGTCTCTACACTTTAATTTCATGATACTTAATACCCATTAGTCAAAATTCATCTTTAGTGGATCATTTTAATTGACTAATAAACTTTAAATAATAACACCACACATTTTAATATGTTACGTGTAGCACCAATTATATTAGAATTTTCCAACAACAAAGACTTGGAACAATTCAAGAACGATTAGGGGTGCCTTTTGGTGAGACTCGCCTTGATCATCAAGTCTATTCTCCATCCTTGTTTCCCATGATCTCGATAATTTAAATAAAAAGGGAAAAATGGCTACCACTTCAGTTCCATGACTATAACTACATAGTCTACATGTGATGAGGACTCCACGTGCCTGAGACTATGTTCTAATTTATACAACTCATCTATGTGCTAGAAATAGACACTACTCATCTATGTAATATTTTCATATCAATTAAATTCTGAGAGGTGGATTCATTTTTATTGTCAAGACTTACTCTATTTACAAGTTCCCTGTTCACATCAATATAATTTTTTTTCTTACTGCCAGGAAGCTCTCCAAACCTTGTGGGATGCTGCATTTCCAAGTGTTAAGCTTAAAGGTCTAATCTCCGAGCAGTGGAAGGATATGGGGTGGCAAGGAGCTAATCCATCAACTGACTTCAGGTGCACTGTCACATTTTTTTTATGCTAGTTTTACATCCCATGTCAGTATGAGTGTTAGGATTTTGTGTTGTGTATACATGCGCCACAGACAAATTTTGGCTGAGATGGGTCATTTTGTTTAGGAGTTGAGAGTAAATTTAGCGCTACTGACATTATTTAGGCAGGCACTTCCATTCATACAATTATTCTTTGAGTTCTCTGTTTATATTATTATGTTTCAATTATTATATGGTTCTCATTCAAAAGAAAGTGATCCACTAAAACAATATACAAATATTTTCTAAAACTGCAAAACAGAATGACCAACAACATTAGCTCATGTGCTATATGTGGATGTACTGTGTGCTCCTTTTCTCTTTCCTTCTTCTATTAATGCAATAAACATAGTTATATTTTTATTTTTCTGGAAAATTTTGAAATTTTGAACTATTGTCTCATTGTGCTTACTCATTGGCCTTAGGGGTTGTGGCTTCATTTCGCTTGAGAACTTGCTATTTTTTGCCAAAATTTACCGGGTATGATTGATCCGCTGCTGCTTCCAAGATCAAGGATAGTTCTGTATGATGTTAAATATCTTCAATTTGTGTGGTTTGAACTCCAGGAAGGATTGAGTTACTGATATTGTAGTATTTCAATTACAGGCTCCTTTTCATCGGTTACTTTTCAAGCAAGGTGGAAAGCGTGCAGACTGGGAGTACCCATTTGCTGTTGCTGGCATTAATATTACATTTATGCTGATTCATATGCTGGATTTATACTCAGGTACATCAATCATACACTTAAATGTACATTATGTAGATTCTTTGTTTTTGATTTTCTAAACACATAATGAATATTCCAATATTTTTTTCTACTAATATGTAAACTGGTTTTAAGTTGTCAGTTTCACAAGATTGTTATGATGTATATTTTCTTTAAATCAACTGGTCTTAATTGATAGCCATGATGCATTCGATTAATAAAATTAATATCAAATTGGTTAGAGTTTCTTTGTTTTCCATGTCAAGTGTTAATTCATTTTGCGTACATGATGCTAATGGTTATGGCGGTTAGTATAAAAACTTGTGTAATTTGAACTCAAACTTGAAATTGAAGCAATCTGAAAATTTAATTTTAAAGAGGCATGCATGCACCTGAAAAATTGCTATTCTCAATTCTGCTCTCTTACGTTGGTACTCATGATCAGCAGATCATGTAAAGTAAAAAGAATTGGGCCATATATATATATATATTCTCTTTTTTTTCAGTTCATTAGATTGCATTCATTAAATGCAACCATAAAGTTTTCTTAGTTAAAATTACAACACATGTTGAATCGCTTACATTTTGTATCTTATTGTATAATATATTCTCATTAGCTATAATTGTATCATGGATCACTTCTTGCACAGTCACTAAAAGGAATAATGCTACCAGCAACAAAATTTTCTATAGTTGATGACCAAATTTCTGTGGGTCAAAGTCATTCATGGACAGAAAATTTCGGTCGAAAATCGGTCACAAAAAGACTGACTCGGTAAAACTTACTTGTCAGAAACCAGTTGGTGAGAGAGATTATATTTTGGGGAATGTTACATTTTAATTCTTGTTCTGCCCTAATCATAGTGTGCAATTATCCTGTTAACCACGGATAAACCTATTATTGGGCATGTGGAATTATTTCTAATAAAGGAGTATGTATTGGGCATTGATACATGTCCAAGGTATTCGTGTTATATAAAGGATTCATTAGAGGATCCTTTTGTATGCAAGAGAAGTATGAGAAACTTATTTTTCTTGAAAACCTGCAGCAGAGAATGAACCTCTATAAATATGTGAGTACTTTGCTTGTTTTTTATTTCGTTGGTTTCTGTTATTATTGCTCTTGTATATAGGAGTTTGGGTTTAATCCCATGACAATACGAAGGGTCAGAGATTCAGAGATACGTCTTTTTTTTACTGTTCTCACTTGTATAACTACTAACAAGGCTATCATTTTGGACTATATTTTCTTCAATATTATCAATATGGAAGGGAAGCTAAGAGCTAAAACAGTGATTTGACCTTCTTTTTTTCTTTCCAGCAAAACCTAAATGTCTTACGGGCCTTAATTTTGTTAAAATATTAGAAGGTAAAGTGCTTAATGTTTATTACAGTTACTTCCTATTACCTCTGAACGTACGCTGCCATGTTACTGTCTTGTCTTACTCTAAGAAATTTTACTCATCCGAATGTAGAAGACAAAGAGGAATTTGATGTCTTATACTGTATAGCATTTGCAATGTTGGACGCTCAGTGGCTTGCCTTGAGTGCTTCATATATAGAGTTCAATGTACTTCTCTCTCTCCCCTCTCCCCATGTGTATGTGTGTGTGTGTGATGTGCGTGTATATCTCTTTGCCACACACACTGAAACATGTAGATTATAACAAATCTTGGTGCTTCAAGACAGTTTTGGTGATGAATTGCTTGCTTAAAGGTTCACCGGCACGAGATATATTTTCTTAGTCAAGGAAATAAACTATAAATCTTCATGGTGATGTTTTTCCCTAATTGCATTCCTACAGTCATCAAACAACATAATGGGACTTGCATTTACACCTCTGGCAGAAAATTTATATTTGGTTGCCGATCACCGTGAATTTTGGCTAAGAAGTTTACTCTTATTTCAAATCAACAATTAATGATTTTAATCAATAAGGTTCGGAAATTGGACGTGCTCTAAAAGAAAATCTATTATTGTATGAGAGTCGGTCACTCTTGATGCGGCTATGTGTTGTGCATAAGACGTTAGTAATCGGGTTTTTTCGTCTCATTTGCTTAGGAGGTTCTACAAATAACAAGGATACAACTAGAGAGAGAACTGTCTTTAGAAGATGTTCATGGAATGCAGGACCTCCCATCTTTCAACCTGTTGTACCAGTAATTTCAATTAGTCCAAACATTAGCTGTAGAGTTCTCCTATGTAAATTCTTTGTACTTGTACAATTTTGCAATTATTATGAAATCATGAGATTAATTTAACAAATGCATGTCGATTTTTTCATTCTTTCATGTATTATAAATTTGGTCTAAATAAGCTGGAGCCCCATTTTTGTAAGATAATGTTTTTTTTATGAAAAGTGATTTTTTGGAGAATGTGTGGTAAAAAAAAAAATTATGTTTGTGTAAAATTATTTTATGGGAGAATATATGGTTCAAAATGAGTTTTGAAAAAAAAAAGTTTTTGAAAGAATGGGGACCAAACGTATGCTAAGTGTAAGGTCCACATGTTTTTACTTGGACATAATCTTGGAACAACAAAATGGTCCATTTGGCTCGACCGACCAATATTGATTCTTTTGTGTTTTTAGTTTTACGATGCCAAGCATAAAGAAGGGGACATCAAGTTGGGATCAACATAATATGTACAATCATGTTACATGTATACTCTCATTTATATTTTTATTGACATTATTTTACATGGATCCATCAAAACCATTAATTTTGAACACATTCTTCCACATAGACGATGATGTCGACAAAGATGTCATAGATAGCGTACATCTAGCATTATTGTAATATGTATTGTAGCTACGAAATTAGGGGTCCTATTTGTACAAAATGAAGACACGTAGAGTGCTATCAATTTTTAATGTCCACGTAGAATTGAAACACTAATTTTAGTAACGTTGGTTAACAGCGTGACTAATATTGAAAGTAAATTAAAGTTATGATATATGTTGAGATAAAATTAATATTGAGTGATCCAATTGAAATATTATCAGAAGTTCAGTGACCACAATTGAAATTATTCCCGTTGTGAAAAGATAACGACGCAATAAATGTATTCCCCGCGTTTGCTTTCCCCAAAATCTGCACCCTTCTCCGTAAAGTAGTTGGTTGGGATTATATCAATTAGCCACCAAAAATTAATTCAATTGGAGCATGTTTGGCTATGCTTAAAAAAATTAAGAGTTTTCCTTGTTTCTATACGTTTGAATAAGAGCATTTACCTTCATATCAAAAAAGTAACTTAATTAATATTGATTCTGATTAATAAAGTAATTATAATTTTTTCTAACTAGTCATTTTTTATTTTTATTTTGCCAAAAATCATGTCACACATATATAATCAATTTTTCAACAAACTTTTATACTCAACTTTTTATTAATACCACATTTTATAGCTAATCAAGATTTTCATATATTAATATCGTACGAAAATAGTGCGGCACAATATTTGTTCATTAGTTCAAAGCATGATATTAAAATATTTGTTCATTAGTTCAAAGCATGATATTAAAATATTTGGATATAGAATATCATCAGAGATGAGATATGATAAAAGTTTAACGAAATAATGCGAAGACTTAGTTGCAGCAATAAAAAAAAAAGATTGAGAACTTAATTTGATGAGACTGGTTAGATGTTCGAAATTCATGTGTATCTTTTGTTAGCTTTGTTAAATTTAAAATTCGTGAAAGAGGAAGGAGGAGAATTTAGGAATACTTTCGAAGAGGGAAATGGAATATTTCTCTTTTATATATAAAGTGGCTATCTAACGGAATTTTGTTGTTTTAACGGAAAAACTAACGGAATTTCTTGATTTAACGGAAAAACTAACGGAATTTTTTTAATTTAAAAATATTTTAACTCCATAATTGGGTTTCAAAATTTACAATTCTAAAGCCCATGTAAAAGTATTGGATGTCATGCTCATTTTATAGATACACTTCTCTCCAAAGGTTTCATAAACTTCCAATGTGGGATTGTGCATTTTATATATGCTCTTAACTCCAATAGTTTTATAAATTTCCAATGTGGAATAGTGACAAAAAAAATATTAAAATGCTCATCAAAATCATTTTAAAATGTATTTCTAATTGACTAATTTGATTTTGAATTACAACTAATTAAATTGTAATATTCACTTTCATTCTTTCATTTATTTAATTTTCAAATTTAATTTAAATTGCACTTGATTATTAATATATTAATGTTAGATATTATTTTCTATAAGTTTAAAATATTTTAATTTAACAAAGTAAACTATTTTAACATATTTATTTTTAATTTTTAGTGTTGGGACTAATTGTAGGGTATATAATGAATCTAATTAGTAAAGATAGATTTACTTTAAATTTTTTTTATGTATTTATTGCATTCGGTTCGACCCTAGTTGAATTCCCACAAACTTCACGTCGGAATCATTCTCGATTGTGAATCAAAATCCTTCATCTCCATTTTTAGATATCGGAATTATCAAATTCGCAAACTTTTCGTATAAATCCTATGATTAATGCTCATGTTTAGTTCCTTAATTAATAAAAAATATTAAAATTCTCCTAACACTATTTAGCAATATTATAGTATTATATTAAATGTTTAGTAAGTATTATTTTTAAATATTAGATGATTTTATGATATAGTAAAAAATCTCTTTTTTTTTTTAATATAGAAAAAAAATATTTTTTAAAATAAAAATATATTTAATGTCTTAAAAATAATTAAAATAATATTAAAAATACGAAACGTATTATGACGCTTATTCTACGTATTGACATGCCTAAACTTGTGATTCTTGATTCTCAATATCGACGTCTCGCAATGCATTACGCCTTTCAGAACATTATTAATAAATGAATGGAAAATGCAAAAAACTTTGTACTACTACATTTTAGTCACTAAGAAAAAATGAAACTAAAAAAACGAAATGGATGTGAATATTATTAATTTAAAAATGCTAATAGTTTATTTGGTAAGGTATATTGAACTCGATGAAGAAAAAATATTTATTTATTTAGTTTTGTATTATAATATTATCTATTATTTTATTATGTATAAAAAGTTCATGATTAAATACAAAATTTAATATAATATAATATTACGAAACACAAACTTAAATATTTTAATTTAGAATTTAACACTATTCAAATTAAAATTAATATATCACAATGTGTAATTATTTATTAATTACATAAACATTACATCATTAATTATTTAATGAACCAAAAAAATTATATATAACTAAGCAAACGTGCATTGCACGTTGCTTAAACCTAGTATCAACATAAGTACATAACTTTATTGGTTAATTACTTACTTTAAAACTTACTTATGTAATTATAAGCTTAGCCAAACAAGCTCCAATTATCTCTCTCTCCCTCTCTCTCTCTCACACACACAGAAAACAAAACACGAACACGAAGTCAACGTCACAACGTGTCCTGACCCGTGCCAACACATTTACCCACTCAACACAAGCAATCATTTAATTTCAATTTCTTCCACATTGATTTGCCATTAAATCCTAATCTTAGAAACATATCCTTTACAATATTTGTACCTGTTTTGCTGATGCGCGTTTCGCGTGTTGTTCTTGTCGGTTGATCCATTGCCTTGTCGTGGAAGCAGTTTCTTCTGCATTTTTGGTCCTGTTTAATGAAGTTCGGCGGTGCTCCTTCTCCTTTTCATTCCTCGAATTCTGTTGATAAAATACAATTATTATTCTTTTCCACAGGTATCGATTTTTCTGATTTTTTTTCTTGATTCATTTTTTCTTAAGTAAATTAGTGAATGATTCATTTGATGGAACAGTTTTGGTTGATGTTAAATCGAGAGAGAAGCGAGGATTAAACTGTAACGTTACCATTGATGGGGAACGATGACAATGGCCGTTGTGTATTTCCCTTGACAAGTTTACAAATTGGGTAAATTACACTCTATTTCTTTTTCTCTATTGCCCAGGCGTAGCTGTTTGTTATATGTTTTATTTTGATGCATCAATGAATTGGAATTATTTGATTGCTACATGAAATTTATGTTAACGTCAGCTTACAATTTCCATGATGTTACCAGTTTCTGTATATGCTATGACAGAACTATGATTTCTGATTAAATGATCACACAAGGCAGTTCTTAGCTGTATTTTGTTAGTTTGAAGGTGAACAATAAATTAGTAATTCCGGTTTAAATAT
The DNA here is from genome assembly GCA_019097785.1 of Fraxinus excelsior. NCBI lineage: Eukaryota > Viridiplantae > Streptophyta > Magnoliopsida > Lamiales > Oleaceae > Fraxinus > Fraxinus excelsior. Next base: position 52,554,502 of record CM032623.1, on the reverse strand, counting down.
TTCCAAACGGAGCCAGTATATCAACAATTAATAACTTGTTACACAGTAACCGAAGGAATTGGCAAAATTTGTTTCCCCTGGAAATGCAGGAACGGAGTTTCCTTGCGAAAATGTAAATTTGAGACTGACAGTTTGATTCAATCTTTGCCTGCCTTTCCCAATTGGATGTTGGATTTGATACTACAACTAGAAGACCTCACATTCCCTTCCTCCTTGCTCCTCCTTTCTTTCTCTCTCATGTTACTAATAAGGTAGTTTAACATTACTTCTCTCCCTCTGTCCCATGAGAGAAATAAAAATCAGATGACTTTGAAGTCTCTTTTTATGAAATTACATAACCGAACATCATATAGTTTAGTGAATCAACAAAACTAAATGATTAATGTAGTTATATATGTTACTTACATTAACGGCATGAAAAAAATAGGAAGTCCCAAAAGAGCATTGTTCTTTTCTCCTTTCTGCTGGACCATTCAAATCTCAATTTTGTACCAATTACCAGTTTTCAGTTAGTTATGACTTCACCCTGCCTCTTAGTGGACAGAGCATACAAATGGAGATGCAGGCAGGATGTGTGTTCTAGGCTCATTAACTTTTTAAGTTCCAACTAGCAACGATCAAGATCTTATGGTCCTGTTGTGCGTCTTCTTGTTTTCAAGATCATTATCTCCTGCGTCATCTATATCTTTTTGGTGGGTAACTGCTGTTCTTTCCGAGGAAACTTTGCATGAGAGTTCTGCAATTCTTCTTGTAAAAATTTTATGACTCCCTTTATGGTTGCTTTCCAGATTTATCTTTATCTAGAAATACGATGGTTTCTGACTATCAGGTTAAAAATTAAAATTTAATTATGTTATTCACTAGTTAAATCTAGTCTAAAATACCCTGCCAATAGAAATGGGAGAATTCAACCGTGGATGAAGAGATTGATTATTGAACAGTGTTAGATGGTGCATGGGAGGTTCCAGGGGTAATGGTTGTTTGATGGGAATGTGAAAATCTTGCCTACTTAAGTTCTCATCGCTTGGATAAGCATATTTCAGTGTGGAAATCGTGGATGCTGTTCAACATCTAAACTTTGGTACAAGTTTTCGCTGAACTGGAGGTGGATAAAACAGAACACAAGGAGGCTACAGATGTTTAATTCATTTTTAAACTGTTTTTGCTAGCATCAAATTGGGCCTCTCTTCTGATTCCATATTCCCATATGCAGTTTTTTTTTTTTTTTTGAGGATGAGATATCCATTCCCTCGTATTTTTCTTATGCCTAAACAGATTCCCTGATTAACGGAATTGTTAATTTAAACCTTTTTTGTATCTTTTTACGTTCGACTTGGGTTTAGATGTCAAATCTTTCTTTGCTTTGGACTTGAAGGGAATAGTTGTTATATTTTTACGTTTTTGAAATGATTATCAAGCTTAATGCAATATGTCTTACAGGGATTTACAGTCCTACCTTTCACATCTTAATCTATATCTGGCCACTGAAAGTAGAAAACTCTATATCTTGGTGGACAACCGGACATGGTTGAAAGATCTTGGTTCCAAGCCTACGCATTTTTGGTAATTGATGGTCACTAAGGTAGCTGGAAGCCTGGAAACGTCTGTCTCAGTCTAGTTAGCAAGAATGTGTATCTTTGTAACATTAACGCTAATACAATTTTTAAAATTACCTTTTTTTGGAAAATGTAACAGTCCAGGATGTCTCCCTTCGCGAACAGTAGAGGGAACAAGGAGAAAAAGGTGACAAGTGAATTTTCAGAGTTACCTACTCCTTCCAAATCAAATTCAGGCAAATTGAAGAAGTTCAAAAAGTGGTTATCATTTACTGATGCTGCAACGTTATCCCGGAAGAGGGCTTTGCTTCCTGTAAAGAAGCTTAGGAACTCTTTGATTTTTAATAGCAAATTGCATAGAACCTTGTACGGCTTTATTGTGTTTGAGGTCGCATGGAGTAATGTGCGTGGCATCAACTATTTTAACGAGCTTCAGGTAGCCACTTGTTACGCTGTTCATTTTATGTTGTCCTTTGCACTCTACAACTCAAATTCTGAGTTTTGAAATAACTTCATGACATGTGCAGACTGATACATCACTGGCAATAGAAGCTAAATTCACGAGAAGATGGGAATTCGATAGTATAGATCAAGCTGTCAGATGCATGTCTTCATGGTTCCCTGGGACACGCAATGAACAGACTCTTTTGAAAGATTATTTGGACACTACAATAGGTATTCTTTCTAACGTATGATTTAGTATTGATGGGACTTAAAAGCGCTCATTTTTTTTTGTATGGTGTTTGTTCTTGGATATCAGAGTGGATGATTCGGTCAACACTATATTTCTTCATCACTATATTTTGTCGTGTATGAGTCTTTTATGTCTATTTATGTGTAATCATAAATTTTGAGCTACGCTGCTTTTACTTGATCTTCCTCGGCATACACATGAGATTTTATGCAAATGATATTGTTGATTCATTTTCTTTTCATAATATGAAATGAAGGATTAAGTCAAGGGCTTCCATGCATTTGTGAGCCACAAATGAAATCAGTTCTATTAACATGTTGTATGTGCACCGTAGTGGAGGGGTATTGCTTTATTGAATTAGGTCCCAGGCATGTACAACCTCATGTTAATAGAAGCCAGAAATGAAATTTTATGGTTGTACCGGTGATCGCTGTGTCAAGGGTTTTAGGTATGTGGTGGGGGCTCAAGCATGTTTATGTGCAGGCTAGTCATGTGCCTTTGCCTTCAGTGGATCTCTGGCATTTTCTTTTACCTTTTTTGAACGAGATCACCCGCATTTTCTGTTGGGATGTGTGATGTCTAATTATATGGAAAGTGCCAACAAATTAGCAGCCGCATTTTTTGGAAGGCAAGGTATTCGTGTGTGATTGCGGATTCCATAGTAGCAGTAGTTCTAGCTCTACATTATCCAAGAGCCTTCATTATAGACTCAGTATGATTTCAAACTCAGAGAGATAGATTGTATTTGGAATTTTGGATAATGTATGCATTGCCTTGTAATGGTCCTGGAACAATGGTGTAACACTTTTTATTTTATTTAACTTTCGGACTTTATGCAAATTTTAATTATGTTGGCTGAATTTGAGATGGTTACAGGGGAGATTTTCCATGATGCTCAAGATAATTTTCCGAGGCCTGCCAATGTGGATAATGATGACAGTGTTAGTGGTGATGATTCTCCTCTCTGTCCTAGTTGTTGCACTGTATATTCAGAAAACGTGGAAAATAGAACAAGTGGACTGCATACACCACCTCCCCCTGAAGGCCGTTACAAGAGAAGGAAAGTTATGAAGTTCATAAATAGTGATGTTGACCTCGACATTTTTTCTGAAGAAGTAGACTCTGAAAGTGTTCGAACGCCAATACATTCTCCGACCTCATGTGCAAGTGAGTGCGAGGACAAAGTTGAAGCTACCCAGTACAAGGATGTTTTAATATTACTTCGATTCAATGATCGAGACCTTCCTTTTAAATTGAAGGAAATAATTGTGTCTGACTTGCGGTTACTCACTCTACTTGAATCTGGGCTTCCATCTTGGGTAACTTTCGTTCAATCTTACCCGCTATTTTGCCATTTGTATCGTCCATGGATGTGCCCTTTGGCAAGATTTTTATATGTGCTTATTTCAATTGTTACTGTCCTCATTGGATTCTATGACCTGTACAAAAACGTACCAGTTCTCAAGGCAACGGCTTCTAGTTTGTTCGGACCCCTTTTTGATTGGATAGAGACCTGGGAAATGATTTCTAGGATAAAATATTTGGGAACTATGTTGTTTCTTCATAATTTTCAGAAGGCCGTCCAGTGGTTTCTTATGATGGCTGCCGGCTGCCGGCACGAACAACGCGGTCATTTCTTTCAATATTTCCACAGCCAATGGTAGAACCTCTTGTGGAGATATTGGATTTCTTCCTTCCTCTTTGGAGTATGGGCAGGGCCGGTTCTGTGCTTTACAGGACCCGAGGCGAATTCCCCAAATTGGGCCCCCACCCCAAGATCAACGTAAATGCAAAATTCAACAGTGCATTATGCAACGTATAGCTAATTTAACACTGAAGAGTAGAACAACAAACAAATGTAAAGAACAAAAGATTTATATTATAACGTAACAAAACCGACAAGAGTTCAAATATTCAGTTAAATACTATTCGTCTCGCTGTTTTAGAGGCAAAAACATTAATCAAATCTGAATAATCTATCTGTTCAACCATATCTTTCTCTATTGATAACATAGCCAATCCATTCAATCTTTCTTGTGACATAGTTGATCGGAGGTAAGTCTTGATCAACTTCAATTTGGAGAAACTTCTTTCTGCGGATGCAACTGTAACCGGTATGGTTAACAAGATTTTATAAGCAATATAAGCATTTGGGAAACAAACATGCAATGGCTTCAAATATTGTAGCACTTTAATAGCTCTCGTTGCTTCACTTGATAAATAGCACCGCAAGACTAGTATCTCCGAAAATAAATCATCTCCACTAATGTCTGAACGCCCGTTATGTTCTAATTGTTTCTCAAGATTCATACAAGATTTCATCATAATTGAATGAGTTTCACCCCTTAACCTCTTCAAATTGAACAAAAACCCAAAAGTGTCGTCATATTGTTTGAATTGTTCAAATCGAGTCCTCATAGAAGATAGAGCTTGATCTATTATAAAAACAAAGTATTGAACTCTAAAAGATTCTTCATGCGATTGTTGTATTTCATTACCTCCGCTTTCATCAAATTATTTTTTCCTTCGAATTATACGTTTTTCTTTAAATACGGCTTCAATTCCCATTTCGTTTGCCTTCTTTCTCGCTTCATCCATGGCAATAGCAAATCCTGTTTCTCTATATTCTTCAAGAAATGAAACAAGCCCTTGCAAGAGGTCGATAGCACGATCAATATCCATATTTTCGGTTTGAAGAAATTTACTCACAATATTGACTGCATGCAACAACCTGTACCAGATAATCAATGTAAGCAAGAACTCAAAACTCTCAAGATCATTTGTTGCTATCGAATTGGCTTCACATCTTACTTTAGCATCTTCGTCACTTTCTACCAAATCAACTAACGCATCTCTTATTTGTGCAGTTTGCTCCATTATAGGCTTCACACTGTCAACACGACTTTCCCAACGTGTTTGTGACAATGGCTTTACTGTCAAGCCTTGTACATTATCTTTGAAAATTTTCCATCGTTTGGTAGAAGCGGAGAACAATGTGTAGATGCGTTGTATCACTCCAAAAAACATAACACCTTGAGAACAAGTCACCATCCTTGCCCTCTAATATCATCAACATCAAGATTAAGTGTGGTCAAAACCTGTTGAAGCTCGGTTGCAAGTCCAAGCCCTGTTGTGTCATCTACTTTCAAAAATTCAAGCCAATATTCTTTGACTGTAGGTAAGTTTCCCGAATCGTCAACACATCGTATGACTAAAGACATTTGCTCATCGTTACTAGCATCTGGTGTACAATCAAGTATAACTGCGAAATACTTTGCATGCTGAACTTTCTTCACAATAGCACTTCTCACCTCATTTGCCAACAACTGTATCAACTCATTTTGAATTGCTTTGCCAAGATATGTATCTTGAATCTCACGTGCTTTAGCCCGCCGAATGTGCCCTTGCATTATTGGATCGAACTCACTAACCATTTCCACCATTTGTAAAAATAAGCCATTGTTCTCAACATGTAGCCTCTCATCATCTCCTCGAAATGGCAAGCTATTTTTGGCGAGTCTTTTCACGATAGCAATTATCCTCGTTAACACATTTCTCCAATGGTCTCTTTCTGCGTCTATCACCAATTGAACACTTTTGTCTATTGTAGTTTTCGACTGAATCCTATTTTCCAATTCAATCCAACTAGTCATGCAACGTAAATGCTCCTCATTCCCTTCATGACTTTTAATAGACCGATGCAAATTATGCCAATCTCTGAATCCATCATTACCCCCATTGGCCAATTCTGGTGACATTTTTCGGTGTTTTAAACAACTTACAACAAAAGCAGAAGATCTTGTCCATAGATACTGAATACACTAGCCATCTCCTATCAATTGTTTGCCCATTTGGTAGTAATCGCATGTATTGTGAAGAATCAAAATGTCTCTTTGCACTATCTTTGGGAAACACGATGCCATCTACTCTTTTCGGACCCATTTCAACTAAATAATCCCTCATTCTCTGATCAATACTTTTCCAATTCCCAGGATCATCCAAATTTAAAGAAAATGAGCCCTCTTGTATCTTATCATCCACTTCATTCACATTCAAAGAAATTGAGCATTCTTCTTCCTTATCATCCACTTCCTCCACCGAAACAGGTTTCGTCACTTCTTTATCATTCTCATCTACTTCATTAACAAAAGAAGGTTGCATCGCTTCTTTATCCCGATCCTAAGTCAACTCATTTACACTGCTGCTTTTAAAGTACTTGTCCATATCGCCTGCTTGACTTAGAGTCAACAAAAGCTCATTTCGTTTCCTTTTTCTCTTCATAGCTCCAGACTCATATTTAGGAGGCATGGTGTATGAGTATATGTCTAATACCCAATAATTAGCCTAAAAGACAATTACAAAATATCTCAATCATCTCACAATTAAAGTATTCAATACAGTGACAACGTGCGCCTGTGCAATTGATCCTACACGCTATAATTTAATATCATACAAGCCGACCAGGCCACAATCATATAAGCGATAAGGTTTCAAACAATTTCAATATCAAGTTAGAGCAAGCCATTGCTTACTTGAAAAGTAGAAAATCGACGGAAATTGTGGAATCACACCCTATTCCAACGTTGCATCACAGTTATCATAAGCCTGAAATTGAATCATTCACAATCAAGCTATGAAATTGAAATCCTATGCAAAAACAAAATAAACAGGGAATTATAGAGATACAAAAGAATTATAGAATTAACAGGGAAAAAATAAAAACAAGATTACATAACCATCATGCTATTCTACTTTGTACGCCTATTCCAATTTAATTCAACTAAGAAGTATCCTCCAAAAATAACTTCTTTTTTCCTGGTTGCAAATTTGTTTCTGTTGGTTCATGTGCCTGCAACCCTGGGTTTCACACACGAATCATCAGAACAAACACCAACCCCATTACTTGTCTTCTGAACCCTCTTTTTCCCAGCTTTAAATGGGCTTGGAAAACCTTGAACAAAACCATTAATCAAAGATGACCACGCCACTGCAAACTGTAAGCAATTTGTGCATGATACCTTATCCACTTTCCCACCACTAGCATTCCCATACCTCTCCTTCAATCGTTTCTTCTTCACATTCACATCAGCAACTTCATCATGCCTAATACTATTATTCTTATTATCATTATCAATGTTACTTCCACATTTTTCTGAAAATACACCAACAAAAAATTTGATAGGATCTCCTATAAAAAGACCCCCTTTACTCTTCTCACCACAGTTCACCACCACGCACTGACCACTACCGTTACCAAATTTTTTCTTCACATTCAACTGAGCTGTCACCAGCTCAATATGATTATTAGTCATACAGTCATACAGAATCAGCATAGAACATAAATATTTGACATCCCATATTCCCATGTTAATGAACAAACAAGTGAAAAACTATTAACAAAAACAAGAATTACCAATTTACGAGAGCTGGAAGCCTGGAACCCAGTTACCCAGATGCAGCGTCGAATCCATTGATGTCTCGCCTCAATCGGAAGCCGCAATTAAAGAGTCTCTACCCAGTGGAGGCTGTCTGTAGTCTGTAGAACAGTAGAAGTTCTTGGATTGAACTTGGATGAATTGTTGAGAGACCGGAGAGGCGGAGACGAGTTGAGTTTTTGGGAGTTGGTTACTTGGTTTGAGTCCCTGCGAGGCGACAGCGAGCGGGGAAATGGATTTGGGGCTTGGGACTTGGGAGTTGGGACTTGGGAGAACCGGAGAAGGAGGAGTTGATTACTTGGTTTGAGTCCCTGCGAGGCGTCGGAGGCGACAGGCAGCGAACGGGGATACGGGATTTGGGGCTTGGGAGTTGGGAGAAGGAGACGGGTTTCGTTTAGATTTAGGTTTAAAAAAAAAAAATTGAATTGGGCCAGGCCTCCTATGTTGGGCTAGGCTCAATTTTAAGAAAAAAAAAAATTTGGGGAATAGGCCCCCTCCAGTTCTGGGCCCGAGGCGCGGGCCTCATCCGCCTCGGCCCAGAACCGGCCCTGAGTATGGGTATACAACTTGTAGAGAGTTTCTTGTCAGTAATTCGGTATTGTATCCCATTCCTACTAATTTATTGTGAAATATTTTTAGTTCTACAATTTTTACCAAAATTTAATACAATAGGGAGGGGATTTGAATATGCGAGCTCTCCTTAGGGTTATTGAAAACTTGACAATTATGGTACTTGTTGAATTTTGATACTAAATTTACTAGAATAATATATGTTAAATTTTAACGATTTTAATGTAATTGTAAAAATTCGAACATGTATGCAAAACTTAGCTACAATATCATTTGTTGAATATTACTAATTTGTACAACATAATTATATATGTTCAGTTTGAACAAAATAATTGTTATATTTAAATTTTAGATCTTGTTTGTTGCTTCTTCTTTTTTCAAAATGTATTTTCCTTTCTTCTTTTCAACCACACATTTTTCAATAAAATAATATTACGTGCAAATTCAAAAAATTTATTTATTTTTAACCACACATTCTCCATCAAATCACTATTTTAAAATGCATTTTTTGCAAAAAAAAAAAAAAAGGCATCAAATTGGCCTCTTATTATTTTTTTGCTGCCAACGATCAATGGCTATCCATACTGACTTAAAATTCTGAATTCGCCACATCAGTACATGCATTGAATTAGTAGAGTTACAAATGCCCCCACAGGTGCCTCTCTCTATCCTCATCTATCTTTCGCCCCCTTAGATTAATCGCATTCTATATAGTTTATACCATATATTTTGACGCTGTTAATGTTGAATTTTCACACTCGTCTCTGTTGTCCAATGTAGGTTGGCAGTCAGTGATTCCATGCATTGACATTGAAGAATGAATGACTTTGATATTCGGTGTTTGAAAAATGTTCGTTTTATCAATTTTTATTAAAATGTACCGTGTCTCCATTTTATTTATTTTTGCACAAACTTTAAACAATTGTGGGGAGTTTTTAATCAACGAACACAATTTCAATGTTTAGGTAATCGAAAGAGATTGACAACGATAAATTTATTTATAAACTAAGGCATATGTTTGAAGATATAAATTTAGTTTTAAATTTTTCATTTTTTGACACAATTAATAATTATTATTTTTTTTCTTGATTTTAGTAAACGGATAAGGATCTGCGCAAATGCTTCATGAATCACATTGGCTGCTTTCATTCCGGGTTTCTATTTTAAAGTGCGCAGTGATTGGGGTATCATGAACAAATATATATAGTTCATTTTATTGAACTCAATATATATATATATATATATATATATATATATATATATACTAGGTGCAAGCAACGTGCAATGCACGTTTACTTAGTTTATATTTAATAATTTTGTTTAAGAATTAATTTGTTGTTAATAAAGATGTAATTTTTTTGGTTAATTAAATAATTAATGATGTAATGTTTATATAATTCATAAATAATTAAATAAAGTGGTTCTCTCTGTCGTCTCCAACCCAAAATCACAAACATAAAACTCAAAGTTCATATGATGCACAATAATATTATACTATATTCTAAAAACAAATGACAAGAAAAATGTGCCCCCAAATGGAAATACATTTTGAACATCCAATGACATTAACATCTATCAGGCAAACTTCAGTTAGCTTCGTATTCTTATTTTTGTGTCTACATGTCAAAAAAGTCATAATCATTATTTATTTCACCTGACTTACATTGAGGAAGTACCTCTCTCTGAGTTTTTCATCTCCAAATACACAATAGCTTGCCATAAAACTATAGTCTACAGAGGGTATGTGGGATCGCGAGGTGTAATCTTCGTTCTCAGTAAGCTCACCTATTACATTGTGCTCGAGATGGAGGAATCTGAGGTGGGCGGGAACTGCAAGTGAGAAATGGGAGAAATAGGCTATTTCCTTCTTCTTTGCCCTATTTTGAAACGGCTTCTATCTCTTTTCTCCCGAACCGGGCTATTTTTTTATTTTCTCTAAGGCTTCTGTGAAACAGTAGCCTGTAAGTCCAGCATTTCTCATGAATCGATTGCTGGATTTGAATGGATTAAATTGGATGTCTCCATATATTGCTTGTGCAAGAGAAAAAGATGATTATTGCGCCCATGATTAATCCAACTAAGATGATGGGCAAGCACAGTCGCTCCCAACCCTAGACCACTACGTTTCTTGGGGGCGTCGGCCATGAAAAGGGGGGAAGAGCTTCTCCATTAAGGTTTTTCCAGTATTTTGAAAACCGACTCGGTCATCAACCCGAAAAATGTGAAGGGTCAATGATCAAAAGGTTCAACCGGGGTTGAATCGGATGCAATAAATACATACAAAAATAATAAAATAATATATATTTTTTAAAATTTTCATATTAATAATTCAAAGTAAATATATTTTTACTAATTAGATTCATTATCCTACAATTAGTCTCAATACTAAAAATTAAAAATCAATATATTAAAATAGTTTACTTTGTTAAATTAAAATAATTTAAACTTATAGAAAATGATAGCTAACATTAATATATTAATAATCAAGTGTAATTTAAGTTAAATTTGAAAATTAAATAAATGAAAGAATGAAGGTGAATATTACAATTTAATTAGTTGTTATTAAAAATCAAATTAACCAAACATACATTTGAAATGATTTTGATGGGTATTTTAACATTTTTTGGTTATATATCACTATCCCACATTGGAAGTTTATAAAACTATTAGAGTTAAGAGCATGTATAAAGGGCACAATCCCACATTGGAAGTTTATGAAACCTTTGGAGAGAAGTGTATCTATAAAATGAGCATGATATCCATTACTTCTCCATGGGCCTTAGAATTCTAAATAAATTTTGAAGCCCATTTATGAAGTTAAAAATTTTTAAACCAAAAAAAATAAAAAATTTGAAAATCGGGACCGGTTTGATGGGTTTTAACCGGTTTTGAAAATAATAAAAAATCGGACATGATTGGCCAGATTTTGGGCCCCGTTCCCGATTTTTCCAGTCGAACCGGCTGGGCCGAGCCGGGTTTGACAATATTGGATTTTTCAGTCATAGAAGATTAAATGTTTTTTTTTCGGTTTTTGGGAGTTGAGGAGGCGGGGACTTCTTGTGTAAATTTGATATGTTAAGGTCCTGGCTGCAATTTAAGGATTAGGGTTAAATTTTAAGTTTTAGTCCCTAAGGTTTTAAATAAATTCAAGTTGGACCCTAAAGTTATAGGTTTTCCATTAAAACAAGAAATTCCGTTAATTTTTCCGTTAAAACAAGAAATTCCGTTAGTTTTTCCGTTAAACCAAGAAATTCTGTTTCATAGGCACTTTTTATATATAGAAAGATGTTTCTTCCTTTCACTTGCATTCTCCCGATCAATAAACGCGATATATAAATAAAATAAATAAAAATTAATTTATTCGTTCACATCCTACTTTAATATGAGTACATATTAGCGTTTGCTCGGCTAAGCTTTTAAGTACTTCTAAAAGTGGGTTCCAAGGAATATTTAATTTAAAAATTAAGGATCTTACAAATGTGTAGATAAAAATAAAACTTGATCATTTTATTGCAAAACCTGCACTTAATCCGAGTTGACTTGAAATCTTGAGTCCTTGGTATTGTACTATTGTAGCAATATAGTGTTATTTGTTATTTGGATAAATTCACCATACTAGATGGCCCCTTTTATATATACTAGGTTTAAGCAACGTGCAATGCACGTTTGCTTAGTTATATATAATTTTTTTGGTTCATTAAATAATTAATGATGTAATGTTTATATAATTAATAAATAATTACACATTGTGATATATTAATTTTAATTTGAATAGTGTTAAATTCTAAATTAAAATGTTTAAGTTTGTGTTTCGTACTATTATATTATATTAAATTTTGTATTTAATCATGAACTTTTTATACATAATAAAATAATAGATAATATTATAATACAAAACTAAATAAATAAATATTTTTTCTTCATTGAGTTCAATGTACCTTACCAAATAAACTATTAGCATTTTTAAATTAATAATATTCACATCCATTTTGTTTTTTTAGTTTCATTTTTTTTAGTGACTAAAATGTAGTAGTACAAAGCTTTTTGCATTTTCCATTCATTTATTAATAATGTTCTAAAAGGCGTAATGCATTGCGAGATGTCGATATTGAGATTCAAGAATCACAAGTTTAGGCATGTCAATACGAAGAATAAGCGTCATAATACGTTTCGTATTTTTAATATTATTTTAATTATTTTTAAGACATTAAATATATTTTTATTTTAAAAAATAATTTTTTTCTATATTATAAAAAAAAATAGATTTTTTACTATATCATAAAATCATCTAATATTTAAAAATAATACTTACTAAACATTTAATATAATACTATAATATTGCTAAATAGTGTTAGGAGAATTTTAATTTTTTTTATTAATTAAGGAACTAAACATGAGCATTAATTATAGGATTTATACGAAAAGTTTGCGAATTTGATAATTCCGATATCTAAAAATGGAGATGAAGGATTTTGATTCACAATCGAGAATGATTTCGACGTGAAGTTTGTGGGAATTCAACTGGGGTCGAACCGAATGCAATAAATACATAAAAATAATTTAAAGTAAATCTATCTTTACTAATTAGATTCATTATATATCCTACAATTAGTCCCAACACTAAAAATTAAAAATAAATATGTTAAAATAGTTTACTTTGTTAAATTAAAATATTTTAAACTTATAGAAAATAATATCTAACATTAATATATTAATAATCAAGTGCAATTTAAATTAAATTTGAAAATTAAATAAATGAAAGAATGAAAGTGAATATTACAATTTAATTAGTTGTAATTCAAAATCAAATTAGTCAATTAGACATACATTTTAAAATGATTTTGATGAGCATTTTAACATATTTTTTTTGTCACTATCCCACATTGAAAATTTATAAAACTATTGGAGTTAAGAGCATATATAAAATGCACAATCCCACATTGGAAGTTTATGAAACCTTTGGAAAGAAGTGTATCTATAAAATGAGCATGACATCCAATACTTTTACATGAGCTTTAGAATTGTAAATTTTGAAGCCCAATTATGGAGTTAAAATATTTTTAAATTAAAAAAATTCCGTTAGTTTTTCCGTTAAATCAAGAAATTCCGTTAGTTTTTCCGTTAAACCAACAAATTCCGTTAAATAGACACTTTTTATATATATATATATATATATATATATATATATATATATATATATCAATCAAGGACATGTTACATAATTTTTGATCGAATTGATAAGTGGCGATCCCCTATTGGGCGAGCGCTCAGGCATAACCTTTTTATCAATTAAGTTTTCAGCATCTATAATTGTATCATTTTTCCTATTATTCAACAACTTCATTTTTATCATTTCGTTAATTATGTCGAAGGTTTAGTCGATGGTCATTGGCTAAATTTTTCATTGAAGCCTTCTTTAACAACGAATATATCAATATTCAAGAAAAAAAAAAACAATGAATCTAGTAAGAGCACCATTATTAACTCTTCACCTTTTTTGGTTTCTTTTGTTTTTCATATCCTGATTTCTATTTTAGGATATATTTTAAAATTTTATGGCAACAAAAAAAATATAATAGTAATTAAAGAAGAACAAGAAATAGAACCCGAATTATAACAAAATAAAGAATAAACTATTATAAGCTCGATAAACAAACGAAAATATGGAAAAATTCAATAATCGAGAATTTATTAAACTTTTAACGACTAAATCCCCAATTGATTGACGTACATGTGTCCATATGATCATTGGCCTAAGAGAGTCGTGATAAACGCTATCCTAAAGTTGTGTGATCTCCCTTTCGTGCAGGTACTTTCGGCACTGCACGGCTTTAAGATAAAACCCTTATAGCTCGTAGCTCATTATCCTTCTATGGGCACGACCACAAGGAGAGATAGAACAAAGCCTTATGCAATTGCTAAAAAGTAATATGAAATGACTGGAGTGTCTCAAATGTTAGTTTTGTTGTGTAAAACAATAGAAGTTCACCCATTTTTACAGTAGAAAAATTCAACACGCAACATAATGAAAATAATCAAATTAAAAAAAGTTATAAATATAATTAGATGTATTAAGTGTATTGAATATGAAATTAAAATCAAAATCTAAAAATCAATAAAATACAAGAACAAAGTTTTTAACTTTCATTTTGAAAGTTTTTAAACTATCTTCAACAATCCTCCACAAGTCTTAAACTTTCAAATTAATTTATATATGTGATATTATGTGTCAATATTTATACTATGTTTTAATAGTGTTGTTGGTGTCGTTTGAACTTGAACATCACTTAGTTATAACCATTTCCATTGAAAGGAGCCATAAGGACTAAACTCGAATTTAGGTTCTTTCCTCTTGGCCAAACTTCCAAAAAAATTTGTCTCCACCAGTATCGATGTTAGACTAGGTAATATTAAGTAGCGCTGTTAATGGCTATGTGCTCTTATATTGATTCTAGTAAGAGTCTTTAGGGAATAGCCCAATCCTATAGCCACGACCTCATGACAATTCTTACATAGGTGAGTCCTACAAGGGTGCATGGACCCAAACTCTGAACTATCGAACTTACATTATACTATCTTCCCATTTTCTCTAAGCTGTTAACTAATTCTCATAACGGAGGTACAACGGAGGAGAAAGCCCTGACCTCATTTTGCAGATAGCAATCACTGACTGGAGACCACCACATCCGGTGAGGTAGACACGGGAAACAATTTCGCAATCATTTATGGTTAAATCCTTCCTAACATCACAATCATAGCACTATCACCATAGGGATGAGCACAAATAAAATAGTGTTATTACGAGTCACACAGTGCGGGTTGTTCCTACCACATTGAACATTCTTCATGGGATCTCCAATCACAAAGTTTGGATTACTCCCCGAGGAGACTTCCTTGTGGGTTGAGCCCATCCCCACGAGATTCATTAACACCTTTGTTTTGGGGTAAATGTTTAGTTAAGTTGTCTGATAAATTCTTTTCAAATCTCACAAAATTGAGAGAAATCACATTTCCCTCTTAAGTCAAGGTCTTAAACTGACTTAAGTCTTGCCTGGAAATATGTCTATTCATCATTTCTTATTTGAGTGAGAATGATTTACAAGCTCTATTATTGATTTACAATTACAATGTATTGAAATAGCTGGAATTGGCTTCATTATTATGGTATATTAATAATAAATCTCTAAGGCCACTCAGGGTAGTACATGTTGTATCAAATGCTACTAACTTCGACTCTAAAGTACTTCTAGAGATATTTTGTTTGTCTTTTTGAACACCAAGATATGACTGCACCCCCTAGCATGAACACATCTTGAGTAGTAAACTTAATATCTACATTATCAGTTATCCAGTTTTCATCGCTATATCCTTCAATAACATTTAGAAAACTTCTATAGCGTATAGAATAATCTAATGTACCTCAGAGATATTTAAGCACTCTCTCCAGAGCATTCCAATGTTCACCTAGATTCATCTTCAAGTGTACATAGAAACTAGCTTATTATCATAATTCCCAAACGTTTTTCAACATTTTTTTAATAGGACTAGCTCGATTAGTGAAATCCTTTGTGTTTTTCTTAACTGATTCCTAAAATTTTATGAGCTTTTTCCAAAATCCTTTCATTTCAACTTTAACAAATAACTCTTCACATCATTGACAAAACCTAAATTTGTCTCAAATATTAATATGTCATCTACATACAAATAAAGTATCACATGCTCGTTGTATCTTTGAATAAAACATAATTTAGTATAACTCTATTGAACTTCGCGTGCCACTGTTTAAAAGCTTGCTTTAATCCATCATATAAGGAATTCATTAATTTACATACTCTATGTTCTTGTCCTTTGACTTTAAATCCTTTCGGTTGTTCTATAAATATTTATTCATCTAAATTACCATTAAAAAATACAGTCTTAACGCCCATTTGATAAATGATCAATTTATGATTAAGTAGTTACTGCTCACAATGTCTTAATAGTAGTTATTCTTGCGATAGGAGAATATTATTGAAATAATCAATTCTTTCTTTTTGAGTGAATCATTTAGCATAACCTAGCTTTAATTTTATCTATACTTCCATTCAGGCTTAACTTCTTTTTAAATACCCCTATCGCCTTACTACCTTAAGGTAAATCACATAAAACCCAAGTATAGTTTTGTATAAATTGACTCATTACTTATTCATCGATAGTTCTTCCAATAAAGGTATCAGTAAAAGACCGCATTTTTATGTTTCAGGTTCACCTTCAACTAGATATGAAAAGAATTTCTTTTCCAAATGATTTATCTTTCCTAGACCTTTTACTCTTCCTAAGTTCATGTTCAATTCACCTTTTAAAGTGAACTATATGAAGTACTATTTAAAAACACTTTCTTAGAAGACGAGGGTTCACTTGAACTAGATGAAGTTGAGTGACTATAACGTGACAGTGGGTAAAGTTGAGTGAGTAAGAAACTTTTACTCATTTTTGTGACTCATAATAGCACTATATAATTATTTTGGAGTTTAAAACTCGTTGGGGATTGTTCAAAATAAGATTTAAAACTTTCAAATGGAAAGTAAAAATTTCAGTTTCTTGTATTTTAATTTATCAGTTTTGATTCTAAATTTCAGATTCAATACAAAACTTAATAGCATTATTATATTTATAAACTTATGTTATTTGATTAATTTTCATTATGCGAGTGTTGAATTTTTCTACTATAAAAAATTAAAAAGGGGTGTCAATTTTCATTGTTTTATACACAACAAAAACTAACATTCAAAAACATTCTCTAGTTATTTCATATTATCTTTTTGACAATTGATAAAGGGTTTGCTCGCATTTCTCTTCTCTCTCGCTCTCTCGCTCTCTCTCTCTCTCTCTGTGGTTGTATCCATAGAAGGAGAATTGGCTAAGAGCTATAATGGTTTTATCTTAGAGCTGTGTAGTGTCGAAAGTATCCGCATTAGGGGGAAGGCCACACGACTTTATGACAGAGTTCATCAAGACTCTCTTAGCCAGCTTTTCTAACTCATTCAATATTTATTATTATTGATCATGCTTTATAGTTAATAATTTATTACACAAATCACATATTTAAAAATAGCATCTTTTATCTGGTTAGATTAGCTCTCAATCCATTGTCTTCAGGGATGTTTTTCTTGGATTAAATTCATACTATTTCTTCATTTTTCTGTTCATTATGTGGATACTTTATGAACGTCAATTGGTTTCTAATACATGAAGAATTGTCCCACGTGGCTTTCCAAATGGATATTCATTTTGTATGTGTTTGTGGTATTCTTCTTCCTTCTTGCTGAAATTATTTAGAATGAACAAATGTTAAGGAGAGAAATCTCACATCGAATTAAAGATAAAATATAGGACAATTATAAGAATTTGAAGCTACTCCTCTAAACAAGGTTGACCTTTTAAGAGGAACATCAAATCTTAACAAAAAAAAAAAAAAATTTCAAGATTGGTGTGTTCAACGAGCCACCATTTTGAGGGGGCATGTTAAGAGAAAGAATCATATATCGAATAAACATAAGACCAATTTATAAAGATGAGTTTGGGTTGCTCCTCTTAATAAGACTGATCTTTTAAGATGGAACCTAAATCTTAACATGATATTAGATCACGTTAAACTCCAACGAGCAATGCAATGCGATCCGATTAAGACTAAAAAAATTGAACACACAGGATTCAAATGTTCTACTCAAACGAGCCACTATCTTGTGGGGGCATGTAAGAGATAGAATCAATATCGAATAAAGATGAAAATATAGACCAATTTATAATAATTGGGTTACTCCTCTTAAAATGTTGACCTTTTGTAAGGATGGAACCCCAAATCTGAACAGAAATATATTATAAGTTGAGAATAATGCGGTGATTGACTGAATATAAGCCTATTTATGTTTACAATTTATTGCCTAGATCTTGTTATGCTTCTAGTGCAAATTAATTTTCCTTGATAGGGAAATTTTTTGATCATTAAATGCTCGTTGTAATGTCATTGTTGATAATCTTATTTCATGGGAATTATTGAGCAATCAAGCTGCTGCTGTAGAATGGTATGAATTATATATTTTTTTGTTAATAGTCAAACATTGCTACAATCTTTTTTGTTAACTACACAACATTATAATTAATTTTTTATAAATCTTAAATCTTTCTGACATAGTTGGAATTATAAATTCTTAGTTTGTTTAATTTGTAAACTATACTTCATGGTAGTGTCTCTCTTCTATTCCTTTTATTGAGGCAACACAAACTATAAAAATATACAAAATCTTAGCACGAGACGAACTTCTACGTAATGGTGCCTTTGGTCAATTGCCTTAACCATGAGGTCCATGGGGGGGGGGGGGGGGGACGGTAGTTGCTCGTAGTTTAGAACTTCCCCGATTTTGAGTTATACGTTAGATTTTTGTGCCTTTCTTTTTATATCTGGAGAGAATAGGGTCACTTCTTACATCTTGCATATAACTTAATGGCTATGCTTTAGGAAATTAATGTTCTCTCCTTTTGTTTCATTTTTAAATGGTTAATATAAATTCAAAAAGCTCTCTTTTTGTTGACAAACGTGTGACACTTTTGTTGTCAACAACAAATGTTTTGTTATGATTTGTCTTATGTATTTTGTACTCAATTATAGCCTAAGTTGTATATTATAACTTAAGCAAGATAGGACCTGAAACAAGCAATTATACCGCCAAGTATGGTTGGGTTATAGTAGGTAGAAAAACATTTTTTGTAAGGTACGAAAATGAATAGATATATATTTCCAGATGTGTGTAATACTAATGTTTTATGATTGAAATCTCTACCTTTCATCCTCTTTGTTGTTCATAATTCATCAATGGTATCAGAAGCCGTAACTGGGTCTATGAACAAACCTGCAAACCGATAGTTTTTGAGAGAAACCCAGAGAGTTACCTTCACTAATATAGTCGAGTGTTTGAAATGACTTCAAGTGATTTTTCTGTCCCATTGCCTTCTGTGTTTACAGGGAAAAAATTATGATTTTTGGACTGTAAAAATGAAAGCTTACTTGAAAGCCTATGACCTGTGGAAAATCACAGAAACATGAGTTGAACCACCACCATTAAGAGCTAATCCAACCATTGCTCAGTTGAAGCAGCATAGTGAGGAGATAGCTAAGAATTTTAAGGCTCTTTCTTGTATTCAATCAGCCATTTAGATGCTATTTTTACCAGGATTGTAACATGTGAAACAACAATAGAAGCTTGGGACAGATTGGAGGAAGAGTTCAGAGGCAATGAAAGAACCAGGCAAATGCAAGTGTTGAACTTAATAAGGGAGTTTGAAACCTTGAGATGAAAGTCTGAATTATGAAGGAGTTTGCGATCGGTTGATGAAGGTAGGATAGTAAACCAGATTAAGGGCTGCTGTAGGAGATGACTTACCAGACAAGAGGGTAGTGGAAAAAGTGTTGATAAGTTTGCCAGAAAGGTTTAAATCCAAGATCTCTTTTCTTGAAGACTCTAGAGACTTGGCTAGCATATATTTGGCCTGAGAGTGAATGCTCTTCAAGCCATAGAACAAAGAAGGTTGTTTAGGCAAGAAGAACATGTTGAATGAGATTGTTTGTTAAAAGGGAAAGGCATAAAGCGCAACAGTTTTGGAGGGAGAAACCACAAAACAAGATAGAAGGAGTTGAAACACAAAGTCACATGTAAGATACAAAGTATCCTCCCTGTCCTCATTGCAAAAGGAAAGGCCATTCTCCAAAGTGGTGCTGGTTCATGCCTGGTGTACAATGTAGATCCTACAAGCAGTTTGGTCATGTGGAAGATAAAGTCTGTTAAAAACCCAAAAGAGAATAAGGAGATGTAGCCAAGGTAACAGAAGATCAGCACGAGGAGTACCTTTTTTCAGCCATAAACTACAGAGTTAGCAGCAGGGTTGAAACTTGGTTACTTGACAGTGGCTGCACTCACTATATGACTTCAAATTCAGACATCCTTGGGAATTAAAATGATGCAGATATATCAAAAGTTAAGGTAGGAAATGGAGAGTATGTGGAGGTGAAAGAAGTTGGCAAAGTTTAAGTCCAAATGCCATCAGATATCAAGTTCATTTAGGATGTTCTGTATGTGCCTAACATTGATCAAAATTTAATTAGTGATTGACCAATGATTAAGAAGAATTACACCTTAATATTTAAGGATAGTAGCTGCACTATATTGGATTCAAATAACCTTGAGTTAATGACAGTAGAAATGAGGCATATGAGTTTCCCTTTGGAATGGAAGAATGTTAACTCTATGCTCTTACTAGTACTTTAATTGAATCTTCATTGTGGCATAAACGTTTTGGGCATACCAATTATACTTCACTTACAAATCTGAATGAACTAGAGCTTGTGGAAAACATGCCAAAGGTGAATGATGATGCTCGTGCCTGTGATATCTGTCAATTAGGTAAACAAACCAGGTTGTCTTTCTCTAAAAATCAGTCTAGAAGAGCATTATGTAAGATGCAGTTGGTCCATTATGATGTGTGTGGTCCAATGAGAACTCAACCTTGAATGGCAGCAGATTATATTTTGTCCTCTTTATAGATGATTCAACAAGAAATGTGTTGGTTTACTTTTTGAAGATGAAGTTTGAGGTGCTTGTAGTGTTTCAAAAATTTAAAGCTTTGTAGAGAATGAAAGTGTTATAAAAATAAAAACATAAGAACAAACAATGGGACCGAATATACTAGCAACCAATTTGACAGATTTTGTGATGAAGTGGGAATCAAACACCAGCTAACCATTTCTTACTCACCTCAGCAAAATGGAATATGTAAAGGAACCAAAAACAGAACGGTCATGGAAATGGCCAAATGTTTGATGCTGGAGAAGAAAGTGCCAAAAGAATTCTGGGATGAAAGAGGGAACACAACCATTTACATAGACGTTCAACAGGTTACCTACAAAGGCCTTGGATAAGTTAACTCCTTATAAAGCCTGGTATGGAGTTAAGCCAAATGTTTCTCACTTGAGGGTGTTTGGGAGCATATGTTATACTCATATACCATATGTAAAAGAGACAAGTGAGTAAAAAAATCTGAAGCATTATGTTAGGTTGGTACTTTGATAATGCAAAAGGACTTATAAATATATATCCTCAAACAAGAAAATGATTTCTAGCAGGGATGTCAAGTTTGATGAAAACTTTTCATGGAATTGGGAGTCAAGTTCAGTGAATAAAGTTAAGGTTCCAAGACAGGTTCCACAGGATAAAGATGTTGTCATCAATGAAGATGAAACTGAAGTTGAAGCTGAACCTGATAGTGGATCAGATTCAGAGAATGAAGTGATAAAAACTAGGTCACTTGATGACATCTATGCTTCTTGTAATTCAGCCGTGCTGGAACCTTCAAACTTCACCAAAGCAGCTGATTCTCAAGCATGGATAGATACAATGAATGAGGAGCTTAAGATGAGTGAAAAGAATGGAACATGGATGCTGGGTGGACACACCCAAAAAAGAAAGAATTGTGATTGGAGTAAAGTTGGTGTATAGAACCAAAATGAATGTTGATGGTTCTATTAACAAGATCAAGGCTATAGGAATAGTTGTTAAAAAGGACTATGCTCAGTAATAGAGAGTCGAGGGGACCTGATACAGGTGCGCAGTGGCCAGTGTGACGACAAAAGATGCGGATAAGAAGCCAGTAAAGAGGACAGAATAAAAGGATGATAAAGTATGTCAAAGGTAAGTGAAGAAAGAATGGAAGTTTGTAAGTGGAAAAAAGTTAAAAAGGCGGTGCAAATAATTGAGATGGTGAGATGTCGACTATTAAGAGTGTAAGCATGATAATAGTGAAGGAGATAAGTTTAGTAAAAAGTGAAGGGAGAGGAATATTGGGTAGAAGAGTATGGGAAAGTAACGAGTGAGAGAGAAAAGAATGAACAATGGGTGGGAGTAAGAAGTTTAGGAGTGTGGGAAGAGGGTAAAAAAGAAAATAAGAAGGAAGGGAAGAGTTTTTGAAGTGGGTGATGTAAGAAGTTAATAACGTAATGAGTTGTGAAGCCCCTGAGATTGGAGTGTGTGGAGTTGGTTAATAAGGGATAAGTAATTATAGAAAAATTAAAGCGTGAATATAGAGAAGGTGATGAAGGAAGGGTAAGGGGAAGTTATAAAAGGAGAAATAAAAATGAATTTTTTTTTTTTATTATTATAAGGAGAAGAAAGTGGGTGTTAAAATAAGAAGTGAAGTGAGGTGGACTAAAAGAAAGAAAAGGAAAAGAGAGAAAGAGAGAGATATACTGGGAAATTTGGTGGTTGCATCAGCATATTATAATGGAGGGGAAGAATAATAATTCTAAGGGATAGATAAAGGGATTTTAAAAAGAAGTGATAAAGAAGTTGAAAAAGGAACTTTTATAAATTAATAATAAAAAAAATAGTTAAAACAAAAAAGGATAAAAAGGATAAAAATGAATATAGGTGGGAACAGGGAATTAAGTGTTTTAAAAATAAGTTAAGAAGGCCGTGTAGATTTTATATAAGTAGAAGTTTAGAAAAAAATTTTGAACACCGATTAATTAAATAAACGTGGGGTAAAAAGAATCTGATAGAGGAATAGCAAGAGAATTCGAAATAATAAAGTTATGTAAAAAATGGAAAGGAAATGTGAAAAAAAATAAGTTAATTTTTTTTTTTTTTTTTTTTTTTTTTTTGAAATGAAAATATAATAGGTTAACTGGTTAAGGGACCAATTTAAATAAAAATTAATAAGTGATGTCCGCATCAAAGACTAAGAGTAATGGAATGAAGTAATTAAAAAGTAATTTAAAAAAAAAAAAAAAAAAAAAATATAAATATGTATAATTTAAAAAAAAAAAAAAAAAAAAATTTTGTAGAAAAATTATACCTATTAAAATTATACGTTTAATAAAAAAGTATAAGGATTATTGATTAATATGGAAAATTTTGTAATAATCTTTGTATGAATTGAGTTAATCATATATAAATAATATTAACGAAGAAGAAAGAATGAGAAGAAATAAAAATTAAGTTAAATAATTTAACTTAAAAGATAAAAATATTATTATTTTTAACTTATTGGATATATGTTATAAAAAATGAATTTTTTGTTAAATTAATAAAATACAAAAAAAAAAAAAAAAAAATTTTTATAATTTAATAAAAAAAAAAAAAAAAAAAAAAAAAAAAAAAAAGTAAAGAATTATAAGTAAATTATAAATAAAATAATTATTAGTATGTTTTTTATATTTTTTTAATTGGAAGTTTACCCAAAAAAGATAATATTTTTAATTCATTCAAAGACAATTATAAATATTATTTTATATAAGAAATTAATTAAAAAATAATTTTTTATAGATTTAAGTTTATTATTGATATAATAATTTTTATACATGTTTGTTTTTATATAATTTGTTTTATTAATAAATTAAGTGATTTAATTAAGTATAAATATTACAATAAATAAGTTATTTAATTAATAAGGATAAGTTTGTTGTTTGCCATTGCTGCTAAAAAAGGATGGACGATATACCAGCTAGATGTGAAATCTGCCTTCCTAAATAGACACAAGAATGAGGAAATATTTACTTGAGCAAACCTGAAGGCTTCACTATAGATGGAAAATGAGGATAAAGTGTACCTATTGAGGAAAGCTTTATATGGTTTAAAGCAGGCTCCAAGAACCTGGTATAGCAGGATAGATGAATACTTGAGCAGCATTGGTTTCATCAAAAGCATCAATGAACAAACACTTTACATTAATCAAGTGGAGGAGGATTTGATCATCATCTCTTTATATGTTGATGGACCTTCTAGTAAGGGCTGTTTGTAATGCAACATTGGTTGAAATAGTGAAGGAGGAAAGAAGAAGGCTGTTTGAGAGACAACTGGAGAAAATGAAGTACTTTCTTTGAATGGAGATTGAGCAATCAAAGGATGAAGTTTTTGTTTGCCAAACGAGATATGCTAAATAGGTGTTAAGGAAGTTTAACATGTAAAAGTGTAAGCCAGTTAACACCCCTTTAGTTAAGAATTTAAAGCTGACGAAAGAAGATGGAGCAAAAAGAATTGATGAGAAGATTTACAGAAGTTTAGTTGACTGCTTGTTATATTTAATTGCCACAGACTTGATATAATGTTTGATGTGAATATGCTATCAAGATTCAGGCAAGAACCTAGTGAAAACCATTTCCAAGCTACCAAGAGAGCGCCGAGATATATCAGAGGAATAGAGGAGATGGGGATCATCTTCAAGAAATCAAAAACTTTGCTTTTAACTGGTTTCACTAATAGTGATTGAGCCAGATCAGTTGATGATATGAAGAGCACTTCTGGCTATGCTTTCTAGGTTGGTTCAAGCATTGTTTACTGAATTTCAAAGTATGCAAAAAAATCTGCACAATAAACTCCAAAACTGCTGAAGCAGAATACACAACAGCATCAGAGGCAACAAATCATGCTATTTGGCTTTGGAAAATGATGGATGATCTCAGGCATACACAAGCTGAGGCAACAACTATCCTTTGTGACAACCAGTCAATAGTGGCTATGGTGAAAAATTCAGTGTTCCATGGAAGGACTGAACATATAAAGATCAAATATCATTCATCGGGCCGCTCAAGAAAGAACGAGGTTTTTTTTTTGAGCTGAAGCATTGCAGTTCTAAGGAACAACTTGCTGACATTTTAACCAAAGCTTTGCCTGAAGAAAGATTTGAAAACATTGAGAGAAATGTCTTGGTGTTTCCAACAAAAGTGTCAAGGAGGAGTGTTGACAAACGTGTCACACTTTTGTTTTGGTAGCTTATTATAGTACATGTCTTTATATACATCTTGGTTTTCATTACTATAAAATTGGGTATAATAATATTCTTTAAATTCACATGTGTATTCTTTGATTTTACACATATCACATATTGTTAGGTTTATTAATTTTATCCTAACATTTTCTTTTTCTTTTATTGCTTCTCCATCAAAATTTCTTATCCAATCTTCTCCTAAGAATTCATCTGAAATATAGTTTACTAATCTTTCTATACCTTCTTTATCTGATTTTATTATTTATGTTTGTATATTTCTTTTTATTAGTGTTTTTGTATCATTATTTATTCCATCCCACCAATTTCTAACATTTCCTTCAAAGGATGCTACTAAAAAGTCTATCCTTCTTTCAGTGCTTTCCCATGTATCATCTTTGTTATATAAAAAGAATAATATCATTGAGTTTGCCCAAATTTCTAAGGCTTTTTTTTAATATCTATTTTACAATCTAAGTCTAATTTTGCTCCTCCATGATTGACAGGTTTATCATAATTATCATTTAATTCAAATTTATTACTATATTTGTTTCCTCTTGGTGGTTGTCTATTTCTTATTTTTTCATAATATTGTCTATATGGTTTAATGTATATAGGTGCATAACTTTCATCTGGATCCAATATTTCTTGTTTATTAGAGGATTCTGCTTTATTTGGTCCTCCTCCAGTGTTCATTAGGACTTGATATTCATCTAAATTTTCTAAATTTAATTGATCAAAATTTTCTATAAGTAAATCTAATTCTTCATTCATCTTTATCTTCTAGATTATCTTGATTTTCTTTAATTTCTAATTTTCCTATTGCTTTTTCTTTAGATTTTTCCATTTTTTCTTCTTCTTCTATTATTTTTGGTAAAATCTTCTTCCTAAATTCATCATCCATACTACCTGCTTCTATTCTTATATTTTCTTGTTCAGTATATTTTTTCCCTATTCTAGACATTTCTTTTTCTATTAGTTTTTTGTCTATTGTTTTTCCTTTTCCTTTACTATTTTCTTTTATTTTTCTTACTTCAATTTTTAGAATATTAATATCATTTCTTACTTCTTTTATTTCATTATTTATGTTTTGAACATCATCTATTAATATTTTTATTAGTGTTTTTAATTCTTCTATATACTCACCAATCGACATTTATCTTTTCTTTGATTGACATAAGTAATATGTTCTACATTCAGTATCTTTACAATCTTTTATTACTTTATCATATCTTTGTTTTACATAATTATTATTTGTTAATTCTTTCATTTTTTCGTAATAACTTGCTCTTATTCTATACCTTTCTTGTTTTAATTTTAATATTTGTTTTTGTTGTGAGTTTGTTATATTTCCAGGTTTTAAAAGTTCATCTTGTATTTGTAGATTTATTTCTCTTATTCTTACTAATTTTTTATCTAGAATTTCTTTTACTTCCATTAATTCCATTAGTAGTTTTTACAAATCATCTGATTCATATTTCTCTTTATAATATAAATTGATTTCTTCTTCCTCAAAAGTTTCTATTATTTTTTCATATATAAATCTTTCTCTTATTGATTCTATAATTAGTTTATGTAATATTTGTGCTTTAATTTCCATAGGTAATTCTCTAATTATTCTTAGTGTTATTATTTTTAGCTTATCGGGTATAGGTTTTAAAAATATATAACTTCCTTTTTCTGTTTCTAATGTGTAATAATTATCTATTTTTATAATTTTATTACTCATAATCTTTGCAATATAACATCATTTCTTCTTTTTCTAGTTCAATAATAATTTTTTCATATATATATTCATTTTTCAATGTTCCTATTATAAGGTTATCTATAATTTGTTCTTTTATTTCTTGAGGTAAATCTTTAATTATTATTAACGTTATTGTTTTTATTTTCTTTAGGAATATGTTCTAAAAATATATTACTTTTACTATCTTCTATTTTGTAATACCAATCTGTTTTTGTAATTGTAATGTCCATGATCTCTATGGCTCTGATACCATCTACTGGGGGTGCTACTTAGAGCGAACAAAAATCAAATAAAACTTAAAATCTAAAATCTAATTAATCTTTAAAATCTAATTAATCTTTAAATAGTCGTATATTCTATGTATTCTTTTAATTTATCAAATTCTAATTTATTATTAGTTATGGATATATAAAATCTCAAAGTTAAGTTTAATCTTAATTTCTTATATTCTTGTGGTAATCTATTTGTAATAGGTTTCCTCATTTATAGGGTTTTAATTAAATCTTCAAAATCTAATAATGTTTGAGAATTCATAATATCAAGATCTGTTATTATATCTATATTTGATTCAAGTGGTATATTATACTTTGAAATATTCTTTTTTCTTTTCTCTAATTTATCTATTATATTTTGTATATCTTTTATAATTATAGATCTAATAATTCCTCTGGCAAAATTTTCTATTAAATTTTCTTTAAAACATTTTAATATTTCTTGAGCAGCATATAATTGTTCTTGATATCCTATCTTATCGATTTCACTTTCAAATTCAATTTCTTTTTTATTTTTTACAATCGTTTTAATTTTATATGGACCTCTTTTAGATCTAGGCCTTTTCATCTTATTATTAGTCATAGTTTTGGTTAGTTTTTTGAAAAGAAATAATTATTTTAAGATTAAAATAAATCTCTTAGGACTAAATTGTTATTCTCTTCATATTATGATTACTTTGGTTGTAAATCTTATATTTAGGGGTATTTTTGGTAGTTTACTTCCTTTGAATAGTAAAAGGGTATTTTGGAAAGGGTAGTGTTGAATTTGGGGTATTTTCAATAATTTCCCATGATTAGGGCAGATCAATTCATTAAATGCAATCATAAAGTTTTCTTACTTAAAATTACAACACATGTTGAATCGCTTACATTTTGTACCTTATTGTATAACTAGGTGCAAACAACGTGCAACGTACGTTTGCTTAGTTTATATTTAATAGTTTTGTTTAAGAATTAATTTGTTATTAATAAAGAAGTAATTTTTTTGGTTAATTAAATATTTAATAATGTAATATTTATGTAATTGATAAATAATTAAATAAAGTGCTTTTCTCTATCATTTCCAACTCAAAATCACCAACAAAAAACTCAAGGTATGTTAAGGGGTAAGAAGATGAGTTTACTTAAACTCCATTTGATTCTCATTAATGTAGAATGAGAATGAAAAATATAGCCGTTATTGGACCCCACACAAGAGATAGAAATTCAAAATTGATAGATTGATGTGATGGATAATGGTCATATTTTTCATTTTTATAGATTTTTAATGAGAAACAAATGGAGGCTTAAACTTTTTGCATGGCTTAAGTCTTTACTCTTTTTTAAGTAATAATGCATTTCATTTTATCGCTAAAGTATGATATGTAATACGATAATATATGTATATCATATGTTAGACTTAGTATTGGTAAGTAACAGGTAAATTTTCAAGGACGAAAATATTTTAAGGGGGTGAGAATGTAATACCCCGAAAATTTTCATAAAATATAATTCAATTTTTATATACTATATTTTAATATTTTGAAAGTTAGGGACTAAATGATACATTTATCAAATTATATTTTATTTGTGTCAAATATTTAGATATTGATGGAGTTATCGTAAATATATGAATATTGGTCTCGTTGGATAAATCGTAATTAGATACATAAATCAGATTCGAGAAAAAATCGATTCGGATAAGTTAGCTCCAAGATATTTTAGTTTGAAGGAATTATCAAAAGCTAATTTATTTTTATTATTATTTAATTATAATTTTGAAAGTAAGGGGTGGTGAAAAAAGATTTTCCGTTAAAACAAAAAATTCCGTTAGTTTTTCCGTTAAATCAAGAAATTCCGTTAGTTTTTCCGTTAAACCAACAAATTCCGTTTAATAGCCACTTTATATATATACTAGGTGCAAGCAACGTGCAATGCACGTTTGCTTAGTTTATATTTAATAGTTTTGTTTAAGAATTAATTTGTTATTAATAAAGAAGTAATTTTTTTGGTTAATTAAATATTTAATAATGTAATATTTATGTAATTGATAAATAATTAAATAAAGTGCTTTTCTCTATCATTTCCAACTCAAAATCACCAACAAAAAACTCAAGGTATGTTAAGGGGTAAGAAGATGAGTTTACTTAAACTCCATTTGATTCTCATTAATGTAGAATGAGAATGAAAAGTATAGCCGTTATTGGACCCCACACAAGAGATAGAAATTCAAAATTGATAGATTAATGTGATTGATAACGGTTATATTTTTCATTTTTATGGGTTTTTAATGAGAAACAAACGGATGCTTAAACTTTTTGCATGGCTTAAGTCTTTACTATTTTTTAAGTAATAATGCAATTCATTTTATCGCTAAAGTATGATATGTATTACGATAATATATGTATATCATGTGTTAGACTTAGTATTGGTAAGTGACAGGTAAATTTTTTAGGACGAAAATATTTTAAGGGGGTGAGAATGTAATACCCCGAAAATTTTCATAAAATATAATTCAATTTTTATATATTATATTTTAATATTTTGAAAGTTATGGACTAAATGATACATTTCTCAAATTATATTTTATTTGTGTCAAATATTTAGATATTGATGGAGTTATCGTAAATATATGAATATTGATCTCGTTGGATAAATCGTAATTAGATATATAAATCAAATTCGAGAAAAAATCGATTCGGATAAGTTATCTCCAATATATTTTAGTTTGAAGGATTATCAAAAACTAATTTATTATTATTGTTATTTAATTATAATTTTGAAAGTAGGGGGTGGTGAAAAAAAAAATTCCGTTAAAAACAAAAAATTCCGTTAGTTTTTCCGTTAAATCAAGAAATTTCGTTAGTTTTTCCGTTAAACCAACAAATTCCATTAAATAGGCACTTTTTATATATAGAAGATATAGAAAGATATATTCTCATTAGCTATAATTGTATCGGGGATCACTTCTTGCACAATCACTAAAATGAATAATGCTACCAGCAACAAAATTTTCTATAGTTGATGACCAAATTTCTGTGGGTCAAAGTCATTCATGGACAGAAAATTTCAGTCGAAAATCGGTCACAAAAAGACCGACTCAGTAAAACTTACTTGTCAGAAACCAGTTGGTGATCATCTTTAAACCTTAAGAGAGACTATATTTTGGGGAATGTTACATTTTAATTCTTGTTCTGCCCTAATCATAGTGCAGTTATCCTGTTAACCACGGATAAACCTATTATTGGGCATGAGGAATTATTTCTAATAAAGGAGTATGTATTGGGCATTGATACATGTCCAAGGTATTCGTGTTATATAAAGGATTCATTAGAGGATCCTTTTGTATGCAAGAGAAGTATGAGAAACTTATTTTTCTTGAAAACCTGCAGCAGAGAATGAACCTCTATAAATATGTGAGTACTTTGCTTGTTTTTTTTATCGTTGGTTTCTGTTATTATTGCTCTTGTACATAGGAGTTTGGGTTTAATCCCATGACAGTACGAAGGGTCAGAGACTCAGGGATACGTCTTTTTTTTACCGTTCTCACTTGTATATCTACTAACAAGGCTATCATTTTGGACTATATTTTCTTCAGTATTATCAATATGGAATGGAAGCTAAGAGCTAAAACAGTGATCTGACCTTTTTTTTTTTTCCAGCAAAACCTAAATGTCTTTCAGGCCTTAATTTTGTTAAAATATTAAAAGGTAAAGTGCTTAATGTTTATTATAGTTACTTCCTATTACCTCTGAACGTACGCTGCCAATTTACTGTCTTGTCTTACTCTGAGAAATTTTACTCATCCGAATGCAGAAGACAAAGAGGCATTTGATGTCTTATACTGTATAGCATTTGCAATGTTGGACGCTCAGTGGCTTGCCTTGCGTGCTTCATATATGGAGTTCAATGTACTTCTCTCTCTCTCTCTCTCCCCCCATGTGTGTGTGTGTGTGTGATGTGCGTGATGTGCGTGTATATCTCTCTGCCCCACACACTGAAACATGTAGATTATGACAAATCTTGGTGCTTCAAGACAGTTTTGGTGATGAATTGCTTGCTTAAAGGTTCACCGGCACGAGATATATTTTCTTAGTCAAGGAAATAAACTATAAATCTTCATGGTGATGTTTTTCCCTAATTGCATTCCTACAGTCATCAAACAACATAATGGGACTTGCATTTACACCTCTGGTAGAAAATTTATATTTGGTTGCCGATCACCATGAATTTTGGCTAAGAAGTTTACTCTTATTTCAACTCAACAATTAATGATTTTAATCAATAAGGTTCGGAAATTGGACGTGCTCTAAAAGGAAATCTATTACTGTATGAGAGTCGGCCACTCTTGATGCGGCTATGTGTTGTGCATAAGACATTAGTAATCAGGTTTTTTCGTCTCATTTGCTTAGGAGGTTCTACAAATAACAAGGATACAACTAGAGAGAGAACTGTCTTTAGAAGATGTTCATGGAATGCAGGACCTCCCAGCTTTCAACCTGTTGTACCAGTAATTTCAGTTAGTCCAAACATTAGAAGTGGTAGAGTTCTCCTATGTAAATTCTTTGTACTTGTACAATTTTGCAATTATTATGAAATCATGAGATTAATTTAACGGAATGCATGCCGATTTTTTCATTCTTTCATGTATTATAAATTTGGTCTAAATAAGCTGGAGCCTCATTTTTGTAAGATGATGTTTTTTTTATGAAAAGTGATTTTTTGGAGAATGTGGTGTAAAAAAAAAATTATGTTTCTGTAAAATTATTTTATGGGAGAATATATGGTTCAAAATGAGTTTTGAAAAAAAAAAAAGTTTATGAAAGAATGGGGACCAAACGTATGCTAAGTGTAAGGTCCACATGTTTTTACTTGGACATAATCTTGGAACAACAAAATGGTCCATTTGGCTCGACCGACCAATATTGATTCTTTTGTGTTTTTAGTTTTACGATGCCAAGCATAAAGAAGGGGACATCAAGTTGGGATCAACATAATATGTACAATCATGTTACATGTATACTCTCCTTTATATTTTTATTGACATTATTTTACATGGATCCATCAAAACCATTAATTTTGAACACATTCTTCCACCTAGACGATGATGTCATAGATAGTGTATTGTAGCTACGAAATTAGGGGTCCTATTTGTACAAAGGAATTTGCTAAAGGTACCCGGGCGTTTACACGCCCGGGTACCCGACCCCACCGCCCCCCTCACAATGAGGGGGGCCCGAGGTGAATTAAATAATGGGACGGGTCCCCCATTGTGAGTGGGGGGCGTGGGGTCGGGTAATGCTACAGGTAACCCAGCAGGGTCCTGTAGCATTACTCTTGTACAAAATGAAGACACGTAGAGTGCTGTCAATTTTTAATGTCCATGTCAATTTTTAATGTCCACGTAGAATTGAAACACTAATTTTAGTAACGTTGGTTAACAGCGTGACTAATATTGAAAGTAAATTAAAGTTATGATATATGTTGAGATAAAATTAATATTGAGTGATCCAATTGAAATATTATCAGAAGTTCAGTGACCACAATTGAAATTATTCCCGTTGTGAAAAGATAACGACGCAATAAATGTATTCCCCGCGTTTGCTTTCCCCAAAATCTGCACCCTTCTCCGTAAAGTAGTTGGTTTGGATTATATCAATTAGCCACCAAAAATTAATTCAATTGGAGCATGTTTGGCTATGCTTAAAAAAATTAAGAGTTTTCCTTGTTTCTATACGTTTGAATAAGAGCATTTACCTTCATATCAAAAAAGTAACTTAATTAATATTGATTCTGATTAATAAAGTAATTATAATTTTTTCTAACTAGTCATTTTTTATTTTTATTTTGCCAAAAATCATGTCACACATATATAATCAATTTTTCAACAAACTTTTATACTCAACTTTTTATTAATACCACATTTTATAGCTAATCAAGATTTTCATATATTAATATCGTACGAAAATAGTGCGGCACAATATTTGTTCATTAGTTCAAAGCATGATATTAAAATATTTGTTCATTAGTTCAAAGCATGATATTAAAATATTTGGATATAGAATATTATCAGAGATGAGATATGATAAAAGTTTAACGAAATAATGCGAAGACTTAGTTGCAGCAATAAAAAAAAAAGATTGAGAACTTAATTTGATGAGACTGGTTAGATGTTCGAAATTCATGTGTATCTTTTGTTAGCTTTGTTAAATTTAAAATTCGTGAAAGAGGAAGGAGGAGAATTTAGGAATACTTTCGAAGAGGGAAATGGAATATTTCTCTTTTCTTCTATATATAAAAAGTGTGTATTTAACGGAATTTGTTGGTTTAACGGAAAAACTAACGGAATTTCTTGATTTAACGGAAAAACTAACGGAATTTTTTTAATTTAAAAATCATTTAACTCCATAATTGAGCTTCAAAATTTACAATTCTAAAGCCCATGTAGAAGTATTGGATGTCATGCTCATTTTATAGATACACTTCTCTCCAAATGTTTCATAAACTTTCAATGTGGGATTGTGCATTTTATATATGCTCTTAACTCCAATAGTTTTATAAATTTCCAATGTGGGATAGTGACAAAAAAATGTTAAAATACTCATCAAAATCATTTTAAAATGTATGTCTAATTGACTAATTTGATTTTGAATTACAACTAATTAAATTGTAATATTCACTTTCATTCTTTCATTTATTTAATTTTCAAATTTAATTTAAATTGCACTTGATTATTAATATATTAATATTAGATATTATTTTCTATAAGTTTAAAATATTTTAATTTAACAAAGTAAACTATTTTAACATATTTATTTTTAATTTTTAGTGTTGGGACTAATTGTAGGATATATAATGAATCTAATTAGTAAAGATAGATTTACTTTAAATTATTTTTATGTATTTATTGCATTCGGTTCGACCGCAGTTGAATTTCCACAAACTTTA
The DNA here is from genome assembly GCA_019097785.1 of Fraxinus excelsior. NCBI lineage: Eukaryota > Viridiplantae > Streptophyta > Magnoliopsida > Lamiales > Oleaceae > Fraxinus > Fraxinus excelsior. The sequence continues at coordinate 52,520,510 of CM032623.1, read as the reverse complement.
TGTCGGAATCATTCTCGATTGTGAATCAAAATTCTTCATCTCCATTTTCAGATATCGGAATTATCAAATCCCCAAACTTTTCGTTTAAATCCTATGATTAATGCTCATGTTTAGTTCCTTAATTAATAAAAAAAATTAAAATTCTTCTAACACTATTTGGCAATATTGTAGTATTATATTAAATGTTTAGTAAGTGTTATTTTTAAATATTAGATGATTTTATGATATAGTAAAAAATCTCTTTTTTTTTTATAATATAGAAAAAAAATATTTTTTAAAATAAAAATATATTTAATGTCTTAAAAATAATTAAAATAATATTAAAAATACGAAACGTATTATGACGCTTATCCTTCGTATTGACACGCCTAAACTTGTGATTCTTGATTCTCAAAATCGACGTCTCGCAACGCATTACGCCTTTTAGAACATTATTAATAAATGAATGGAAAATGCAAAAAAATTTGTATTACTACATTTTAGTCACTAGGAAAAAATGAAACTAAAAAAAATGGATGTGGATATTATCAATTTAAAAATGCTAATAGTTTTAAGGTACATTGAATTTAATGAAGAAAAATATTTATTTATTTAGTTTTGTATTATAATGTTATCTATTATTTTATTATGTATAAAAGTTCATGATTAAATACAAAATTTAATATAATATAATAGTACGAAACACAAACTTATACATTTTAATTTAGAATTTAACACTATTCAAGTTAAAATTAATATATCACAATGTGTAATTATTTATCAATTACATAAACATTACATCATTAATTATTTAATGAACCAAAAAAATTATATATAACTAAGCAAACGTGCATTGCACGTTGCTTAAACCTAGTATATATAAAGTGGCTATCTAACGGAATTTTGTTGTTTTAACGGAAAAACTAACGGAATTTCTTGATTTAACGGAAAAACTAACGGAATTTTTTTAATTTAAAAATATTTTAACTCCATAATTGGGTTTCAAAATTTACAATTCTAAAGCCATGTAGAAGTATTGGATGTCATGTCATTTTATAGATACACTTCTCTCCAAAGGTTTCATAAACTTCCAATGTGGGATTGTACATTTTATATATGCTCTTAACTCCAATAGTTTTATAAATTTCCAATGTGGGATAGTGACAAAAAAAAAATGTTAAAATGCTCATCAAAATCATTTTAAAATGTATGTCTAATTGACTAATTTGATTTTGAATTACAACTAATTAAATTGTAATATTCACTTTCATTCTTTCATTTATTTAATTTTCAAATTTAATTTAAATTGCACTTGATTATTAATATATTAATGTTAGATATTGTTTTCTATAAGTTTAGAATATTTTAATTTAACAAAGTAAACTATTTTAACATATTTATTTTAAATTTTTAGTGTTGGGACTAATTGTAGGATATATAATGAATCTAATTAGTAAAGATAGATTTACTTTAAATTATTTTTATGTATTTATTGCATTCGGTTCGACCCCAGTTGAATTCCCACAAACTTCACGTCGAAATCATTCTCGATTGTGAATCAAAATCCTTCATCTCCATTTTTAGATATCGGAATTATCAAATTCGCAAACTTTTCGTATAAATCCTATAATTAATGCTCATGTTTAGTTCCTTAATTAATAAAAAAAATTAAAATTCTCCTAACACTATTTAGCAATATTATAGTATTATATTAAATGTTTAGTAAGTATTATTTTTAAATATTAGATGATTTTATGATATAGTAAAAAATCTATTTTTTTTTATATAGAAAAAAATTATTTTTTAAAATAAAAATATATTTAATGTCTTAAAAATAATTAAAATAATATTAAAAATACGAAACGTATTATGACGCTTATTTTTCGTATTGACATGCCTAAACTTGTGATTCTTGATTCTCAATATCGACGTCTCGCAATGCATTACGCATTTCAGAACATTATTAATAAATGAATGGAAAATGCAAAAAACTTTGTACTACTACATTTTAGTCACTAAGAAAAAATGAAACTAAAAAAACAAAATGGATGTGAATATTATTAATTTAAAAATGCTAATAGTTTATTTGGTAAGGTACATTGAACTCAATGAAGAAAAAATATTTATTTATTTAGTTTTGTATTATAATATTATCTATTATTTTATTATGTATAAAAAGTTCATGATTAAATACAAAATTTAATATAATATAATAGTACGAAACACAAACTTAAACATTTTAATTTAGAATTTAACACTATTCAAATTAAAATTAATATATCACAATGTGTAATTATTTATTAATTACATAAACATTACATCATTAATTATTTAATGAACCAAAAAAATTATATATAACTAAGCAAACGTGCATTGCACGTTGCTTAAACCTAGTATCAACATAAGTACATAACTTTATTGGTTAATTACTTACTTTAAAACTTACTTATGTACTTATAAGCTTAGCCAAACAAGCTCCAATTATCTCTCTCTCCCCCTCTCTCTCACACACACACAGAAAACAAAACACGAACACGAAGTCAACGTCACAACGTGTCCTGACCCGTGCCAACACATTTACCCACTCAACACAAGCAATCATTTATTTCAATTTCTTCCACATTGATTTGCCATTAAATCCTAATCTTAGAAACATATCCTTTACAATATTTGTACCTGTTTTGCTGATGCGCGTTTCGCGTGTTGTTCTTGTCGGTTGATCCATTGCCTTGTCGTGGAAGCAGTTTCTTCTGCATTTTTGGTCCTGTTTAATGAAGTTCGGCGGTGCTCCTTCTCCTTTTCATTCCTCGAATTCTGTTGATAAAATACAATTATTATTCTTTTCCACAGGTATCGATTTTTCTGATTTTTTTTCTCGATTCATTTTTTCTTAAGTAAATTAGTGAATGATTCATTTGATGGAACAGTTTTGGTTGATGTTAAATCGAGAGAGAAGCGAGGATTAAACTGTAACGTTACCATTGATGGGGAACGATGACAATGGCCGTTGTGTATTTCCCTTGACAAGTTTACAAATTGGGTAAATTACACTCTATTTCTTTTTCTCTATTGCCCAGGCGTAGCTGTTTGTTATATGTTTTATTTTGATGCATCAATGAATTGGAATTATTTGATTGCTACATGAAATTTATGTTAACGTCAGCTTACAATTTCCATGATGTTACCAGTTTCTGTATATGCTATGAAAGAACTATGATTTCTGATTAAATGATCACACAAGGCAGTTCTTAGCTGTATTTTGTTAGTTTGAAGGTGAACAATAAATTAGTAATTCTGGTTTAAATATTTCCAAACGGAGCCAGTATATCAACAATTAATAACTTGTTACACAGTAACCGAAGGAATTAGCAAAATTTGTTTCCCCTGGAAATGCAGGAACGGAGTTTCCTTGCGAAAATGTAAATTTGAGACTGACAGTTTGATTCAATCTTTGCCTGCCTTTCCCAATTGGATGTTGGATTTGATACTACAACTAGAAGACCTCACATTCCCTTCCTCCTTGCTCCTCCTTTCTTTCTCTCTCATGTTACTAATAAGGTAGTTTAACATTACTTCTCTCCCTCTGTCCCATGAGAGAAATAAAAATCAGATGACTTTGAAGTCTCTTTTTATGAAATTACATAACCGAACATCATATAGTTTAGTGAATCAACAAAACTAAATGATTAATGTAGTTATATATGTTACTTACATTAACGGCATGAAAAAAATAGGAAGTCCCAAAAGAGCATTGTTCTTTTCTCCTTTCTGCTGGACCGTTCAAATCTCAATTTTGTACCAATTACCAGTTTTCAGTTAGTTATGACTTCACCCTGCCTCTTAGTGGACAGAGCATACAAATGGAGATGCAGGCAGGATGTGTGTTCTAGGCTCATTAACTTTTTAAGTTCCAACTAGCAACGATCAAGATCTTATGGTCCTGTTGTGCGTCTTCTTGTTTTCAAGATCATTATCTCCTGCGTCATCTATATCTTTTTGGTGGGTAACTGCTGTTCTTTCCGAGGAAACTTTGCATGAGAGTTCTGCAATTCTTCTTGTAAAAATTTTATGACTCCCTTTATGGTTGCTTTCCAGATTTATCTTTATCTAGAAATACGATGGTTTCTGACTATCAGGTTAAAAATTAAAATTTAATTATGTTATTCACTAGTTAAATATAGTCTAAAATACCCTGCCAATAGAAATGGGAGAATTCAACCGTGGATGAAGAGATTGATTATTGAACAGTGTTAGATGGTGCATGGGAGGTTCCGGGGGTAATGGTTGTTTGATGGGAATGTGAAAATCTTGCCTACTTAAGTTCGCATCGCTTGGATAAGCATATTTCAGTGTGGAAATCGTGGATGCTGTTCAACATCTAAACTTTGGTACAAGTTTTCGCTGAACTGGAGGTGGATAAAACAGAACACAAGGAGGCTACAGATGTTTAATTCATTTTTAAACTGTTTTTGCTAGCATCAAATTGGGCCTCTCTTCTGATTCCATATTCACATATGCAGTGTTTTTTTTTTTTTTTTTTTTTTTGGAGGATGAGATATCCATTCCCTCGTATTTTTCTTATGCCTAAACAGATTCCCTGCTTAACGGAATTGTTAATTTAAACCTTTTTTGTATCTTTTTACGTTCGACTTGTGTTTAGATGTCAAATATTTCTTTGCTTTGGACTTGAAGTGAATAGTTGTTATATTTTTACGTTTTTGAAATGATTATCAAGCTTAATGCAATATGTCTTACAGGGATTTGCAGTCCTACCTTTCACATCTTAATCTATATCTGGCCACTGAAAGTAGAAAACTCTATATCTTGGTGGACAACCGGCCATGGTTGAAAGATCTTGGTTCCAAGCCTACGCATTTTTGGCAATTGATGGTCACTAAGGTAGCTGGAAGCCTGGAAACATCTGTCTCAGTCTAGTTAGCAAGAATGTGTATCTTTGTAACATTAACGCTAATACAATTTTTAAAATTACCTTTTTTTGGAAAATGTGACAGTCCAGGATGTCTCCCTTCGCGAACAGTAGAGGGAACAAGGAGAAAAAGGTGACAAGTGAATTTTCAGAGTTACCTACTCCTTCCAAATCAAATTCAGGCAAATCGAAGAAGTTCAAAAAGTGGTTATCATTTACTGATGCTGCAACGTTATCCCGGAAGAGGGCTTTGCTTCCTGTAAAAAAGCTTAGGAACTCTTTGACTTTTAATAGCAAATTGCATAGAACCTTGTACGGCTTTATTGTGTTTGAGGTCGCATGGAGTAATGTGCGTGGCATCAACTATTTTAACGAGCTTCAGGTAGCCACTTGTTACGCTGTTCATTTTATGTTGTCCTTTGCACTCTACAACTCAAATTCTGAGTTTTGAAATAACTTCATGACGTGTGCAGACTGATACATCACTGGCAATAGAAGCTAAATTCACTAGAAGATGGGAATTCGATAGTATAGATCAAGCTGTAAGATGCATGTCTTCATGGTTCCCTGGGACACGCAATGAACAGACTCTTTTGAAAGATTATTTGGACACTACAATAGGTATTCTTTCTAACGTATGATTTAGTATTGATGGGACTTAAAAGCGCTCATTTTGTATGGTGTTTGTTCTTGGATATCAGAGTGGATGATTCGGTCAACACTATATTTCTTCATCACTATATTTTGTCGTGTACGAGTCTTTTATGTCTATTTATGTGTAATCATAAATTTTGAGCTACGCTGCTTTTACTTGATCTTCCTCGGCATACACATGAGATTTTATGCAAATGATATTGTTGATTCATTTTCTTTTCATAATACGAAATGAAGGATTAAGTCAAGGACTTCCATGCATTTGTGAGCCACAAATGAAATCAGTTCTATTAACATGTTGTATGTGCACCGTAGTGGAGGGGTATTGCTTTATTGAATTAGGTCCCAGGCATGTACAACCTCATGTTAATAGAAGCCAGAAATGAAATTTTATGGTTGTACTGGTGATCGCTGTGTCAAGGGTTTTAGGTATGTGGTGGGGGCTCAAGCATGTTTATCTGCAGGCTAGTCATGTGCCTTTGCCTTCAGTGGATCTCTAGCATTTTCTTTTACCTTTTTTGAACGAGATCACCAGCATTTTCTGTTGGGACGTGTGATGTCTAATTATATGGAAAGTGCCAACAAATTAGCGGCCGCATTTTTTGGAAGGCAAGGTATTCGTGTGTGATTGCGGATTCCTTAGTAGCAGTAGTTCTAGCTCTACATTATCCAAGAGCCTTCTTTATAGACTCAGTATGATTTCAAACTCAGAGAGATAGATTGTATTTGGAATTTTGGATAATGTATGCATTGCCTTGTAATGGTCCTGGAACAATGGTGTAACACTTTTTATTTTATTTAACTTTCGGACTTTATGCAAAATTTTAATTATGTTGGCTGAATTTGAGATGGTTACAGGGGAGATTTTCCATGATGCTCAAGATAATTTTCCGAGGTCTGCCAATGTGGATAATGATGACAGTGTTAGTGGTGATGATTCTCCTCTATGTCCTAGTTTTTGCACTGTATATTCAGAAAACGTGGAAAATAGAACAAGTGGACTGCATACACCACCTCCCCCTGAAGGCCCATACAAGAGAAGGAAAGTTATGAAGTTCATAAATAGTGATGTTGACCTCGACATTTTTTCTGAAGAAGTAGACTCTGAAAGTGTTCGAACGCCAATACATTCTCCGACCTCATGTGCAAGTGAGTGCGAGGACAAAGTTGAAGCTACCCAGTACAAGGATGTTTTAATATTACTTCGATTCAATGATCGAGACCTTCCTTTCAAATTGAAGGAAATAATTGTGTCTGACTTGCGGTTACTCACTCTACTTGAATCTGGGCTTCCATCTTGGGTAACTTTCGTTCAATCTTACCCGCTATTTTGCCATTTGTATCGTCCATGGATGTGCCCTTTGGCAAGATTTTTATATGTGCTTATTTCAATTGTTACTGTCCTCATTGGATTCTATGACCTGTACAAAAACGTACCAGTTCTCAAGGCAACGGCTTCTAGTTTGTTCGGACCCCTTTTTGATTGGATAGAGACCTGGGAAATGATTTCGAGGATAAAATATTTGGGAACTATGTTGTTTCTTCATAATTTTCAGAAGGCCGTTCAGTGGTTTCTTATGATGGCACGAACAACGCGGTCATTTCTTTCAATATTTCCACAGCCAATGGTAGAACCTCTTGTGGAGATATTGGATTTCTTCCTTCCTCTTTGGAGTATGGGTATACAACTTGCAGAGAGTTTCTTGTCAGTAATTTGGACTGTGGTAGAGTCTTTTTGCACAGTAACTGGAAATTTTATTGAGATTCTACTACTACCACTGTGGTATATCCTCTCATTATTTTGGAGTGCTGGTAAGTTTAAAGATCCATGTTATCAAATTTATATTAAACTGCAATCTAGAATTGATAAGATCATGAACATTGTATTTTATTTCACATATTGTGTTGGGTTGCAGCTACATCCATCATATGCCCTATATTCTGGATTATCTGGGATATACTCTATGCTCCATTCCGTTTGGTCCTTGGATTGTGTAGCCTTGTGGCTTTCGTATTTAGTTCCACATATGAGTTGGTTGGAGATATTTGTATGTTTATGAGCGGTATCTTTCAGTTCTCTTCAAATGTTGAGTCAACAGTGAGTTCATATGAGGTTTCGATGTGGCGTTCTCTTTGGAATGACCTTTTCTCCCAGGTTGGTAATTATAAATCTTTATCTGCCAAATTAAATATCATGTATGATTTTCATGCCAATGTTTTCTTTTGTATTAGGTTTTCCGTGCTCTCCGAAGCATTCTTAATGGTTTTGTGGTCTTCTTCACAGCCTGCAACAGGCACCGTCTAAGGTAGGATTCAGGCCTCTGGTTTTCCTCCAGCGATCTCACTTATCTTTGATTAACAATTATGTAATCTTTTCAAGATGTGCCTCTATGCAAACAAGAGGGTTAATTACCTCATTAGTCACTGAACTTTACCAAAAGTTTCCACCAAGTCACTGAACTTTAAAAACTACGTGGTTAGTCACTGAACTTTCGAAAAATCACCACATTGGTCATTGAACTTTAAAAATCACCCCATTGGTCACTGAATTTTGCAAAAAATTTCTACGGGGTCACTAAACTTTGCAAAACGTTTCCCAGATGGTCACTGAACCCAGTGACCATCTGGGAAACGTTTTGCAAAATTCAGTGACCAATGAGGTGAGTTTTAAAGTTCAGTGACCAATGGGGTGATTTTTCAAAAGTTCAGTGACTAACCACGTAGTTTTTAAAGTTCAGTGACCTGGTGGAAACTTTGGCCAAAGTTCAGTGACTATTGGGGTAATTAACTCCAAACAAGAAGAAATAATTTTAACATCACAATAATATAAATCAGCTCCATAACCTTCCACAAAATATGTCATGTGCTATTTTGTTGATTCACTTTCACCTTAATTGTCTGCAATTTATGAAAACGACAGCCTGTTTTCCTGGAAATGAAATAACAGTTTAATCATAAATCTCCTCTTCCCCCGCCTACCACACACCACTCGCACATGCACAAGCATGTGCACTGATCTCTCTTCATGTTCTTAGCTAGGTAGATGTCTTTGACCATGTGGAACTGAATGTGGTGATGTTCATCATTTGACTTGGCGATGATTCTTTTAAACAGCTAAATATGTTTGATCCTTGTGAAACATGTTAGATCATTGCTGCAGTGCTTGTGTCTAGAAGCTGCTTACAGAGACCATGAATTAAATAGTCCCCTTCTCTTTTGGATGAATGGGTAAAATAAATCCAATAAAAATATAATGTTTGCTTTTCATAGCTTAAGCTTTGAGATGAGGTAGTCATTCGGAAAAATCTAAGTTGATCAGATAGTGATCGTAGGAGTTGAGTTAATGAATCATTAGACTCGGCTATCATTCATATTTGCCAAGTTTTAAGGACATTCCTAAGTGACAAGCGAAAAACTACTTGCGTAATCCTTTCTGTCATTTTCTTTTCCTTTTTTTTGGGGGGTCTAAACACACCTAATTAATTTGATAATTTCCTTTCTGAACTTTATTCAGTTATTGATTCCTTTGTCTTCTAGGTTATCATTCTTCTCTGAATGAACATGTTTCTGCTTTCTCTGCTGTTCTCATCTACTAATACAATTTCATAAAATGTATTTTCATGTGAATTATCGGTTATATTCCCCCTATTTAAAGACCATTTAGGGAAAAAATACATGTGTATAAATCTGGGAGGGAAAAGTGAGTGTGCAAATTCATCATCGAGAAGTGTACACATACATCTGTAAATCAAGAAGTGTACACATTCATGATCCATCTATCAGTTGTAGCTTAACTTCTTTTTTCTCAGTTATGGCTTTGCCATCTTTAGTAGTCATGCAGATTCTTTAAGTTGCCGTTTTCTTCTTCTCAACTATAATACGTTAGGTTTGTTGAAGAGTTCCTTCGTGTGCATTTTTATTGAGGAACGAATTTTTTTATCTAACTGCTTCTTTTTTCCCATAACGTTGAATTGCAGCATATATAATCATGTGAAGGAGTTCATCCGAAAATTATCATGTGCTGCCAAGAGAACACGGTCTCAAGAAAATAGTCACGGAAGGAGGCCTGGAGCTCAAAAAATGGAGTAATTTTTGTCAAAGAGGATCTTTTTTTTTTCTTTCAGAGTGCAAGTGTATCATCTGTACATAGGAGAGGAAGCTAAACAAAGACTAACCAGCAAAGAGTTTTTGTAATTTAAATATAGAATATCTGAATATGTATGCTAGATTTGCCCTTATAAAGTGTAACATTATCCAGCGCTTAAATTAGTGTGGAGGGGCTGAAGCAACAAGTAAAAGTCTCTCTGTTTGTAATATTCTCCATCCTTGTACGGTAATTATGGCTTTTCTTCTATGTAAAGTATCAATTCCAAAGCAGTAGTAGGATTTGTTGAAATTTTGAACTGTCATTTACTTTAGTTGTAAACTAGAATAAGCTTTGACGAGTTCTGCAACTACAGGGAAGTTATAATGAGTGTTATTACCCTTAAAGCTTGCTTGAAAGGGGAGCGTCTCCAATAAGTGTTCATAAATCCAGTAGGTAGGTTTTCACGAGTGATGTATCAGTCCATATTTCATAATTGGGCAACTCTGAGAAATTGGTCTTCCACTTGAAATAGTCCTCTTCTTGATTTAGTGTTCATAACTCTGCACTTTAACGTTTTCTGGATGTCCCGTTTAATTTTCTTCAAACACGTGGTAATTTCATCATGTAGGAGTAATACCTTTTGGTGATGGATAAAAGTTTGAATAAGCAATTGAACCTTTTTTTCGATAAGGTTCTCTTTGAGATTGATTTTAGGGCTCAAATTTTGATTATTGGGAGTGGTTAGGGCTGTAAATGGATCGAACGTGGATCGGATTTGCCTATATTCGATCCGATCCGATAAAAATAATTATCCGATCCGATCTGATAATCCAACGGAGATTTGATTGTTAAATCTATATCTGTTTTGCTATTATCAAATACTCGATTCGATAATTTGATCCGAAATTAAAGAAATTAGGAAAAAATAATATTGGAATTAACTTTTTTTTTTCAATTTTACCAATTCTTAAATGGGTTTAATAATTATAAATTTTTTGAATCTTTTATGTTTTGAGTTTGATCTTTTTTATGCTAAATTTATTTATTTTAGTTACAAATAACATGTCATAAAAAATATTTTACCGACTCAATTAGAGGAAATTGCATAAAATCATGCATTTAAGTTTTCAAATTCAAAAATCAGATCTAAAGTTTATTTAATCAAATCAGGTATTAATTGAATTAATAATTATATTAATTGGATTAATAATAAAAACCCAAATGAAAACCTAATTTACTTCCAATCCCTTCTCATAGTCTCACCCATCTCTCCCTAAACACCATCCTTCTCTGTAAACACCATCTCCCTGGAAGAGAATCTTCGACGTAGAGGCGTCACCACCGAAAGATGCGAGCGAAGCGATCTGTTCGGTGCTCTATGCTCTATTAGGCGGCGCTTTGTTACACAGCGTCGATCTAAGCGCCGTTGTGAGCATCGATGTCTATGCTCACAACGGCGACTCGCGAATTTGTGTGATTCTGTGTAGAAGACGACTGGAACGCTGATTTGTGTGATTCTATGTGTGTGGAAGCCGATTATGTTGGTGCGATGTGGCGGTGACAATGGTCATTGGTAAGGTTGCGGCGGTGACGATGGTTGTTGATGTAGGTGGTGGAGGTGGCCGATCTGTGGTGTATGTGCTGATTTGTGTGAGTTTTGTGGTGGTGCTGGAGTTGGAGATGCTGATTGTGGTGGTGGCGGTCGACGGTGGTGGTGTTGTGTGCAGTGTTGGTGGTGGTTTGGTGCAGTTGTGTGTTGGTGGTGTTGCGGCATTGGTGGCGGTGACGGGCAGTGGTGACGGGTGGAAGATTTGTTGGCGGTGGTGTTGTGACGATGGCAGTGGTGGGATATTGTTTGTGACCAACTATTTGGTTCATCTGTGACTAAGTATTGGTCGTGAATCGGGATCTTAGGTGGGGTGTGTTAGTAAATGTGACCAATTATTTGGTTATTGTGACTAACTATTAAAATGTGACCTTAAAATTTGATGATTTGTAACCTAAAAAAAAATTTCAGACCAACATTTTAAAATGTGTGACCGATGGATAAAATGTGACTTATAATTTTTTTGATCTGTAACCAATTAAATAAATTGTGACGAATAAGTTTTTTTATTTGTGACATCGAAATAATTTGTGACTAATTAATTCGATAATATATGACCAATAAATATGCATTTGTGACCATAAATTGTATAATTATGTTTTTAATATATTTAATTAATTAACAAATACTTTATTTTTGCATTTTTAAATTTTAAGGCCTGAAAGTTGATTTAGTGGTAGTTAATAACTGATTTATGATTTTTTTTTCCCACTCAATTATTTATAACAAATCGGATCAAATTGTTATCGGATCGGATTGACATCTATTCATATTTGATCCATTTAGTTAAATAATTATCGGATTTAGATCTTAATCAGGTTATCGGACTAAGACCCTGAATCCATCTCTCATTAATGTCTTCGAATTCGAATCAAAATACAATTCATTGACAGCCCTAACTGTGGTGGACAAGAACAACAAAAAGGCTTCTTATGGTATGCACGAAGAGATGTGTACTGCTTGTGAGATGGCAGTTGTATGGATGCAAAATCAACTTCGACGGAATCAAACTGAAGAAAAAATTATGGACTATATCAATGAGGTAGCTGACTTGCACATTCAGGCTTTTAGACTTTTGTTTGGTACAATACTAGGAGTGGACAATATAATAAACATGATTTTAGCTTATATTTCTTTCTTACTACTTTTCAATACTACTAATCCTCCCTCAAACATGCCATTAAAATGTTGCTTATTTGTGTTCTGAAGCCCGTATTTTCAAATTTCAACTACAGCTCTGTGACCGACTGCCCAGTCCAATGGGAGAATCAGCTGTCGACTGCAGTAGCCTTCCTTCCATGCCCAATGATACCTTTACCATAGGTGGTAAATTGTTTGATCTTGTCCCTGAGCAGGTATGTAGAATATGTTCACCTTTTCCCATCTTACATTATACGTGCTTTTCTTTGTTTAAAAAGTTGCATATCTTGTAATATAGGGTATCCATTATCTTTCAGTGTGCCAGTACAGCTAAAGAGATTGGAAATTGGATAGTAGACATAATTCAGGAGAAACTTGTTAGACTATTAATTATATGTAATCTTTAAATAACAGTGCTTACAAATATTAGTCATCCAAAAAGGATCTAAAATTCAAGTTAAGTAAGTACTGCGTCTCAATCATCTATTATTATCGCATTTCTTCTAAATTCGATTACTCTTTCGCGTTACAAAGGTCAACAATGTTCTTCCTTAATGTTTATGGTTATTGTTGCTACCAGTATGTCCTTCAAGTTGGTGAAGGCGATGTAGCACAGTGTATTAGTGGATTTACAGCCGTAGACGTGCCCCCTCCTCGTGGCTCTTTGTGGTAATCTTCTTGCCTATACATATATATAAATGAATAATGTTATTCATAATCAGAGACTACAGTAATCATCATATGTGACATCATGTTATTTGAAACATTCGTTTCCCGTAATTCTGTTGCCTCGTAAAGCAAGCTAAAGACTCAAATAACAAGTCGTCACGTATGAATAGCATTAGCACTACTCTTAAATTGCCATTCCCCACAATTTATGCTTCATAATCCTAAATTTTTAACATGTTTGTAAGATTTTGAGTGATGTTTTCATGGGTCAGTATCACACTGTGTTCGACTATGGGAATATGAGGGTTGGATTTGCTGAGAAGCTGCTTAACTTTGTCCTTCTCTGGTTTCTGTAAAAGGTCTTCTATCTGTGGAAATCCCTTTGTAACAAATGAATAATCTCACATGGATGGTTTGCGCCAATTTGAATAAATTGCTTTCAGATTACAGTTTCATCAAAATGTGCTTTATTAATTTATGTTCTAATCTAACCTTCATGTTAGTTCTTTATTGTAGCACTATGAGAATCGTTTTTGCATCTCATTTATAGAAAAAATTATTAATCTAAATTAAAAAAGAAAAGAAAAATATTAATATTATTTAGTTATTAAAAAAATTGAGTAAATACTAAATATTAATTGAGTTGAGATTTGCTATCTCCATTTGGCTATCTTCGCACTAATAGGAAATGATTTGCTAAGGTGTCAAAAAAATATGAGAAAACAATCAAATGGAAAAAGAAGTAAAACTATTTACCATCAATGAACATCAAAAGTAACATAAATCAATATAACTACAATTTTAGTTTGTTACATTATGCAAGTAAGTGTCATTCTTAGTTGAATTGTGTAGTCCCTAATAAAAAAAATCTCATGAATTTTTTGCTTTAAAATTTCAGAAGTAATTAAAAATTTAGAAACCACATATTCATCTGTTAAATATAGTAAATAGTTTCAAGATTCTAAATTTAGATCCAAAAAGAATGAATAGATTCTCAACTTGACCACATAAAAATAACTGCCTACTGAATATTAACCAATCAACCTCCTTATAAATAAGAATGTTGAGTTGGAGCAAAACACAATCAAATTTTCTTTTGATCTTCCGAAAAATCAACAAAGAAGAAATATGGAAAGGCTTATCCAAGTTTCATTTCTCTTCGTTGTAGCTTTATGCTTCTTGTCCCTCCCTGGCATCGTCAACTCAGAAGACATTCCCCAACCCCCTGTTTCTCTATTCCACATTCAGGGACAGGTTTATTGCGACACATGTCGTGCTGGATTCATTACTGAACTTAGCGAGTTCATCCCAGGTACACAATTATATAATGTTGAATTTTTTTGTCCCCGTACTTGTAAAAAGTTTCGACAAAATTTAAATTTGATGTTTCAATTGTTGCTGAACTTCTTTATCTAACAATTTATGAGGCAATTCAGCATGCTATTAGAGAATAAGCATATAGAATTGCAAACGCTTATTTAAAATAAATTGTGCACTTATCAGGCACATGAGCTTGCACACACGAGAATACAAGTTAAGAACAAAATTTAATGATGATTTAAACTTCATTTCACATATCATTTCTCTTTCATTTTTACAACATAACAACGCAAATCTTATCTCGGATGAAATGAATGCTTGGTTATAAGAATTCAGATGTTGAGCGTTCAAACATCTTCTTTATCGTGGTGTATTTGTTGCTGATAAACTGAATCATGATAGATACACTTGATAAATTATAACTTAAATCTTAAATGTAGATGCCGGTGTACGCCTCCAATGCAAAGACGGGGAGAATGGGAACATAACATTTACTGAGGTAGGTTACACGAGAGCGGAAGGACTCTATAGCATGCTCGTTGAACGTGATCACAAGAACGAATTTTGCGAAATCACACTGCTTTCAAGTAGCAGAAAAGATTGTGATGAAATTCCTACTGAAGGATGGGTAAAACCATCATTGAAATTTATACTCAATACGGTAAATGGTACCACACGCACGATAAATCCTCTTGGATTCTTCAAGAAAGAAGCTCTTCCAAAATGTCCACAAGTCTTTAATAAGCTGGGTATGTATCCACCAAATCTGTGAAGAATAAAAAGAATACATTAGCTGAATAATTTTGTGTGCCTTTTTGTCAAGGCTTTTGATTGCCTAATTAAAGTGCCTTGTAGTATAGAATAATTTTGCTCTGTGAGTTCCCAAGAATTTTCTTGTGGAAAGACAACAAAATTTGTAGATTATGATGAGATAAATAATAATTACAATACATATTGTAATTTTCTTCTATTATTTTGTTTCAATCTACTGTTTATTTGAAGGGGAAAAAATGAAAGTCGCTTCAACTCCCTTAGAACACACACCATATACTTAAAAGGATAAGAAGAATACTTCAATTATTAGTTCTCTATATACAATGGAATGATCAACCACAGCATTCAACAATCTTGAATTTGTAGGAGTTCTTTTTACTTGTAAACGTTGATCGGTCATTTCTTGACTTGACCTTGTCACCTATTACGTCTATTTGAATTTATGTCTTTGCATCCAAAAAGAAAAATGTATTTGTAGGAATTTTACGATCCCAGAAACTACCAAGAACAACAAAATATGAAATGAACAAAAGTATTTTTCGCCCGTAGGCTCTGATGTTCACCAAAAGGCTACTCACCCGTTGAGCATTCACCTTAGTGAATAACGCTACAATCCACTAGTATAGAACGAAGTTCAACAAGTACAGGAATTATAGACCCAAGAATCACACAAAATTGCCCTCAGCCTAATCTCTCATTTTCTCTTTTTTTTTTTATCGATTACACCAAGTAACCAACAGAACCTCTGCTCACCAAGAATCAGAAGAACGTAATCCAGAATACTGTAATCAACCCTAGATATCACCAAGATTATCTACTCTAGAGATTACATAATGAAAACCAAGAGTTTTCATTAGAAATAAAATACAGAAAGTCTCGAAAGAGAGAAACCCCTAGAAGAGAGAATGAAGCGTCCGTCCAACAATAGAAGAGCTTGGAGAGTTATAGATCTCAAATGCATCCAGCGGTTGTGCCAGCACCACGTGTTATCATCTCAATCAACTTCTCAAACCAATAAAGCATGTTTAAGTAAAATGCGAGAATCAACAGTAATGGGCTACCCGGATTGCATCCATGAAATAACAATTGGGCTGGGTCATCTTTGGCTGAGAAAGGATGTTAAGCATAATTTCAACAATCTCCACCTTGCTTGACATCATCGGGCCTCTAGGGATTAGAGATTAACACTTTGGTTTCATTTGCTCGGGTACCTGCAAAAAATTTTAGTTAACAATAACATTTAGGAGATTTAAACAATCCCTAAATTTATGTAAAGGAAGTATTTTTGTACCCATATCTGCTGGATTACTTAGTAGAAACCTTATCAATTTTTATAATTCCTTTTTCTATGATATCCCTTATAAAATGAAATTTAACATCTATATGTTTTGCCCTATCATGAAAAACTGGATTTCTACTAAGATGTATAGCAGATTGGCTATCTGAATAGACAATAGCATTGTTATCAGAAAAACCTATTTTAGCTAATAAGTTTTTCAACCAAATACCTTTCTTAATAGCATCGGTAGCTGTAATATACTCAACTTCTGTGGAAGACGGGGCAACTATTTTTTACAGCTGTGATTTCCAGCTTACACAGGTGTTATTAACAGTAAAAAATAAACAGAAGTATATTTTCTATTGTCACAATTACCAGGAAAATCAGAATCAACAAAACCTTTAAGTTGAATTCCAGTTTTACTATTACAGAACATCAATCCTAGATTTACAGTACCTTTCAAGTATCTCATCATCCATTTCAATGTCTCCCAATGATATTCACCAGGATTACTCATATATCTACTTAAAGTACTTATATCAAAAGCAATATCAGGTCTAGTACAGACCATAACATACATCACTAAACCAATAGCATTTGCATAAGGGACCTTATCCATTCTACTTCTTTCAAATTCAAATTTAGGACATTGTTCCACAGAAAATTTAAAGTGACTTCCAAGAGGTAATGTAACATCTTTTGCCTCATTCATAGAAAATCTAATCAATATTTTCAAAATATATGCCTGTTGTGTAAGGAAAAGAGTACAATCAGATATGTTCCTCTTAATCTCCATACCTAAAATTCTTTTTGCAGTACCTAGGTCCTTCATTTCAAATTCTTGCTTCAATTTTTGCTTAATATTATTAATTTCAGTTACATTACAACCGGCAAGTAACATATCATCAAGATAAAGCAAGAGATAGTAAAAATTTGGACCTCCTTTACCTTTATAGTAAAAACATGGATCATATTCACTTCTATTGAAATCAAGAAATTTTATAAAAGAATCAAATCTGATGTACCATTGTCGAGGTGCTTGTTTTAAACCATATAGTGATTTTTTCAAAAAACACACACAATTTTCTTTACGTTTTTGTTCAAAGCCTTTTGGTTGCACCATATAAATCTTTTCATCTAAATTTCCATGCAAAAAGGCAGTTTTCACATCTAGTTGTTCCAATTCAAAATCAAATTGAGAAACAATAAATAACAAAATTCTTATGGAGGTATACTTAACTACCGGAGAAAAAATTTCATTGTAGTCAATTCCCTCCCTTTAGTTAAACTCCTTTGCAACTAGACTGGCCTTAAATCTTCCACTACCATCCTTAGGATCACCTTTCTTAATCTTATAGATCCATTTATAGTCAATAACTTTTACCCCTTTAGGTTTCTTGACTAAGACCCATGTTCTATTTTTCTCCAAAGACAGCATCTCGTCTTTCATTGCTTCAAGCCACGGGTTAACATTTTTTCCTTCAATAGCCTCTTTATAAAAGGTAGGCTCACTCTCTAGAAAATTTTGTATGTTAAGGGCAGTAATAAAATCAGGTTCATTGTATCTGATAGGTGGCCTAATTTCCCTTCTGGTTCTGTCTCTGGCCAGGTTATAGTCATCTAAGGGATTTAATTGATGATCAAGATTAGTTTCAGAAACAATGTCAGTAGTCTCCTGTTCAGATTCTATTTCATGGTTTACCTCAAACTGATCTTCATTTCCAGCATTAAAATCAACTAGAAGATATTCAGTTTGAAAAATATTTTTATTTTGATCAGTTTCAGTGGAGACAGCCCCTTTCTCTTTAAAACAAGGCATGTCTAACTCATTAAAGACTACATTTCTACTTATGGTGACTTTGTAACCTCCTTGGTCCCTTAACCAAATCCTATAACCTTTAACACATTCCCCATATCCCAAGAAAACACATATTATAGACATTGGCTCTAATTTTCCTTCATTTTGATGTACATAGGCTGCACAGCCAAAGACTTTTAGTTTGACATAGTCAGCAAGTTGACCATTCCAAACATGGTCAGGGGTATCATAATTCAAGGACTTAGTAGGACATTTGTTAATGAGGTATGATGCAATTTTGACAGATTTTCCCCATAATAACTTTGGAAGGCCAAAACTAATTAACATACACCTCACTCTTTCTAAAAGGGTCATATTCATCCTCTCAGCTAGTCCATTTTGTTGTGGGGTATATGTGACAGTCCTATGTCTAAGAATCTCATTGTCTTTGCAAAAATTGTCAAACTCCTCGTTGCAAAATTCAAGTCCATTATCAGTTCTGAGGGCTTTAACCTTTTTATTTACTTGATTTTCAACAAGGGTTTTCCAAACAACAAAGTTTTGAAAAGTATCAGATTTGTTTTTCTAGACAAATCATCAACAATCAGGAGGTAATATTTAAAATCAGAATAGGTATTCACAGAAGCTAGTCCCCACATATCAGCATACAAATAATCTAGTATGCATTTTGATTTATGAGTACCTGTAGCAAAATGTAATTTCTTTTGATTTCCATATATGCAATGTTCACAAAAAAACACCTTCTCTATCTTTTCATTTCCTAAATGTCCTTGTTTCTTAAGAATATGCAGATTCTTATCACTGATGTGTCCTAACCTCTTATGCCATATTTCTGATTTATCAGATTGTGTGACAGAATGAACTGATTTTTTTGGTGTAAAGCTTTCAAAATATAAATCCCATTTGATTTTTCAACTTGAACCAGTTTTGCAAAATCTTTTTGAAGTATCAAGATTCGTTTATTTATAGTAGTGTTAATACCTTCCTCATCGAGTGTACCTAAAGAGAAATCTCTTTAGGCTGGGAATGTATCTTATCTTGTTTAAAATTAAATCATTCCAATTTTCAAGTTTCAAAACAATTTTTCCAATATCTTTAATTTTGCAAGAAAAGTCATTTCTCATTATTACTTGTACTCCATTGATCTCCATGAATTCAATAAAGTACCTCGTACATGGGGTCATGTGAAAAGTACACACTGAATCCAAGATCTATTCATCTTTGGCAGATGATTGGCATGCCACTTGTCACATGACCCCATGTACGAGGTACTTGTCTATCAGTGGTTGCGGCTTCCTCATAAGCTATGGTAGCATCACCTTCAATTTTATTGTAGTTTTTCAGTTAATCAATTCGCTTGATATAATCTTTTATATAATGACCCATTTTCCCACAAAAATAACATCTTTTTCCTTTGGCCTTACTATCAAACTTATTGTACTTAGTTTTTCTTTTTTGAAAAAATCCCAGTATGCTCTTTTGGTTTTCCAAAAATTTTATTTGAAAATTGATTATTGTTCTTCTTGAAGGAATAATTACCTTTTATGTTGTAACTCACTCCAGTAATGGAGGTTTTTGATTCACTTTTAAATTCAAGTTCTTTATTCTTTAAAGAAGACACAATATCATCAACAGTAATATAAGTTCTTCCATATTCAAGAGCATTTTTAAGATCTTTGTACTTATCAGGTAAGGATGATAGTAGAGCCACAGATTGTTGGTCATCAAATAGTTTCTCACCACTATTGGTGAGATCTTGAGACAGTTAATTAAATCTGTCCAGATTATTTTCAAGATCACAATTGGGGTCAAATTTAAAATTGAAATTTTTTTTCCACAAGTAACATTTATTGGGAAGTGTTTTTGTTTTATACAAATATTCAAATTTAGTCCAAGTTTCAGCTACAGTGGTTGTGTCACCTACTTCTCTAATCACATTGTCAGATAAATGCAGAAATATGGTACTCCAGACAATTTCAACTTGTTCAGTCCTTTTTGGTGGAGTGGCTTCTGCACCTCAAGATTCATCTAAGGCTTTAGCACATTTTTGTTGCATTAGTAATGCCTTCATCTTTTTACTCCAAAGAATGAAGTCTCCTTTAGCATTCCATATTTCGATATCAATTTTAGTACTTGCCATAATGTGTATAAATAAAAATGTACACAAAAATAACAAGTATGGTGAAAGCATAAACGAATGTAAGCACAAACAGAGAACACACCAAGTGTTAATGTGCAGATAATATTCACACAGAGGCACTTATATACGAAAACATAGTAACGGTTAGTATCAAATAACAAATCACAATTTCTAATAATTCGAATAACAGATTAAAGGGTAATCTTGAAGAAACAGTTAAACATTGTCTCCTCAGATTCTAAGGTTCTCGTATGAAACCCTAGACAAAGGAAGATCAAAGTGGGTTTCGACCAAGAAGTCTCAGATATCTAGTAAATTCGAAAAATAGTAACCAAGATAGGGTTTAAAACTTGTTACTAGACGTGTCTCAGTGCAATAGTGTAAAATAGTGAAAACCAAACTATTTTACTTCCACCAAAATCGAAGATCGGGCTCCAATAGTGCAGATATTTAAAGATCAGTAACCAGATCGACATGAATGCCAGAAATATATCAGATCGACGGCTTCCAAAACCAGTTCTGATACCTCTTTAGGAATTTTACAGTCCCAGAAATTACCAAGAACAACAAAATATCAAATGAACACAAGTATTTTTCGCCTGTAGGCCCGGATGTTCACCAAAAGGCTACTCACCTGTTGAGCATTCACCTTAGTAAATAACGCTCCAATCCACTCGTAAAGAACGAAGTTCAACGAGTACAGGAATTATAGACCCAAGAATCACACAAAATTGCCCTCAGCCTAATCTCTCATTTTCTCTCTTCTTACTGGTTACACCAAGTAACCAACAGGACCTCTGCTCACCAAGAATCAGAAGAACGTAACCCAGAATACTGTAATCAACCCTAGATATCACCAAGATTATCTACTCTAGAGATTTCATAATGAAAATCAAGAGTTTTCATTAGAGAGAGAAAATACAAAAAGTCTCGAAAGAAAGAAAATCCTAGAAGAGAGAATGAAGCATCCGTCCAACAATAGAAGAGTCTGGAGAGTTAAAGATCTCAATGCATCCAACAATTGTGTCAGCACCACGTGTTATCATCACAATCAACTTCTCAAACCAATAAAACGTGTTTAAGTAAAATGCGAGAATCAACAGTAATGGGCTACCCGAGTTGCATCCATGAAATAACAATTGGGCTGGATCATCTTGGGTTGAAAAAGGATGTTAAGCATAATTTCAACAGTATTTATTTTGAAGGACGTGGCACTATTGTCATGTATGAACTCGTGAATTTAACTTCTTGATTTGCAAACGGAATTTCAACATTGTCGTTGATGCTTTTGCTATCAATGAAGTCATACACGAGTACCCAATTAATCATTAAGAAAGACACTCTTACCATAAATACATCCTAAAAAATATAATTCTTAATAGAAACTACAAACTAATAAGAAAAGTAAATCAAGAAATGTGCACGGGAAATTGATTTTGAGACGGATTTTTCCATCGTTGAATGATCGGTGATTGTAAAACGCAACTCCAAGCTCGCGTTCAGCTTAAGGTTCGGATTCAATAGCATTTGATCTATATAACTTTCTTGGAAATTTTATTGAGTTTTGACACACAGTACATAAATGGTTAATAGCAAAATAATATGAACCATAGTATTTTACAACGAGATATAAAACATATCGTATTTTACAACGTGTTTAAAAATTATTATAAGAACAAAAGTGTCATCGAAACATTTGTCCAACATCCATACTTTCAGATATTTTAGATGTAGATTTTAGAGGTAGATATGACTTCTAATATCTTAATGCAAGAAATTTGATGTTGTTTTCTTATCTACACATTTAAAAACAAAAACTATATATTGGGTCAAACTATACATTATGGAAATAGTAACATAAAACATGTAAGTATTTTCATATTTTTCAAGATAATAATAAAAAAAAAAAAAAAAAAACTCGTGTTTTCATTTCGATATGTCCGATCTAAACCAAATTAGAACTGAAAATTTAGAAGAAATTCAAACTTAATATAAAGTTGCAGTTAAGTTTGAAATG
The DNA here is from genome assembly GCA_019097785.1 of Fraxinus excelsior. Lineage (NCBI taxonomy): Eukaryota > Viridiplantae > Streptophyta > Magnoliopsida > Lamiales > Oleaceae > Fraxinus > Fraxinus excelsior. The sequence continues at coordinate 52,498,099 of CM032623.1, read as the reverse complement.
AATAATTTGACACTTTCGTCTAAAATAAGCAGCGTTCATAACTTTCTTCTGAATAAATTCTATGACCGTAAAAAAATAATTAAAAAAACATTTTAAAATAAAATTAGATGCTCGAACAGAAATATTTGAAATAAAAACTAATTCAAGATCAAATGAATCTTGAATTATTACCTGTTTGCAACATAATCTAATCAAATCGATCGTTCCAAAATAACAAAGTAAAAAAAATAAAAATAAATCCTTTAATACACATAAATTAGTCTAGATTCTCGACAACCCAAAAGCCTTAAAAAAAAACAAGTAAACAAATTGAGAATTAGCAACATAGAGCATAATGAAATTCTCAATTTCAGGTCGTTTTTCTTTCTATGAATGAACATGCTTAAATGCAATAAATTGAATTAATGTCATTAATCAAAAATAAATGTAAATTAATTAAGAAGTTTGACTGATATTGTAGGCTGTCGTTAGTAAAGTAATTGTTGAGTAAAATAGAAAGACGTAAAATATGTTACATATTGTATTTAGGTAGATAATCACACTCAAACTAGCCACCTTTATTATTAATTTCTGATCCCACTTTCCTCACACTCATCTTTGTACCACTTAACGAGTAAGTTGATATTAAGTTAGATAAATTATAAGTAAATAAAGATTAATAAATGTGATGTAATGTAAGATTAGATGCTTTAAATTCGGCCAACCAACAGATCTGATTTGAATGGGAAGTGACCAATTGAATTTACCACTAATTAAATTCCAGGTATTGTTTTTTAGTGTGTTGGAAAAGTGGTTTGTCATCAATTTGGTATAATTAGTTACAACTTCTTGAATCTCTTTAACTTGTACTTCAAACCAACTCCAACTCCAAATCCAAATTTCAAACCAATTATTCTTCTAGATTCCTATAATAAATTTTTTCAATCCAATAAAATAATATTCAGGGTGCGTTTGAGCCACATTATTTTAAAAGAATGCATTCTGGAATAGTAGATTAATTGAGATTATGTAGTTGAAAATGAAAGAAAATTTATTCATGTGACGGAAAATATTATTTTATTGAAAAATGTGTACCTGAAAATGAGTAGAATAATGAAAATGAAAATTTTAATGTGTACCAAACAGATAGCTTAAGATGAAATGTCTAGCCTTAATACAATATTAGAGCTTGACGAGTTTAAACAATCAATTTGATTTGTCTAAAAGCTCAAAAGTACGATCGAATTCTAATATTCGTGTGCTCAAATGAGTCACCATTTTACAGAGACGCGTTAAGGATTGAAGTCGAAGAAAGTGATACTTATAAGTAGAGTGCACGAGTAGTCAATCGTGATAGCTTTGTTAAGTAGTCATCAATCATGTAATTGAATTATTGGAAATCATAAGCTCTTTTTAAGCTTCTTCTAATTTCCATTTATATTGGCAACTTTTTTAAAGCCTTGATTTACAAGTTAAGAACCACTTCAACAAACAATGGTTTAAATCTCAACACATTCATCTAGAAGTTAGGTTATCATGGATTGGTAGAAATTAATAAATTATTATTAATGCAATTTCCACTCAACAGACTTGACCTAATTTGCCTAATGTTATGAACACTTAAAACAAAGTATTTAGGATATCCATATCCACATAAATACTTAAATAATCCGTGTTTGACTTTGTTGATTCTTATGTCAGGATTTTAAGGTTCGACCAAAAAGAGGAATACACAGAAATCCAATTTCAATATTCTCGATTGAGTAGTGTTATTCATAGCAAAAATTATCGATAATTGTCCTACGTGATATACATATGACGATTTGTAATTTGATGCACGAATTAATAAAAAAAAACTACAATATTAAAACATCAAATCCTAAGCTGTCACATGTATATCATGTAAGAAGATTATCGATAATTTTCACTACAAATAGCATTATTCTTCTTGATTGTCTAATCCAATCTATCTACCATTACCAAATCTGCTAAGTATTACCCTCTTCCACATAAAATATTGCCAAGTAATTGCCACTCCACTTGTCTAATTCCTCCCCACATGCATTATGCCACGTTATTAAAGTAATAGTCAATTCTAGGGAGAGATGGGCACCTGGTGACCCCTGCCAACTAATTTGGACACAATTCAATTTAAAATGACGCCCTATATATAGACCCCAATCAAAATACAGCACTCACCATCTAAGCTTTCTTCTTCCATTCAATTTTACTTCTCTCAGAAATGGAGTGGACCAGAGGGCACACCATAGGCCGCGGCGCAACCGCCACCGTGTCAATAGCGACTTCCGGGTCGGGTAATGTATTTGCTGTCAAATCGGCAATCATATCAAAATCTGAGTTCTTGCAAAGGGAACAAAAGATTCTATCCACTTTGAACAGTCCTTTTGTAGTCAAGTACATAGGGTACGACGTTACTAGACGCAACAATACAATTGCGTTCGATTTGATGATGGAATATGTTCGTTATGGTACACTTGTGGATGTCATTCACAAGTGCGGCGGCTGGCTTGATGAATCCATGATCAGCCACTACACACGCCAAATTGTTCGAGGATTGGAATATCTCCATTCAACTGGTATAGTGCATTGTGATATCAAGGGGAGAAACATTCTGATAGGAGAAGATGGTCCCAAAATTTCAGATTTTGGTTGTGCCAAGAGGATTAAAAATCCAGTGGAAGGTGTAAGGGATGGTCGAGAAGCATCGATAGGAGGGACACCTGCGTTCATGGCACCAGAAGTTTCAAGAGGGGAGGAGCAAGGATTTCCAGCTGATATTTGGGCATTAGGATGCACGATTATTGAAATGGCAACAGGCGGTTCGCCTTGGCCTAATCATAGCCATCCATCATCACTACTTTATCGAATTGCCTTGTCGGAAGAGTTGCCGGAGTTTCCAGCCTTCCTTTCGGACAAAGCAAAAGATTTCTTGAGTAAGTGCTTAAGAAGGGATCCAAAAGAGCGATGGACGGCTAAACAACTTGTTAAACATCCATTTCTTGAGGAATTATCCAATGTGAGAAAATTAACAAACCATACAGCCGGCTCACCAACAAGTATTCTCGATCAAGGCATTTGGAGCTTCATCGATGAATCAGAAACTTCGTACAATCTGAGTCGAACAGATAGCAACTTGAATTCTCCAAACCAAAGGTTGAAGCAGTTGTCGATGAATTCAGGACTAATGATTAATTGGGTCTGGGAAGACAGATGGGTAACAGTTAGAGACAATGAAGATAACAATATTAGGTCAGTTCAATGACAGATAATGATAAATAATAGTTGTCAGATAGTAGGGGTAGTAATTTTCTACATAGAGAACACACTGTTGTACAGATTTCAATCTTAAATTTTGATTTGAGACATACGGAGTAAGTTGGTATACAATTGAGTATCTGAATTGTTTTCTCTGATTTTTTATTTTTTTTTAATTTGCGAAGGCATAATAATAAACATTAGAACTCGTCCATTGCTAGGAAAGTTACTGTAGTTCAGTGGTAACAGATCATCTTTGTGGCTCTCCACGTCCGACTTTCAGCAGTCACATATTTCCTTTTATCTTTGGAAAATTTGCTTAATCCCAAACTTCGGCACCTATGGCAAATTCATTTGAAAAATGAACTTTTCAATCTCCAGTGTTTAGTTTCATTTGCATACTTTGTACTGCAGCTTTTTTATTTTCCACAATACAGAGAGCTTTAATGGTCAACTATATATTCAATATTTGGACATCATGCCAAACCCTTGTTAGGTATTTGATACCAAATAAACTCAAGGCGGTGATATTAAAAAGGGTCGGATTAATTCATAGGTCAAATCTGAACATTGTAAGCCTTCAACAAAAACCGCCAACGCGACCCTCGTGCATGAGGCACTAAGATAGCGTTCAACAAAGCCTCATCAACCCATAAATTTCCACACAAGTTTTCCCACTACACAGTGAATAAAGCATGACAAATTCAGCACACCTACTTTTGCCAACATTTAACATGGTTCGGTAAATCCTAAACAATTATCATTTATTACCTCACAAACTGCTCTCAACCACTGTAATTCTTGAATACACAAGCCAAGAAAGAAAGGAAAAGAAATTGATCAATGAATAAGGCTCAAGAAAACCCAATTCTCAGCTTTCAAACCTGTGGATTAACAAATAATTGATTTTATACTAACCAGGACATAAATGACACTGCACGGTACTTGACATAATAATCCCGGAACAGACACAGGTGGCGCCGCGATGCCGGGGGAGAATCTCAAACAGGGCACCGGCGCCGCAGCGCGTGTTCTGCCAAATTTTTTTTTTTTTTTCATTCGTTCTAAGTTGTTTTCTTCATCCCGAACTCTTTTTCAAATCCAATACCAATTTTCAACTTTCAATGAGCTTCCAAAATAGAATTTCAACTTGACATAAGATTCCAATAACATTCCAAACTGAATTCTTTTTTATGTGCACATCAATTTTCTTCAATTATTTCAATAAAAAATTCGGGTCACACTCAAATTCTAACAAAAACAATAACTTATCATGTGGCCATATTAAATCATCTGATGTTGTCAAAGTATTTAGTTATTTGACGAAATATACCAACTTCTCTATGTGTCTCAAATCAAAATTGAGAATGAAATCTGTACAATAGTGTGTTCTCTATTCAGAAAATTACTACCTTACTATCTGACAACTATTATTTATCATTATCTGTCATTGAACTTGCCTAATAATGTTATCTTCACTGTCTCTAACTGTTACCCAACTGTATTCCCAATTCCAGTTAACCATTAACCCTGAACTCATCGACAACTGCTTCAACCTTTGGTTTGGAGAATTTAAGGTACTATCTGTTTGACTCCGATTGTATGAGGTTTCTGATTCGTCTATGAAGCTCCAAATGCCTTGATCGAGAATACTTGTTGGTGAGCCGGCAGTATGGTTTGTTAATTTTCTCACATTGGATAATTCCTCAAGAAATGGATGTTTAACAAGTTGTTTAGCCGTCCATCGCTCTTTTGGATCCCTTCTTAAGCACTTGCTCAAGAAATCTTTTGCTTTGTCCGAAAGGAAGGCTGGAAACTCCGGTAACTCTTCCGACAACGCAATTCGATAAAGTAGTGATGATGGATGGCTAAGATTAGGCCAAGGCAAACCGCCTGTGGCCATTTCAATAATTGTGCATCCTAATGCCCAAATATCAGCCGGAAATCCCTGCTCCACCCCTCTTGCAACTTCTGGTGCCATGAACGCCGGTGTGCCTCCTATTGATGCTTCTCCGTCATCCCTTATACCTCCCACTGGATTTTTTATCCTTTTGGCACAACCAAAATCTGAAATTTTGAGACCATCTTCTCCTATCAGAATGTTTCTTCCCTTGATATCACAATGCACTATACCAGTTGAATGGAGATATTCCAATCCTTGAACAATTTGGCGTGTGTAGTGACTGATCATGAATTCGTCAAGCCAGCCGCCGCACTTGCAAATGACGTCCACAAGCGTACCGTGACGAACATATTCCATCATCAAATCGAACATGATTGTATTGTTGTGTCGAGTAATGTCATACCCTATGTACTCAACTATGAAAGGACTATTCAAAGTGGACAGTATCTTTTGCTCACTTTGTAGGAACTCGGATTTCGATAGATATGCAGATTTGACAGCAAATACGTCGCCAGACCCCGAAGTGGCTATCGACACGGTGGCGGTTGAGCCGTGGCCTATGGTGCGCCCTCTGGTCCACTCCATTTCTGAGAGAGAAGTAAAATTGAATGGAAGAAGAAAGCTTTAGATGGGGTGTGCTGTATTTGGTGGATTGAGGCCTATATATAGGGTGTCATTTAAAATTAAAAGGTGTGTCCAAATTAGTTGGGCAGTGGTTAATAGGTGTCCTCTCTCCCTCGATCGAGTTGACGTGGCCTTTAACGGGAATTAAATAACGTGGCGAAATGTATATGGAGGAATTAAAATAGAGAGCTGGAGTAAGGTGAGCGGCAATTACTTTGCAAAGGGACTTTCGTCATGTGGCATTAATATTTGGTACAAAAGTTTGTTAGCAGATTTGATTTGGATATTGGATAATCCAAAATACTCTTTAACGTGCTTGGATGGACTTTGAAGATTAAACTCGGAAGTCATGGTTGGGTCTGTTGGGTTGAACTAACTAGTAAGTTGATTCTAATTTCTGGGTATACCACTTTTTGGTCGAAACTTAAAGTCCAAGTATAAGGATTAACAAAGTCAAATATGTATACATTAATTTTGTAAGAAAAATAAATTTGACTATTAAATTAGAATACACACACCCTCGATGGTAGAGATTAAAATAAGATTTTTAGTGTCCCCAAGGCACATCTCCAAGTGGTAAAAGGGGAAAATGGAAAAACTTCAGCTTTGTTTGAGGCTGCCGCGTCAAGAGTTCGAATCCGAAAATATGGATTTGACCATTGGGTAAGTGCAAGTGTACTAGCAGTCTTCTACCATATACCCTTAGATGCATAACTTGTGATTTACTTCATTCACCAATGCCCAGGGTAGGGCAGGTAGGGACCGTCAAGGATGCGGTTCACCCTTTTTTTAAAATAAGATTTTTAGTATATTTTGATAAAAGTTAATGAAACATGTAATTGAAAAGTTGTGGGTCCCATAAAATATGTTGTTAAAATTAATTGTTGACTTTGACTGGAGATTTTAATTGGATTTTAATCCAAATGGCTAACCAAATTAGGACAAGCCCAACTAAATTTTGGAGTAATATTAGGGAAATTGCATTATTAATTAATAATTAGTACTAATCCATGATAACCGAAGACCTTCTAGATGCAAGTAAAGAATCATTTTTGGTATCTTAAGATTTAAACTATATGAATGCATTGGTTCTTAACTTGTAAATCAAGGTTTTAAAAAGTAACCAATATCAATGGAAATTGAAGGTGCTTGAAAAGCCCTAGTGATTTTAACTAATTCAATTACACGATTGATGACTACTTTACAAAGCTATCACCATTGGCTGCTCATGCACTCTACCCACTTAAAGAATCTAAATGCATTTGTGCATCATGTTGATGTCATAGAGAAAATTATTGTCAAGAGCTCCGTCTAGATTTATAAGCTCGGTTAAATGAAGTGACTCAACAAAATTAATATTTTTTTTTCAAAATTATATTTCATATCTTGATTCAGACATTATTTTATTTTCATCTTAAGACGATAAAAAATCTTGATAACAGTTCGTAAAAAAATAAAAAATAAAAAATCTAGAGGACAACTTATAGAATGCATTAAAGATTAATTTCAGACTTGAGAGGTTGAGTATTTATTTACTAGATATCAATGACACGCAAATCGAAAGTCTTTCGACTTCTATACAATATAAATATCAATCCATAAAATGCAATGTCACTTCAATTCTATGCAAGTTCATGGTTCAAATTTGTACACAGCACAAAATTTTTAAATCTATATAAAATTTACAATAATAATTAAATTTGGTGAAGACAAAAAATGGTTTAAACTTTTAGATTAAATGATTTAAAATGATGTTAAAACTAGCATATTCTGGACTCTCAAGTCTTCACATTACATGTTTAAGAAATTACTTGGAAATTTAAGATCATTATTGAGATCTAAAAGAATAAAGTTTGAAATTTGGAAAGAAATGAGGTGGAGTTGGTTTGAAGAACAAGTTAAAGGGATTCAAGATGTTGTAACTCATTTTACCAAATTGAAGAGAACCACTCCTACACCATCACTAAACAACAACACATGGAATTTAATTAGTAGTAAATTAATAAAGTGACAAAATGGACCATTTCATTGACTCCATTTGGATTCATGTTCAAATTAGATTTGTTGCTTGCACAGATTTAAAATTTGATTGTCACATTCTCCATGAAAAATGTCACATTCGATGAAAACGAATTCTACTTTGATAGTTTGATTGCAACGTGGAAATGGAAATCGAATCTCAAGGCACAAGCACTTTAAGGTGCATTTTCTTTGTTTTCATAGAAAACGAATTCTTATGGGTTTGATGAGTATTTTTTTTTTTCTCAACTAACGTAGAATTGGAATTCATTTCCACATTTGCCTATCAAACGGACCCTAATTTTACATCACATCATATCTATCAATCTTTATTCTTGTTAACAGCATTAATCAATCTTACTTGAATATCTAATTACTTGATAGCTGGTATGGAAATATGAGATCTGAGTTAAATTATGGAGCATAATTATCGTCGATTCTAATTATTGTCATTCCTGGAGCTGGTAGTGAATCAACTTCTGCGATGAGGTCGCCATTGATTGGAAGGGAGCAGGAGTCCCCCTTCTTGGGGGTTGCGGGTGGCTCCAGAACATAATTTCATTAAAAATTGTTTAGGAATTTGTATTGTTGTAAAATTCTATTAAGGAAATTGAGTCTTTATAAAATTTGATTTTGTCCTAATTTATCTTATAAATAAAGAGCCGTCATTAGGCTTTATTATTATCATCGAACGAGAGGCTACAAAAGATAGGAGTACGATTTTCTTTTTGTAAACATTTTCTTATCATAGTGAATTACTACAACGGCGAGAGAGAATATCGTCTCCTCGTGAAGTAAATCATGTTCTAGAATGTTTATTTTTCTTTCTTTGAATTGATTGCTCTTGGTGGAATAAAATTATGTTTTATATTCTCAATATTATGGCGATAAAATGTTATGAATTATTTTTATTTTAAGTAAAATAAAATTGTTGACTTGACGGTAAAATAAAATAAGTTATTTTCACAAAAAAAAAATGATGTTATTTTAAAACAAACTTATACGCAATTTTCTCAAGTTTAGCTAAACATGCACTAGGTACCAGTCAATTAAATATATAACGCTATTTTGTAAACTACAGGAATGATTAAGATAGATAATTGAGATCTGTTGTCCATTTATAATGTTTAATTCATCCAATTATAAATTGACATATTATGAAAAATTAAAATTTGATGTTAAGGTTAAAAAATTAAAATTTATAACTTTAATTCCTCATGATATATCAATTTGCAATTGAATGACCAACAAATTGGACATCAGATCTCAACTCATCAAGAGACATTGGTCACCAAAATGTCAAGTGCGTTTGTTCTCACCCTTTCTCCCGTTCATTTTCATTTGACTATTTTTTCCGAGAAGACCTTGTGAAATGTCATAGATTAAGAGTTTGTTTGGGAGAGATTTTAATCAAAATTCTAGCCGTTATAGTTAGCACGTGGACCTCACATGTGAGAGGGAAAATTAAAAATGTTGGTTGATTTGATAATTAATGGTTAGAAATTTGATTAAAATCCCTCCCAAACAAGCTCTAACTCTAATTACTTGTGACTTTTCTCTGTCTTGTATAATCAGTCAACTAAAAATAGACAGCATCAACCATCAACTCAGGTCAATTAAAATTCCTATGTATTAGTAAATGGAATCCAATTTAAGTTACGAATTCAGAAAAATGTATTATAAAAAAAATTCTACTATACATTCGTCAACCTATCTGTATAAAATCATCTGTACAAATAGAATAATTATTGTTAAAAATGAAGTTTGATGAGCTTTCAACAAACAAGAATTTTTTTTAAACAAGCACAAAAATATTTTCTTTGGTTGAATTTCAATAAATTAACAAACTTCAGAACTGTTCTTCAATCCTCGATCAAGGTTGAAAACTTTGTTCATGTGTGAATAATTGTTTGAGATCGCTTACCTGTATTTATTTGAACTTTCACCTACATTAAATTTAGCTTTATCGATTAATTTGACTTGTCAAATAGCTGATTCAAATCAAATGTAAGGGTGAATTCGATATTTGAATTTGTACTGTACTTGTTACTTATGGAATCATTTGCAATCTCCAATATTAACAAAATCAAATATAATACAAAAATAAAACTACAAAGGGGTAATAATGTCAACTTATAATTAAATAGATGACAAATATAAGATAAATAAAATAAACAGCCCTTGCTTTTGAATTTTGACTTTTTTGAGAGATGAGTTATTAAAATTTGACGGTACCATTGAATTTTTTTTATTTTTTTTTTTACTATTTTTTTGTTTGTTTAAACTCTAAATAGTATTTGGACATTAGTACCACGTGAGGTGCACATGCATGATTTACAGTTTAATTGGATGGAAAGAATCAATAAGGATAAGCCATATTAATTAATGAAGGGTTGATTGCAAAAGTGCAACAAAGGAAAAAAAGAATGGGGACAAGGTTGTTACACGAGGCAAGAGTTGGGGATGGTAAGTGCAATTTAAACCTAAATATTTGAGCTATGGGACAAAAAGTGGGATAAACAAAGGGTGCATTCCTATGAAAACGAACTTATCTTCATTTTTAAATTATTTTATATTTAGCAAACGGTCCAATACATCACATCCATTCAAAGTTTTTTAATTAGTGGTTTTCGACAACATGATTCTTGTTCTCGACTTTTAACCCAACCCCACACTATATATCTAACAATTTGACAAAGGAAATAAGTACATCAAAACCAGGCTTAAGACACCATTTTCTTTTAGGTTCTTAATCCATCAACAATGGCATCAAATTCAATCAAACTATCGTTGCTTATGTTTCTAGCTATAATCATGTGTACTTCACAAGTAGAACTTGGTCATCCTAAAGAAACAAAAATGTCAATATATTTTCAAGATTGGTCGGGTGGACCTAATGCAACTATAATACAGATCACGATGCAACAACGTCCCAATGAGCATCTTAACTTTACCAAATTTGGAGCCATCTTTGTCACCGATGATCCAGTAACGGAAGGTTTTGATGGAAACTCGACCCCGATCGGACGAGCGCAGGGTATGTATGTGACTTCCGCTTTAGATGGATCTAATACACACGTCCTAATATCAATTGTCTTCACTAATGAAGAGTACAAAGGTAGTACTCTTGAAATTCAAGGAAGTAGTGCTCAGTTTGATAGAGTGAGAGAAGTGGCCGTGGTGGGTGGCACTGGAAAATTTCGTCTTGCACGTGGTTATGTGAGTTTTGAGACAATTTATTATGACCCTACAATTTATTATGCGGTTGTTCAATGTAATGTTACTGTATTACACTATTGATTGGCATAAAGGATTTTTATTTCTGGTTGTTTGAGATGTAATAATATATTCTTAAGAATTTATCTATTGGTACCAAATAAATTACCTAATATTTTACATAATCAATACGTAGCGGCCTCTTATTGGGGGACGCCTGTAGGCCCAGACCCCCCCCCCCCCCCCCAAGGAGGCCACCACATGTTGATTATGTAAAATATTAGATAGAACATTTGGTACACGTATCATCTTCATATTCTGAATTCAGTTTCAAATTTATCTTAATTACGGAACAAGTTATTTGTAGAATGTTTGTTGAAATCTCATGTGGAGAGGTTTTTAAAAAAAAATTATTGCTTTCGACATTATTAGTTCTAGTCAAAATATGTTGTATGTTATTATGAGATTTATTAAATTTCATAAAAAAAAAAAATATATATATATATATATATATTTTAAGATGAGACAACGAAATTCCTCTTAAAAGGACGATGTATTAGCCATAAGAGACATTTTCATATTGATTCCTGTTTCTCTATTTAACTATGTACAATTGTGAAGTAAATTGATTAGCATTAGTAATGAACATAAAAAATCATATTTCTTAGGTTTAGAACTTGGTAAATCGATTGACTTTAGTAAATTAAAAAAGAAAAAGAATATTTAAAAAAATTTAATCTTGAAAGAATAAGGTATCTCTAATTAGAAGATCATATCAAATTGGGTCTAAGGACCACTTCCACGGAGGATCCAAATTTGTTCACGACTGAAATTGCAATTGTATCGATGTTTGGTCTAAAGATTCGGTTTCACACTTTGTCACTATAATTAATCGATTTCGTCCTCAGTAAATTTCTCATACACCTGATCGGTTATTGCAGAAAATGAATGACACTTTGTACACCTGCAATAAGATCCAGAAAAAAAACTTATTTGAATAGCTACCTACTGAAAGGAATACATACAAGTATTGAACCGTAAAGTAATTCGACTGACTGGGGAGAATTGGAAGGACTTTAATACATTCTAGTGAATTTTGAGAGTGATAAATATAAATGAATATCAAGCTCTTTAAGGATTCCATCCCAACTGCTCATATTTTAATAGACTTTGAGCCTACACATATGAAGTCAAATTATTTATATCTTTGACAGAAATAAAATAATAAAATATAAAGATAAATAATAGTAGTAATAAAATAACTCATTTTCGATTCTCATTTCGAAATTTAAAGCGGATAGAAAATAAAATGATTAATTCGTTCCTATTGATTTTTTTTTTTTTTTTCTGGGTAGCAAGAACAAAAATGAATTAGTTCATTCTACTTTCAAAAGTCTATTCACCAACTAAACGTGCAAATATGTTTTGCGTTTGATTCTTGACACTATAATGAAAATGTTTTATTTTTAGATTGAATTAAATTTTGGGAAAATTGCAGTCACTGTACCAAATCTTTCAGATTTTTACAGATTTTGTCCAAACCTTTGTTTTATACCACCCACGATATCAAAAAATGTGGCAAAATGGTAACCATACAATTTTCTCATTTAAAAAAAAAAAAAAAAAAAAAACCAGCAAGCACCTCTCTTCCCAAAAATCAAAGCCGATGTATGATCTTGTGGTCCGAATCAACTATTGAATAATTACAATTTGATTCTCAAACTTTGAATTTTGTTCCATTTTCATCAATTTTTCGCTTCTATTTTTCTATTCTTCAGTCAACCATTGAGTTTTACCTATATAACATAAAATACATCAATTTAAAATATATTTTGTCAAAAGAACTACCAAATATCGATTTTTTAGGACACATAATAAGTGTATAAAATACACTTATCACTATTAAGAAATGTAAAAATTCATTACAATTCAAATAATAGAATTTTATTAAAATCTTAGAAATTATGTGGAATTCTATTCAAATTCATATAAACCGTGAATTGTAAGTTTATATTGTAGATTTTGATTGTTGTTATTAGTAACTTATTTTGGGTGGATTATGCCTTTATATCATCGTAAGGTATTTAAATATTAATGAAATGTTAAAGATAAAAAAATAAAAAAACAACGAAAAAGTTAGAGACATAATTATTATAATAAGTTAAAGTTGAAGTTAATTAAAATTGAAAACACAGTATAAAAAATAAAAATCTTGATGTGAATATAATTATCCTGAATATTAAGTTCACGTCTGATCCCATTTTTATTTTTATTTTATCTATCGAATTCATAACTTTTTATTTACACATTTCATCAACTTATATTAAAAATGTAAATTAAACATAGGCAAATTATTTAAAGTTTATAATAAACACAAGGAACACGTGTTCCGACTTCATTTTTTGCATTTAATTTGACGAGTAAAAATTTCAAAGCACGGCTCAGTCCCTATTAAGTACCTACTCAACTCCATTATTGATCTTCTCCACCACAATCAATAATCCATTAATGGCCACTTCTTGCAGGTCATCGGCCCTACTCCATCCCAATTTCTTTAAAAGTTTTCAGCCTCTGGGCTCCCATCGGTTACATTATAATCCAACAACATCAAATCAGCAAAATGGAGGTTCGTTTCTGGGAGATCCAGGTTTGAAATATACTCAAACCTTAGGAAGAAACAACGGATCGAAGATGTATGCTTGCGTTTTCACTTTGTTATTTCTGGTGTTGTATAATTTGATTTGATTGCAAGTTGTGACTTGTATTTTTTGCAGAAGGGACTTGGTTGTTGAAGCCACACCAGATCCAGAAGTAGCGAATCTTCTTTCTTTTTGGCCCTCTGATAATCCGTGGTAAATAATATAACCTCATGGATTATTCTAACCTAATTATCCTAACCTGAGTTTTGTATTTATTGATCTTACAAATGTTGTGACAGGATCGCCGGGGTTGCTGGAATTGTGGTAACACTTCCTTTTTTGGCCCAACGGTTATTAACGTTGACAAGTAAGGATCAACGAACAACATTTTCAATGTTAATGAGTTTAATATTTTGTTGCCGATTTATAATTTCTGTACTCGTGTACAGGAGAGGTGGATCTGGCAGCCGAGACGGTGGAGAAAATATCCGACGCCGTAGGGAAGGTTGCGGAGGAAGTTGATAAAGCGGCGGAAGATATAGCGGAGGCACTCCCTGAAGGTGGCCTAAAAAATGTCGTTAATTTAGTTGAAGACCTGGCTGAAGAAACAGCGAAGGATGCTCAAAAAGTTGAAGATCTGATGGACAAGGTAAGTTGGTTTCAGCTTAAGATATTATTGGGAAATTTACGAAAATGTCTAATTTCATGTTTGTCAATTAAAAAGTCTAATTTCGATAACTCTTGCAAAAATGGCCAAAATTAATACCGAATTGTCTATTATACCTTTAATGAAAAATGAAGCATTTTTTTCACTTTGTTACGAATTTCGAGAAGTAGATTCCATGAGAAGTTACGTTAAAATGACATTCTCAACATTTTAAAAGTTGTTATCAATATTTGAATCTTATTTACCTTGATCTTTCACTTGTCTATAACGAGATGTTATTCCTAACATAAGAGTTCTCTATATTTCATAAAATTCTTTATATTTAAAATGTAGATCTCGATATTTAATATATGTGTCAGTGAGTAATATAGAATTTATTGGGATTTGACATATGTATTTTTGAAATAAGGTAGATTATCAGTCCATTTGGTAAAGATTAAAATTGAAAAAATTAATCGTTATTGTTGACTTTTATTAGACGAGTGGGATCCAATAACAGCTATATTTTTAATTTTAATTGGATTTTAATCGATGTCAAACGGGCTCTATGTGTCAAAATTTTATTGGTCAACAAATTTTTTATTTGTATGTACATTTTTGTCTTTAGTGTGGAATTTTATAAATTGTTAACAATGATGTCTTGGTCTAAAATGTTACAAAATGGACCTTGAACAAATTTTGGACATTTTTACAAATGATCATATAAAAGTGGACATTTATTTTGATTTTCTCTTTATTATTTTACTACAGATTAGATTTTTTGGGGACCCTCTAGATATTATCAAAATTAAAATCCTTTGGACTTTAATCAATAAAGATGAAAAAAATAAAAAAGGAACATGCTATATGTACCAAAACTTCTACATAATCTTTTACCTAAGGACCAAGTGGCGGCCCCCTATTGGAGGGAGCGTCTGGCCCACCGGCACCCCTCCAATAGGGGGGTCGCCACTTGGCCCTTAGGTAAAAGATTATGTAGAAGTTTTGGTACATATAGATTAATCCAATAAAAAATATAAGATACATAAACTTCATGTTGGATGGCTTTCAATTCAATAATTAATTGCAATGCACGTGAAACAATATTGATATTCTCACTATGATGTCATATTTTATATAATTAATAATCAAACTTGCCGTCTGCACTAATTTTTTGATACATTGGGAAATTTGGCAGGATTTCTATTTATTCTTCTACTTTTGATACAAGAGTTTCATAAAAAAAGTTACTTTATGTCAACTTCTTTTTAAAATCCCTTTTAATCGAATGAAGTACTTTCAACAAATCGTCGAAGCATGTTTAAAAATAACTATATAATCTCAAAAGCAATTTTTAATTTTAAAAGCCCTACCAAACGAATTCTTACGTTAGTTCTGTTTAGCAAATGAAAAGTCATCACGTGAAAGGTGATGCTACAATATCTACGTGTTGTTATTTGCTAACGAGAGCTAATATGTCGACTTTTTAAAATTTGGAAAATCCATTTGTACAATCATTAGTGGGTTAAAAATTACAACCTGCTAATGATTGTATATGTAACATGTTTCTTGAAATTTTAGCAGGTCAACTTATAAAGAGTGAATTTAAGAATGTTGTCTCAACAAGTTGTCTTTTTTTTTTTTTTTTTTTTTTTTTTTTTTTCCTCCTCTCTCTCTCTCTCTCTCTATTTGAAATTTCAGGTCGAAGAATTGGATAACAAATTGGAGGCATATTTTGAAAATCAATCTAAAGACAACCCAACTGTCTAAAGATGGTGGAATAGAAGAAGAATTGCTTTTCTATCTCTAAGTATAGGTCATAAATATATGTTGGAATCTTTTTTTTGCCTTTATAATGTTCAAAACTATTAACGCTAGTGTGTACTCTATTTGAGAATTTTGTAGTCTAATTCGTCAAGATAGACCTACAAATTCACAATCTTGTTTATGTCATATGACGAGGATTGTTAGTAAAAGAAGAGTTAATTGAAATCAAACTTTAGTTCTAATGCTCTCTATCTTAATTAAAGACACTTTATGGAACTTGATTTTTAATTATTTTTAATCGTTGTTGTGAACGGATTCTCGTCTTAGTTTACTCTAAGAATATAGCATGTTGTGTAAAAAATTGAGTAATAAATTTTAGTGAATTTCGAGTCCATGATATGAACATCAAGAACCTTTTCAGTACAACCCTTCTAATTTAAGTGGAATTCGTACCCTCAAATATTAAGTCAAATCATTGTACGTTTGACCAAAAAAAAAAAAAAGGAAATTAAATTAAGTAAAATTAATTTAAATATCTTATTTGCAATTCTTATTCCGAAATTCAAAGGATTAATATGAATTTAGTTCTTTAAAACGAAGAAAATATGAATTTTCTGTAATATATGATAAGTTATGAACTTTATTTTGAAATTAAAAGGTTATCTTTCTTTTAATTGATATATTAAGAAGCAATATAATTTAAGAAAAATTGTAACCACGGTACCAAACCTTTCACTTTTTCCAGACTTTGCACAAACATTTGTTTTGTGTCACCCATGATATCAAACATTTCAAAAATATGCAATGGAGGTCCAAATTGACGGTTTCCGTCCAGTTGACTGTTAGTTGACCAATAATAATATATTTTGACAAAATTAGGAGGGATAAAATGGTAACTTGACAACCAAATTAAATTAAAAAATCATAAAAACAAAAAAACAAAAACTTGGAAATGATTCTCTTTCCCGACATCAACAGTGTCGGCACATTGCCGACACCACCACCGGCACACCACTGTCGCCGCCTCCTCTACCACCGCATTCCACCCCCACCACCACTTTATCATACACAAGCAACCAAATAATTGCTCACAAACACTCTTCTTCTCGCTCCATCCCCCACTATCACCTTCACAACCTGCAATGCACCACCACCACCGCTGTCTGCACCACAAACTTAGATGCATCACCACTGCCACCACCTGCACCGCAACTACTATCATCATCGCCACCACCTCTACTTCAATCCATAACCATCGAACAATCCACCACCACCTCTACATCAAATCCAAACAAAGACAAAAATATAAAAAATGAAGAAAAAATAGAAAATAGATGTAACGGTACTGCGATGCACAACCTCAATGTCACAGACATCGAATATTAGATCCGCAAGTTGTTCTCGATTTGTCGATGCCTGAAAAAGACTAGAACTACCTGTCCCACCACTACTTCATCACCTTTGCCCATTTCCACACCACAACCCTCATTTATCGCACATTAGCCTCCTGCCATGGTAATCCCTTAATCACCACCACTAAATTTCTCCTTGCGCTGGGCAACGAGCATCAAACCCTGCCAGCGTACATAGCAACGGAGATGACGTCGCTTCCTCCGACCCTGCGGTGGTGGCCCGACTTTGATGCGGCAATGCTGAGAATGGCAGTGGTAGCCTGCGGTGGGTGGGAATGTGGATGAGTGAAGTGGGAGGAAGAATGGTTTTTGTATTTGTTTTTTTAAGTTAGCCCCTGTTTGGTGCACATTATTTTCAAAAGAATACATTGTTTTTGTTGATGTAATGGAGAATATGTAGTTGAAAAAAAGAAAAATTTATTGATGTGATGGAAAATATTATTTTATTGAACAAATGTGTTGTTGAAAATGAGTAGAAGAATGAGAATAAAAAAAATAATGTAACTCAAACATGAGCTTAATTTTAATTTAATTTGGTTGCCAAGTTACCATTTTATCCCTCCTAATTTTTTCAAAATCTACTATTCTGTGTCAAATGGACGAATACCATCCATTTGGACCTCCGGTGCATATTTTTGAAAGGTTGGTATCGTGGGTGGCACAAAACAAAGGTTTTGACAAAGTCTGCAAAAAAGTGAAAGATTTGATACCATGACTGTAATGTTCCCTATAATTTATTTGTAATCATAAGAAATACAATAAAATTCAACAAATCCATTAGAATTATGTTAAAATATTATAAATTCATATGAATATTTTAGAAATTTGTTAAACTCTTGAGTTAATGATACTTTTATTTACTAGTCAGAGTTGAACGTGCATTGCACGTTATTTTGAAATATTTTATAAGTTCCGTAAAAGTGATATTTGATATTAATTTGTTGGGAGGATTTGAAAAGTCTTGAACAAATTAAAAAAAAAATTTAGGATAAAATTTCAAGAGAAGAAATTGTACTCTCTAAATTCAAATTTTACAATTCATATTTTTTTGTGATAATGAAACACTACAAGTGAACAACATTTTTATACTGCATTTGATACATAAAAATTAATTGATAATACATGAATTTAAACACCTATTAAAATCCTAAATATATGAATGGAAATAAATTCATCTATAATAACTCAAGATTCATTGAATCTAGATTGATGTGAATATCAATTAATTGAGAATTAATAACACGAAATTAATATATGACGAGGATTTTGCAATATTTATTACATATTAAAAAAGAAAAGTAAGATATTTTTGAAATAATTGAATTGTAGTAGGGTTAAAATAGTCCAAAAATAATCTTTAATTGATGTGATATTTAATATATTATAGATTTATTATTTGTATATTTATATAACATCCTAATGTTTAAATCCAAACATAATACTATACTAGGCTGGTCTTAAATACTTGGTGACTTCAAATAAAATTTTCGAAGCCTAAATAATTATTATTGGCACGAAATGATTATCCACTTCTTTATGATGCAAAACTATAATTTCTCACTTTAGTCAACTCAAAATATAGAAAAATTGCAAATTGATACCTAAATCGGACAAAAATTGCAATGATGATTCTAAACCTCAACTTCCAATTTGTAAGCGTATGATCCCTTGGCATGGTACCTTGCACATGAAAACTCAAAAATTGCAACTTTTCTCAAATTACAACTTCGTCCTTCAACTTCTCAAAATTACTTACGCATTCTAAATGGTTTTCTTGCAAATAGCGACCCTACTTTTTATTAGTTTCACTTATAAAATCTTATTCTAAGCATAAAAACTTTACAATTAAATATTTGAGCATAAACTTCAAGGTATTACATAACGCTTCTACTCGTGAGTTAAGACTATGTAGGATACTTTCGAGTACGTGCATGGTGAGATTGATGGCGTAGGGATTGTCTAGTAGGCTTTGGTGAACAGTTTCCAACGACCAGTGAGTATGTCTATAAGAACACCCAATTCGTGGTATTTAGAACGCGGATGAGGTTGCAAGAGATTTACTAGTTTGCTTTTGTTTTGATACTTCTTGTACTCCCGTCTACGAATGAGATGAGAATAACCTTTTTGCACTTTAGTTGGAAATGAGACAATTTCCCTTTAATTTGTCCACAAAAGCCTTGTTCAAAATAAATAAATGAGATTGAAAACATAAAAAAATAAAAAATAAATATTACTTTTCTAGTTGATAATTGAGTCGATTTTTAAAACATTGATTTTTACAACATCAATACAATAAAATAAAGTTGCTCCAAGCTATGTTTGACATCATTGTTTTCATAAGAGAGTCTAGAAATGTGCTAGAATGTTCAACAGTTCGTTGCATAAACTATCACTAGATTTCGAAGGTTTAAATCTTTAGTGAGGTACTTGTAGATCTATTTTTTTATGAAATTACTGATTTCTTTCCTGAATGACAATAGCTTTAAACTTCACGGTACATTCTACCATTTTTCTTGGGCATTGAAGTTTGACTGATATTGGTTGTCTTTTGGAGACAATGCTAAGTGATAGCCTGACATTACTGTATGATATCCATGTCTATCAAAATGCCACATTGGATATCATCGACATTTGGAATCCTGATTTGGGTGGGGGAGAGAGATGTATAAAATAAAAATTCCTACGAATAACTTTCATTAAGCCCGTTACACCATGTTTGAAGAGCTCACTGTCATGCAGTGAGAATGCTTATCTTCTTATTCGGCACGGCAATGATGCTAACAACTAGGCGCGAGACATTTTACCAAATAGTGTACTAATGATATAATCATATGCAGCTATTCCCCCTAACATCCTACTCATAACATGTGTGTATGTCAGTTGTTCGGACTTGACAGCCTAAGAATAAGAGGAAGACGGCCTTGAGGCGTACCTCGGGAGCCAAACCTACGGTCCGTGAAAGTTGGTATCAAAGCAGGTTCGCTCGAGCATGCGGTGTTGTTGTGTTCTTGCGGTGAAAAGACTTTGGGCCACAGATCGTGTCAGCAAGATGGTGGAACACGACAAAGGAAGCTGTGGGCAAGAATGATGAAAAAGAGCAGCGTTGTGCAATTGTCTAGGTACCTTCAAGGAGTTTTCGAAGAGCGCACATTGCAGGGCACAATGATGAAGATTGTGTGTTTTATTCGACATGGGTTGAGGCGCTGCGGTTTGGAGCCAGTCCACAAGAGGGTGAAGGTTGGTGTCGAAGGCGGTAAGTACGAGTCGCTACAGGTTTGTAAATGTCTTTCCATATAGAGTGGTGTCGTTGTTATTCTTGCGATGAGACGGATGCGTGTTGATGCGAAACTCACTTCTCGCACGAGGACGTAAGCGAATTCAAATGGAGGAGAATGTCACGCAGTGAGAATGCTTATCTCCCCATTCGGCACGGCAAGAACGCTAACAACTAGGCGCGAGACCTTCCTTACTTCAAATCATCTACTCAAAGTTGTAATAATTTAGTCTAATTGGTTAGATTATTCGTGTGTGTTGAAAGACTGACTTAACGTTTTCTTGTGAGGGACGAGAATTGTGAACATTAAGGCCACATGGTGTCTAATTGTTCAAATGTTAAAAAAACTAGTCCCGTGACATCACGGACCAAAGGAGAATGGTCTAACTTGAAAAGTAAAATATTTTTTCCTATTCCCGTTCACCATTTGACACCTTGTTTGAAGAGCTCTAGGCCTCAAAGGACATTAAGCCAAATATATGAGCACCCAGTCCATACATTCAACTTGCCTGCTAGACCCTCTCTTTAACACCCTCGCAGATTATTATTATTATTATTATTATTATTATTATTATTATTATTATTATTATTGCTATGGCCAATTACCGAGTATATTTGCATTGCACTTGAATTTATATTTCTTCTCCTTATTCGCCTTCACATTCTTTCTGCATACCGCTTCACCCACCACACAAATGTTGTCTCTAATTGTTATGTGGACTTGAGCTTAGGGTTTATAATCTGCATTTGGAGATCTGTGGATGTGGAATCTTCCAAAATATTTCACAAGGATTTTGCTATGTTCTTGCACAATGACAGTGAGCATGTAGGTGGTGCATTTTTTTATTTTTTTTTTCTAGTGAGCTCCAGATGTTCACACGCCATCAAATACTATGTTTAGCATTTTCTGTACACCAGCTGGCATGGAATTTTCTGAAATAGTGCACATGAATGTGCCTATGTTTTAAATGTGTGGGCAGGCAAGTAGCCACTCACATTGTTTTTTTATGTGTTTGCATGCTTATGAACTGCATATGTTCGGGCCATGTTAAATATTCTTAGATTCTATGAGAAATGTTGGAAACTGCCTTTTAGACCAACTCAAGCTGTCTTATAGTAAAATATATTTTACTTGTTCTTTTTTCTTTTCCTGTTTTGTGCATGTATTTCTGCCCAATTATCCCTAAACTGATTTATCTTCCCACAGATTCTTGGGATGATGAATGCTTAGCTTGTGCATTTTAATTGTTAGAGAGAAACTAAATCAGGAATCTGACTAAAAATATTGGGAAAAAAAGTTTAATTTGGAAGTGACGCCTGAAATAAATCTTTCTTGGATAATCAGCTGAAAATCACAAGTTCTCTGCCATCCTCTTATAGACACTGACAGGACCAGCAGATCTTTTCTGGTCCAATTATAGAAAATAATGCAATTATTTCCTCAAGATGCACGAACCTATTTCTGTTTCTGAAATTTAGGTTGGCTTTTAGCTGTTCCTTGGATTTGGTTACTAGGTGTGCATGGGTCCGAGTTTATGACCAGGTTTCCCATTTGTTGGGTTTATAATTTTCTATAATACGTCTAACCAAAAATATATTATCGAGTGTAAATGTGTGTGAATGGTGTATCTTTTAGTTCGAGACGCTTCTCTCTCTGTGTGTTCAGTGTATACCTTTGCTTTCAGTTATCTTCTCTGAAATTGGATTTGGAACTTGTTAGCAAGAAGGCAGTCCTCTGGAAACTTGTTAGAGCTAGTGTATAGGGTTCATTTGGTGCCTTTACTTTCAGTTATCTTCTCTGAAATTGGATTTGAAACTTGTTAGCAAGAAGACAGTCCTCTGGAAACTTGTTAGAGCTAATTCATTTTTGTTGTCTTTCCTATATTTATACCTCGTGTGATCATTGAGGTTCAGACAAATGATTTGTATTTCTAACCGTGGAAAATGGCTCAACTGACAATTGTATATTCCAGCTCTATAGTTTTATAGGTTGGACTGCATACCTTGTCCTGGTATGGGTGACAAATATGTTGTTTGTTGTATCTGTAGATATCACTACAATGTTGCAGACTCAAGGCTCTTTCAGCATGTAGAAAAGGGTACCCAAGATGGTTTATATATCAGCTGTGTGGCTTCAGCATCAAGTCTTTGGGCCTTAATCATGGATGCCGGAACAGGTTTCACTTCGCAGGTGTACGAGCTTTCAGCCATCTTCCTTCGTAAGGTTGTTTTTTGCCATGTACACGTACATTTACATTTCGAACTCTTTTCGTTTGGTATTTCTAGGTGGATGCACATATTCTATCCTATCCTATTAATACCCTGTGTTTTCTCATCAGGATTGGATCATGGAACAGTGGAAAAAAATTTGTTACATCAGTTCAATAGCTGGTGCAGCTAATGGAAGTTCCTTGGTGGTTATGTCTAAAGGTTCGTCAGCTAACAAGTCTCTCTGTATATGTATGTTGTAGTCCTTTCATCTTTTCGTCTGGCTGTAAATCAATTATATCTATTGTATCGGGTTGATGATCTCCATCGTATTATACCAGCTGTTCGTGATGTCTGAGTTTTTTCCTTTCAAGTGGAAAGAAGGTTCATATGATTGTTTGTATCACTGTACCATCCGATCTCAATCATATTTATACGATTCTTTAGGTTTTCATTTGTGCATTCACCAAATCTCCAGGAACTCCTTATACCCAGCAGTCCTATAAAGTCAGCGAATCCTTTCCTTTCAAGTGGATTAATAAAAAGTGGAAGGAAGGCTTCCATGTCACATCCATGACTACATCCGGCAGTCGCTGGGGTATTGTAATGTCTAGAAATTCTGTATATTCTGAGCAGGTAAGACTAGATTATATGGTTGTAATGAGCAAATCTTTGTGGAATTCTTCATTCCTGATTATACGATTGTTTTCAAATATCCATAATCACCTTGGACTCATTGATGCTATAGGTTGTAGAGCTTGATTTTCTGTACCCAAGCGAGGGAATACATCGCCGCTGGGAAAGTGGTTATAGAATAACTTCCATGGCTGCCACTGATGATCAAGCGGCCTTAATATTGAGTACGCTAAAGCGAAAACTAGTGGATGAGACTCAGGAAACTCTTCGCACTTCTGCTTTCCCAAGTACCCATGTAAAGGTAACTTGCTTTCACTCACTGTTTGTCTCATTCGGTATGGATTTCTTAGTGATGTGCAGCATATGTATTAATACGTAAATAAAAATTTATTTTCTCAACATGTCCCACTTCAATTTAAATTCAAATTCAGTGCTTGCTGTTTATCTATTTTCATTCTACTGCAGAATAAATGGTCCAAGAATCTCTACATTGCATCCATTTGTTATGGTCGTACAGTGTTCTGAAGCTTTTGTATGTATTTTTGGTGGAGTGAATGGGTTGACTCTTTGAAAGCTGATTTATCGAGCCGACTAGGTGAAGTACCTTTATAATTCTACGGAAGATCATGTTATTTGTTGCCCCCGTGAAATGTACTTCTTAAACTTTTGTAAAATGGTACGTAGACCTGAAAGAACAACACACAAGTTGTAAAAGGGCAGTCATCCGAGCGTACAAAAACTGAGGGAACCTGTATAATTGATGCTAGTTATGTCTATTCGCCCTGGTTATTCACTCCCTTGAAATAAAATGGCATATATTTATGTGAAGGAAATTCCATAGAGGTCACTTCAAAGGCGTTGGGCCCTTTGCCCATTATGATATGGCTTGCCGTTATGTGACTGCTACCTGAGGCCTGTCATCCTCGACCGGCCAAAGGGGTTTTTTTTTCTTTCCCAAGAAAAAGCAGTGCAACTACTATTAATAGTAGTTCTACTCTGGATGTGGTGATCAGCTGTTTTAATTTTAGTTTTTTCCAAAAAAAAAGATTTGAAATTCATTTTTCGAGCCAATATTTCACTTCTCTAATCATTTTCAGTCATTTTTTTCTCACATATCATTCGTTCAGTAAAACTTCATGCATATTTAGTTATCTACTTGAATTTATTTTAAATATTAAGACCACACTACATATTTGTTTTGTAATAATTTTTTATTCTTTTAGATATATTGGAGTCACGACCACAACCGAACTTAATTTTCCAACTGATATCACATGGTACATTGTTCTAATATTTTTGATACCGGAAAGAAATGCAAGACTAGGTTCTAATAATCTTTCTTCTTCACATGATTCGATTATTTTTTGAGGAAATTACACACAGCCCTACTTTTAAATTACCAATTTCATAAATTTTGAATCAAGTTTCATTTTACAAAAATCAGGTTTTAATTAATAATTTAAAAATATTTTTTATATCTAATTAAATACTAATTAATAATTTCATCCCAATTAATATTTCATCCCAAAATCAAAAATCTAATTTCATTTCTTTCCTCGCCGTCTCCTATCCTCTCTTCCCATCTCCATCTTCTCTCACCGGCGGCGAGACGACGCTCTTCTCCCTCATCGGCGATGACGGCGCTCGTAACCCATTCCATATCTGCCGACTTCTCTTTTCTCTATTCTGTGATGCTGAAACGCCAATCTGTGTAGAGGCAGGTCCAGTGGGTGTGTGTGTGGGTGCGGCTGCGATGGACGCTGCTGTGTACGGCACCGTCGCGAATGGTGTTTGTGGACGTGAACTGGTATGTTGTGTGTGCGTGCTGCAGTTGGGTGTGTGTGTAGATACCGTTCGCTGCAGTCTAGGGTTTCCCAAACCGCGCGAAAATCACGGCTCGAGTCTCCGGCGAGAATATTGGTATGGGAACTGTTACTGGCACTGCAACTGGTAAGGAAACAACCTCCATTTACAAAATGAAATTAAGATGTTATTATTTGGGCAGTGGATGTTGGTTTTTATGGTGGTACGTGTTGGCGATGGTGAATGTGGTGGTGAGGGAGGTTGTAGTCTTGGTTTGTATGAGATGTTGACGCCGCTATTGGGCGGCGATGGTGGCGGTGCGAATGGTAGAGGCAGTGGCGATGTGGTGGTGCGGTGTGGGCATGGGCGTGGGGGTGAATCTGGGTGTGCGGTGCGACTTGTGCAGTGGTGGATCTGTCTGGTGTACAGAGGCGGATCTCTGCGGTGTGGTGGTGGTGGTCCAAGTGATTTGGTTGATTGTGACCAATAATTTGGTCGATGTGTGACCAATAAACAAAATGTATCAATGAAATAGATAAATTGTGACCAATGAGTGTTGTGTGATCTAAAAATTATTAACGTGTGACCAATAATTTGATACATTGTGACTTAAATATAATTTGTTTAATTGATTTGATGTTTGTGACCATAAAATAAGTAGCGTGACTTATAAATTTTATGATTTGTGATCGATTAACAAATTGTGACTTTTAAAAGTTTAAGTCGTGGCCGATGAACAAATTGTGACTATGAAGTTTTTGCATTGTGACCTAAAATTTATTGAATTGTGACCCAATTGCACAGATCTGTGACATTAAATACTAATAATAAATTGATTTAATAATTATTATTTTATAAATAAAAATTTGAAAAAAAACCTGATTTTTGAAAGTTGAAACTTATTTTTGTATTTTTGAAATGGGGTAAAGTAAATACCTTAGAAATGTATTGTTCCCTTATTTTTTATGCACTATAAAAGTTTACAATTTGTATGTTATTGTACTCAAAAAGCCCATGACGCCTGGCCTGTTTTGGCTCAGCCCGCTCTAGATCCTGCATGTGGAAGAGCGAGATGAGATGAGAAGTGCAAACAGCTATAGGCGGGCTTAGATAGGCTCCTCGTTAAGCTATCCCAGACCCATGGCAGGTTCGGTTGGCACGACCCATTTGGGATGTTTACAGCAAAAATAATGTTATCTAGTACCATTGATGCTATAATACCAATTTGGGTGACGTTAAGTTATAGGCTTAATAAAATGTGAAATTAAATGATTATTTATTATATTTCTCATTTAATGTCACTGTCACGTGTTTTAATACTAGTGGTGCTGAACATCATTACCTCTACTAAAAAATGCATTTGTAGGTAGAGAAAGGCACAAAACTACTTATGGTCAGGCTGGATTCGATTTCCTCAGAGAGAGAATCGCAATCATGTATTGACATATAATCTCAAAGACATCAAACTCCATAACCTATAATAAGGTTAAGAGGAAAAATTGAAGTGATAGATTACGGGCTAGTTCGACAAAGTTTTAGTTTCTTGGAGAAGAGTTTTTAGATAAGAAATCATGTCAAATGGACCCTAGCAAAAGAATTGTGACAAATTCGATTGAGTTTATGACTTCAAAATATGCACAAATACTTGAAGGGTTGCAAGTACAATTAGTTCAACTAAGGTTGAGCCGAAAGCTGGAGATTAAGTTTCACTCCCTACCTACCGCATTATCCTGCATATACAAGACTAAAATAGAGGTGATTTAATAATAATAATAATAAATAAATAAAAAAAGCAAGACTAAAATGTAGTTAAGAAAATGAAGGATATGAGAAATGATGAAAAGCTTTAACTTGTACGGTTATAAGATGGAAATTAATTTGGTTGAATTAATTCTCTAAGCTCCGTTTGATTGGTTTAAATTCCATGAAAAATATCACATTCGAGTAATTCAATTTATATTTTTATTGTTTAATACGAAAGTGGAAAAGAGGTTTGAATTCCAAGTTACAACCACTTTAAACCTTTCTTCTTCTTTTTTTTGTCAATTTCATGAAAAATGCATTCTTACAAGGTACTTGAATTTTTATTTTTCAACTTACATAAAATTGAAAAGCCTTTCAACCTTGCCAATCAAAAGGAGTCAATTTTTGGACTAAAACTTGAAAAATTGATCAGTTGAGAGTAAATTAAAGTTGGGTGATATAATTCGATGAGAGATAGTGACATAAAATAAAGTGGAAATTGTAAGAAATGTCCACTTTCCTCTAACCATTTACAAAAATGCAACTTTCAAAAATCCTTGCAAAAATGGCCATTTTTGTATATTTTAAACCAAAATACCCATGATCAACAATTTATGATTCCACTTAAGAACAATAAAATGGACATTTTTGCAAAAAAAAATAAAAAAATATTGGCTGAAAAAATCTTAACACATAACATGCTCCATTTATTGCAAATGACAAGATATCAAATCACAATTAATGCTATTTTTTACATTGACACAGAAATGTCGAGAACGACATTTCAAGTGTAGAGAAATGTGATGTTTGGAATGAAATGTCCTTCTAGATATTTAATATGTTGAGAATAACGTTTTGAAATATCGAGAACATTTAATATTGTGATTTGACGTGTGTACCTTTGAAATATAAAACGGTATTCAAATGTCGAGAACGTTTAATATTGTAAATTGATGTGTTTACTTTTGAAATATAAAATATGATTCAAATGTCGATAATGACATATAAAATGTCGAGAATACGTAGAGATTTAAATGTCTTTTTTTTTCATTAAGGGCATAACAGACAATTTAGTATTAATTTGAAAATTGGATACTTTTCATTTCACGCCCTTAATTATGGTCATTCGTGAAAATATCCGTAGCAGCTGATTTTGAAAAGTAACCACTGCAACCTTTTCTTTCATACTAATATATTCCTTTGACTGGTAAACAAAAGGTAATGAAGAAGTCATAAGCCAACTGGAATGACAAACGCGTTTTCTATATATATATATATATATATATATATAGAGGATCATCCATCCCGACAAAGTCAATTTCCAGAACGAAAGAATCCATTAACAACCGTTGACATCTAAACTTTCAGAAATGTGTCCTCTGAGGTTCATCTTGGTGTTTTTCTCAGCTGCGTTGGCCGGGTATTTGGCTTGGAGGACGGCGAACTCCCTTCCTACTGAATCAGAGGATTCAACTCAAGAAAATAGTTCTACATCTACTCAAGGGAAACATGAATTGGGTTTTGTTAAGGTGAGAAGAAAGAAGAAATTGCCTGATTTAATGTCTCTGGTTTTTTGTATTTCTTCTAACTTTTTGCAATTCTTTAATTTTTTAGATTATTCAGAATGGCTTCTGGGTGTTAATTGACATGGCGAGTGGGCGCTACCTGTGGAAAAACATCAGACAATTGAAGAATGAAGAGGAAGCAAAAATGCACTAAAATCCTGGATTCAAAGGCATTCTTCTTGACATTTTTTGGAGATCACAGTACATGTAAATTTTTTTATGAAACGAAATGTGAATTCATTCATATTTCCCCCCTCCTAGAATCCTTGCCTTACCTTCATTCAATGAATATATAAACATGAATAATTCCAAACCTTCAGTAATTATCGCATTCACAATTTTTACATCATCAAAAGGGCGTTTTTCAATCCAACTAATGTGTTTTCCTCTTCTTTTGTGATCTTATTTACACAAGGAAATGAATAAGAACACACACACACACTCACACACACATATATAAGCACAGCAGTCGGCTTTAATTTAGATCAACTTGTAGCTTGATCGACATGTACAAAAGAGTAAGAAGAGCACCTTGTGGAAGTGGAGCATACCTTGCTAGATTTGAACCAAACCACATGGCAACAACTACAACAGCAACGATGCTGCTGCTCGTTTTGCCACAAACCCAACTTGCAAATGATAGGAACACTGTAAGCAAAATGCCACCTCTTCCTCCCAATAACCATGCAAATAAATAACCCACCTTGTACCCAGTGTCCAATTTCCGGTCAAGCAAAGCCATAAGGCTACTAAACGTGAGAGACAAGTGGGTACCTACTGTCTGCATCAGAAACAGGGAGAGGAAAGCTGATCTAAGCACCTCAACGAAGGTGCCTCTTTCCTCAGCTGTGTTTTCTTCTTCAGATTCCTCGTACACTTCATCATCATCTGTGTGGTATTGTTCCCAATATTTCTCACGTTGCATTTTCCTCCTCAAGTAAGCCCACCTATAGATCCTTTGTCCATCTTCATGTTCAGGGTTAAAGGCCCAATTATCCCCTGATGACCTGCCAGCATTTTCTTGATGTTGAAGGGTCCGATCATATCGATTTCTTTTTTTTTCATCAATCAGTATCTGCACAGGATACAGTTTTGATTTCCCGTTAATGTCACAAATTTATAGCTGGTGCTATTGGAAAAAACGTAACAGGGGGAACAAAGCAACAGCCAGGTCAACAATGTGAAAGAGATCATAAACAATGCAATCTTTGAAGGTACCAAAAGTTATTTGGGATTTTCAGTGGAGTTTAAAGAAGTGTAAACCCATGTCACGGTTCACATCATCAGAAATGGAAATAATTAAAAAGTTGACCAACATATAGTACGTGAAACTTCTTTCCTCATTTTTCTTCCACAAAAGTTTACAGAAATTAGCAAAATTCCAAGATAAACAGCACAATCACAAACATAATAGTTAAAGCTTCACCATACAAAATTTTGACAATATATTTTGACTTATGAATGTTCTATCATATAAAAAGAACATAAACTGAAGCTATTCTAAATCTCCTTCCAATACAATCTACAATAAAATCACCTTGGACGCAACAGCGGTCTGATGGAACATCTGAATTCAATGTGCAAAACTTAGGATGTGTTTGAGAAACATTATTTTGAAAGAATGTATTCTGAAATAGTAAATTGATGGATAATGTGTGGTTGAAAAAGAAGGAAAAATTATTGATGTGATGGAAAATATTATTTTATTGAAAAATGTGTGGTTGAAAATGAGTAGAAGAATGAAAATGAAAATTTTAATGTGTACCAAACAGAGGCCTAATCAACTTTAATCAAATAAAAATAAATAAAATTTAGGGTGGAAAATATTATCGGGTATCCGTTAGTTAGATAAACTTACATAAATGCTTTCTATGTATGATCCCAAAGAATTATGCCTCTATTTGACAACAACTATTTGAAAACTCTTTTTTTTATACGTACTCATTTTCAACCACACATTTACACAATAAAATTTTCTAGACCCAAAACTTTTTACCTACCACACATTCTCCTAAAATCACTATTCAAAATTTTATTTTCTCCAAATAATGGTTGTCAAACAGAGGCTAAAGAAGAAATAAAAGAAAAACAATGAATTAACAGTATTCAGAAATATTCTAGCCGCGCTTTTCTCAAATGTTACGGATTGAAATAATCTGCCAATGAACTGAGGCTGTGTTGCATCATTGCGTGGAAGATTACTTCCATATATTTTGAGAAGGAATAACTACAAATATAATATAAATTCTTAAATCTCTTGATATTATGGGGGAAGCTAACCTACACGGCTACACACCTCCATTGGAAGAACAATCTTCTCCCAACTGTTAAATCGACAAAGACACCCATTTTCTTGTTTTTTAAGTTTGCACTTTATTTGGAGATTCAGTCATTCTCCAAATCTAATATTACAATCCGCAGCACAACCAAGCCACTGCTGCACTGGAGGAATTCCCAATACATCCATTTGTCCACAGCACCAGCAGTACAGAATTCCACTTGGCATCTTTTCCGGATAAAGAAACAGAGTGATGCAAATGGAACTAATCTTCATTCTCTTCTTCACTGGTGTTGTGCACTGAGAGGATCCTAAAACACTGGTCGTGAATCTGGTCGAGTTAGACCTTTAAGGCCAAATTTTGTTCCCGCTGGAATAGGTTGGCAATTCCAGGAAACCTTTCCCGTTGTCTTGTTTGGTAACACTTGAAAATAGTGGGAAATCCCTTGCAAATTAAGTACTAGAATCTTCATTCCCTTGCCTCAACTTGGAACCCATTCAAGGCAGAGAAGAAACAAAACAAAACAAAACAAGCTCAAGTCTCACCACCTATGTTCAGAATATATGTGGGGATGAACAACAAGGAAGGTTAGTATTCCCCCTGATCGTGTACGCTTTTATAGTGAGAGAGAAAGAGCAGGAAACACCACTTGAATGGATTTGACAATCATCTGTGATTGCAGCAAATTTATCTGTTCCAACGTCTTATTTTAATTTTTTTGTCCTTTTAGTGATTCGAAGAGTATAAAAGAAAATAATGTAAAATATCACAATATTACAGATGATAACTGGTTTGTGAATGTAACAATCATCACATAACTGGGTAAAAAATTATAAATAACATAAGGAAAAGATAAGAATTGCTCACATCATATGCAAGACGGACGCTCTTGAAAACCTCATCAGCTCCTAATTCCTTGTTAACATCAGGATGATACTGCCATTATAAATCAAGCATAAAAGATATTAGAATAAGCATCTGCAGCATCTCCCTAAGAGTGTGTAAGGTCATATAAACTATTGTGACCATGTGTCTGAAAAAAATGCAAGAAAATAATTGAGCAAGACTTCTTATCTAGCTACATGGGCACGCTGATGCATGTGCAACTAAAGAAAAAATAGCAAATATGATGCAATTACAAAATAAAGACGAAGCAGATAAATAATCAGAGGCATAGGCACAATAGAATACTGGCATAATGTCCAAACAACATATAAAAGAATCGATGTGCTTTGCATTGTAAACATAAAAACAACATACAACCAGAGAAAAACAATCATTATCGAAATATATCTCACCTTTTTTGCATGTTTTCATTCTCATGCAGTTGGGAAATTAGAAGGAAAGAGGAAAGACTTGTAATGGATTGAAGAACTTGGGATCAGAAGAAAATAGAAACTGACAAGTCTGAAATGTAATGGTTTGAAGAACTTGGAGACCGGACCTGGCACTTATTGGAGATCTGAGGATTGTAGTTGTGAGCATGAAAAAGGGGTGATTATTTAGTGAGTCGACCACAAAATTTAAAACTTCAAATATTGGAAAACTGTCCAGAAGTTGAGCTGAGAGGATACAGGTTATGCTGCATGATAGCGCAGTTTTCTGGCATATTTGTCCTTCCCTTACGTTGAGACGCCAATACTTTATCCGGAATTATTTGGATGTGAAAGTTATTTTTGGAATTCAAAAATATGATGAGACTTCAAAAATTAGGGTTACACTAATGCCACTCCTCTAGAATGCTCTCACTTAATGTAGTACAGATGGAGCAAGAATTACGCACAGCTCATGAAGTAAAATTCTGAGAAGTAACGTTTTGTTAACAAGCATTGTCACTCGGGAAGCTCCGCAAATATAGATGCCCTTCACTCCCAACCTACTCTACCAACAGTAGAAAGGGGAGAAATAGAACAAAGAAAAATGAGAAAAAAAGGAACTAACGCTTTCAGCAGACTTGTGACAACACTTATCTGCTAAAAACCTATTTAGATTAGAGAGAACATCCCAGTCTTAATTGCAGTGGTTCAAGGAAGGTAACTAAATACACTGCAGACTTTGAAATTGCTAGAGATGTATGGCAGATGATTCTTGCTACTTTGTAGAATCAGTACAAGAATCAGTGGAAAATGTTTATTATGTTAGGCTAACTTATACGTTTTACAAGGCAACTGGATGAGAAAATCTACAGAAAAATGGGTGGTGATAACAAATCATATATACTGAAAATGCTGTGCAAGGAATAAAAGAGAAGATGTTATAAAAATTAGAGGCTTCGGCTGTACAGGATGAGAAAACCCAGCTTGGAAACATATTTGTAAAGGTTAGACACTAGTGATGATTTAGGCTGTTTCAGTTTCATTCGTTTGGTATGATATATTCCTTTAGGAAATGTCAAAACCCAGATCCTTTCTTTTCCCTCAAAAAAAAAGGAACCTTTCCTCTCCCCTCCCCTCCCCAGTCATTTCATTTCGGGTTAAGATGTGAAAGCGCGTTTATCTTTATAAGAACAGTGTGTTCCGAGGTGTAAGTGGGAGGGAAGGGATGTCATAATTGGAGTTTAGATGGGTTGACAGCATAGGGCAATTTCTGAAATCTAATTTTACATATCCAGAAAGTAATGTTATGAATGTCAAACACTCTGGTGCAAATGATAGTATGGTTTGGTAATATATTACAAACAATTATGTTCAGATCACGCCTCAAACGTTTTCACATTGCATGGAGAGTATCACTATGTTAATGTAGAACCCAAGACACTATGTTTCATGCGAGCTGATGCAGACAAGACAAATTAACAAAAACCTCAAGTAAAAAAGATTGATGTAGGGAAATGCAACCACTTTTTCAAAAAGCTATATCTAATAGGAGAGAGACAATCAAACCCTATAACTCGAGCACTTCTTTTGGGCCTTTCCTCGAACAGTCCCTTATGACATAGGCTCACCATAGTGTTCATGTGATGCTCACTGCCTCCATTCTCCATGAGAAATTTGGTTTCATTGATCACAAAAATGTATTTGGCAAGATTTTGTAGTATCCAAACAAAAAACACAAAAGTATACAATTCTCCATTCATACATACAGTCTCCTAATGCAGTCTTCAGGACCCTATTTCCCAAGTCCTAACCACCTTCTGATAAAAGATTGATTTTTACAAGTAGGTACATGGACAATACACATACAAATAAATTGAATTTTATGTGGCCCGGAAGAGAAATTCTCGACCAAAAGAATTAGTAATTATTTTTCAACCTTGGAAACTTACTTGAAAAAGTAGCAAAATGTAAGCACTTGCCCCCAGAGATATTCTCCTTCTTGTGATATTCCTTTCTCGAACTATTATAAGCATTTTATGGTATATTATGTCCAAATTCAAATCCAACTTCTCTCTCTAAAGCAAAAACAATCAACTACAAACTGAAAAGAACGATCAGTCAATTATTTATTCTCTTTTCCCAAGTTGAATCGATATCAACAGTGACAATACCGTAGCCTAAACGTCGAATTGTTCCCGGGGAATAAAACCCATCGCAAAATCAAATGATGAAAATCCCTGAAAGTAAAGGTACCTTGAGAGCAAGAAGACGGTAAGACTTCTTAATATCTGAGGAGGAAGCATTTGCAGAAACGCCCAGAGTGGTATAGTGATTTTGGAGGCCATTGATGGTAGCAGACGTCGTGAAGCGACGGCAGCGGCGGCTTGGGAGAGCTCGCCAGGCCCATGGACCAATCAAATTGGAGGTGCCACCGCCGTCAAACGAGGTGGGGCCCAAGAGAAGGTAGCCGTAGGACTGCAAATTTGTGGGCATGAGTGAGAGGGGAAGATGGAAGCCGCACCAGACTTCTCCAGTGGTCGGTCACTTAGAAAAACGACTTTAGCCCCGTTACACGTTAAATTTTTAATTTTCATTCTTCTACTCAATTTCAACCACATATTTTTTAATAAAATAATATTTTTCATCACATCAAATAAAAATTCTTAATTTTCAATCACACATTCTCCAATAATCTACTATTCTAAAATACATTCTTCCAAAATAATGTAGCTCAAACACACCTCAGATAAAAACTCAGTAAATTTCACTTTTCGTCCCAATCTTTGAGAAAAGTAGCATACCTACCCAAAACATTTGTTTTATCTGGTTTGTAGTTTGTACCTCCGGCCTTTAAAATATTAGCAGATTTAGTCCCTACAGACAGTTTTGTCTAAAAATATAAGTTTGTTTGGTGCACATTTTGAAAGTAAGAATACATTTTTACTGTTGATATGATGGAGAATATGTAGTTGAAAATAAATAAAAAATTATTGATGTGATGAAAAAATATTATTTTATTAAAGAATGTACGGTTGAAAATGAAAATGAGAAAAATAATACGGTTCACGGCGACGGGGGAATCAATCGTTCTTACTCTTGAATAAATCTTGCTTGTTTCTTGATAAATAGAATTGGTGTTTAATTTTAAAGAAATGCTATGTGTACATAATTTTTATCTATAATAGTTCACATAACACTCACA
Organism: Fraxinus excelsior; assembly: GCA_019097785.1. NCBI lineage: Eukaryota > Viridiplantae > Streptophyta > Magnoliopsida > Lamiales > Oleaceae > Fraxinus > Fraxinus excelsior. The sequence goes on along the minus strand of CM032623.1, from coordinate 52,462,592 downwards.
TGGGGTGGGCCCACCAAAATGTGGGGTCCACTCGATGTGAGTGTTATGTGAATCATTATGAATAAAAATTATGTATCACTAGACTTATTCGTAATTTTATTTGATACATTGCCTCATTAACAATGTCAAATTGAATCAATCGATCACATTTAATTAATAATTTTCACGCAAATAAATTCTACATAGTACTTGTTTTCTTTCCATACTTGTAATCAAACACATCCTAAATGATTTTGTATGATGAAGTTATCTTGAATATTAATTCATTTCTTCCACTATATGTATATTCTGCAGGTCGATTCCAAAACGAAATAGATGAATGATGCAGAGAATGTTTAAAAGAACGAAATTTGTAGTCTTCCAAGTGAATTGAAGCATGACACTATAGTAGTTAGGTAATTGGAAAAGACGTAACGCTGTTAATTGCATCTTATGATTCTTATCACGAAGCCATTTTTCACAATTCTACACATACGAATACAAATACGAGGGTGCATTAGATTCATCAAATCAGTCAGCCAATTGAGTGGGACACCAAGATGGTATTGTTGTTAAATCAGTCTCTTTCGATGGCAAATAAAATATCTGCAAAAGGAAGGGAGAAATCTGATGAATTGAGCTCAAAAAATTCCTTGCTACGCTTGAATCTTGAATCAACTCATATTTAAAGTGTTACGAATCTTTTTATTTAAGTCCAATATTCCAATCCCTTTTTACGTTGTGTTCATTGGAATTAATCTTATAAATAAATTATCATTATACTTTTCCAGGTAGGTACATTGAAGCCACAATCAACAAGTGCTTCGCTATCATTTTTTAATTTTAAGCAAACACAAATTTTGCTACTATATTGCCACACACATTACAAACAAAATGGCACAACACTCTCACAACAAGGTTCAATGTCTACGTTTGCTCATTCCGTCAAGCACTGTGCACACAAGCAGTTGCCAATCCGCCGATCCCCCAAGTTTCCGAACAATGTCAAGAGAGCAACATCTGATCATCGCACATTGGCAAGTACCCGATGCTGACAAAATGGCATGAAAATATGCCTGAATTCACCAAATATTATTTATTTCTGGTAGTAAGTCTCACTCTTGTATGATGGATGGATACATAACACTCGATATGTTTTCATACACAGCACTATGAATAAATATTAACATTTTATACTACCGGATGGCCTTATTAATGAAGAGATAAGTAATGCTCATAAAAACAGTACTTCTGCCCTGTTTCAAGGACCCTCATGGTATCCACCAGAGGTAACATGTGCACTAGTGAGGGGAACTCCTCTAACAGCTGATATTGCTTCGTTTAGCTTACCTGCGTGGTGAACGACGTGCTTGATCCTCTGTAACCACAAAAGATCGTGTTATTAATCCGTTTTAGTCAAGTAAAGAGATTTCAAATGTATGATCTAACGTTCTTGAAATCTTGATTTGAGTGACAAACAGGGATTCAGTTGATAAAACTGAATTGAGGTACATACCTTGTCATTTGTATAGATTTGAAACTGAAGCTTCTGATTCTGCCGTTTACTCTTTTGGTGACTCCCAAAGATGATGATTGAGACAGTGGCGGCCGCAACTCCAAAGGAGCAAATAGCACCAATTCCAGTTAAACTCCATTTCCATATATTTAATCCCCAATTATTTTCCTCCATATCAATCGCTGAATCACCTTTTACTTTTGATGCACAACTCTTGCTGTCCAAGGCCTCCACTTTATATGCTTCTCCATTTTCTTCAAACTGATAAAAGCCTGCACCATCAATCTGAGGCATGATTCCACCTCTACTAGCCTTGGGTGACTCCACTTTCATGTCGACAAATTCAGGCTCCTTCATTTTCTTGAAGAAAACTTGGGAAACCGGGTCTTCATCAGCTTCAGAAGCCGATCCGGGATTAAAAGGTTTGATCTTCTCCGGTGAAACTGATGGCATGATCTTAATCTCAGCCGGGACTTGCTTAGGTATCTCCTGATCACACGGCTTGAGAATGGTTGATTCAAAATGAATTGGAACTGGTAAAAGTTGATTGGTTGTTGTTTCGACGAATTGTGGACTAGATTTAGGTGGACAGACAAAGTGATTCGTCTCAAGAACACTAGTTAGAACACTACCATACTTCCTAGAGTAGATTTTCTCCCCTCCATCATCATGGATTTCGAGAAATCCATCATCAGGGAGAAGTTCCCACTCTTCAAGATCCATTTCGTTTAAGGATTTCATCGAAGAAAGAATGATTGATAGAGGGCTCAAAAGGGCATGAATCTTGGTGCTGTTAGAAGGTGGCTCTCATGGAGTGTATTGTGGAATCCAATTGAGATTAGGCCACCCCCTTCTTCATGTCTTGTTGCATTTGGAGTGCCGATGGTGAATCAGCTTTTTGGAGGAAAATAATGAAAGCTTATCCTCTCTAAGCATACGACTTGAAAACGGTCCATATGTCCCACCAAGGAAAACACACTCTTTATTGATTGGATTGGGCTGCTGCTACTTTATTTTACAAATTTCTATTTGATTTGTTCAAGGTTACTTTGCATAATAAAGAAAAAGTCGTCAGTACACTGTAAAGAGGAGATTCTTATTTTAGTCTCACTCTTAAATAAATAATATATCGGTTGCTTGTTAAGGTGGAGAGGAATGATATTGATAGGGAAGTGGCCCACAAGGAACAAAAGGACAAAAACATGCTATTAAAAATCAACAATCATGTCCATTGTTTGGTATCTCAATTGATTTTTTTTATATCGTTTGATCGAGCAAATTAGTAAACGGTTTTTTTAGTCACGCAAGACATAATTATACAAGACAGGTAATATGCACATGAAATTTTCCACCATTTTATCTTCCCCAAAATATGCATACTACAGTAGAAACATTTAAATCCTATTTGCTGGTCATTATTTGCCAAAAATAAAGTTTCGAATTGCGAATTCCCTATTTTTGAATTGCAAATTTCCAGAGAATGTATGATCAAAAAGTACGAAAAAATTGAGTTTGTGTAGAAAATTTTAGTGTGTGTTTGTTTAAAAATGAATAGATAAAAAAAGAGTTCAGGAGCAAAAAGATATCAAACAGGAGCTTACATGTGCAGATACAAGAAGAGACATTTTAAATATATGATGATAAACGATCCATATTTTATCCATTTCTTAAGAATCCAAAATGCTGATATTCATGTATCATACCTTCAATAAAACCTTGTCTGTATGGCAAGGATAAAATGAGGGATTGGAAATTAAAGTTTTGCTAGAGCGAGGGCCCCGTCACTCACTCCAGGGGACACCCGCCCCCTGTTCGTCGAGGGCCACAATTACGAATAGCAAAACCCTGCATAATTGAGATGGGAGCCCCCAAAACATGCATTTTTCAAATGTACAAATACTAATATATTCTTCTAGCTTGCAATTTCAAAATCAATACCAACAAAATAATATTAGAAACCTCTGCATAAAATGGTTTTATACACTTATTAAATCAAGTGCAGCAAAATGGTAGTCCAAGCATTCTTCAAATTGCAAGGTAAAGAAACATAAGCAGCAAACTCTGATTTTTTTAAACATAAAAGAAAAGCATACAAGTGTATTGAAAGAGAGAACAAAACAGCATCCCACAGAAACACCAAAGTCTACTATGAACTCCCAAAAAAAGCATAAACCACGCAAAAATGCTTTAGAATATCATATCAAACTACCAAAAACTCAATAAGAGATAAAGTCGTCAGCGAAGCCTCCTTGCTTCCCTCTCAGATTCGAGTAAGGTGAGTACGTCACCCTCCCTGACAGGTCCCTTGACATTTCTCATGATGAATCGATTCTGATCATCAATAAACTTCACTCTCACTTGGGTGACTTGACCTCGAGAACCAGTCCTGCCCATGATCTTCACGACAATGGCATGCTTGATCTGTGAATCCATTCTGCAAGAGTACGGTTCCAACAGTTCAAATCCACATTTCAACACAGGGACAAGACAATGTTCTCAAACAGATTTAGCAAAGCTATCCACAAAAACCTATCAGTTAATAACATTAAGTTGCCTAAAATTAGCAAAAGTAATTAATTCTTCATCACATCTATTGAATGAACAACCAGCATTCTTCTTCATTATACATGAAAAGTAAACTATTTTCCGAATAATGAACAAACTATAGTTGACAATTAGCATGAAGAGGAATGTATTCAACCTAAAGGAATAATTCTAGTCGTATTCACTAATTTGATTGTACTCTAGCATCTAATCTTTTTTTTTATTGAACTCTAGCATCTAATCTTCCAGCTAAATAATCTCCTTATGCTCATCCTGGCTTTGATTCCTATCTTGCTTAGATGCAGAAACCTTAGTGCCGCATATTTGTTGTGTTTAGGTATTTTGTACAGATCAGCGACACATTAAAAACAAAAACAAAAACAAATTAAAGGGCGAGTATGATTATACTTCAATTTTACAAGACCATTTATAAATAAACAAGATAAAAATATTTTGCTGCATTCTTGATTATTAAATCAAAATTTCCAAATCTTCCTCAAACAGATAAAATGGACTAGCTGCAAATAAATAAATGTTGACAGTCAAAACAATATAAAAAGTTCAAGATTCTGTCACTAGATTCAATTCTACCACGAAGAAAAAGGGACATTCTAACTTAAATGCTTACAAGAACTGAACTAGCGATTTCTTAATCTGAATCGGGGATCAGACTGGCATACATAATTACATTGTCATACAAAAATAATACAAAACTACTCAAAGCATACTATAAGAGAAGCGCATAAAATTCAAAAACGAAAAATCAACGACGCAGAGATTCAGAGAAACTACAATCTACCTTCAATTCAACAAACGAACTTATTTAGGGAAAATAAATACAAATACAATCAATTGGAAAGGCAGGAATCGAAGGAAACCTGAGAATGAACGGAAGTAGCGGCAGAGAGAAAACTTGATACACAATGGAGCTCGTAAGTAAAAGTAAAACCCTAGCAGCAGAAAGTCCTCTTTATAAGTCCCCTGTCCAGGCCCGAATTAAATTTTTTCGTTTCTAATGGGCTTAAGGATTGGGCCATAAACTTAGAACTTACGAGAGAAATAAGACCAATGACAATTTTAGGACTCTTTTGCTTACTAATTTATAAATAAGAAAAGTCGTGGTTTGATCAGGTCCCACCACGACTAATTTTCAAAAGGTCAAATAATAAAATTTTAAACTTTATTTAAAAAAAAAAAAAAAAAAATTTGTTGGTTCATTGTTCGAATACGTATATAGATGCACAATTTTCTTAATTGCAATTATCTCAAACTTCAAAGAATAACCAGACCATAAATTCCCTGTAGTGAACCCTCACAATTCTCATCAAAGTTCACAAAAAGGTGAAAACATTTGCTTCTGGGCAACTGAGAACGAGATCCAATTCTACAAACTTGTGCCAAACAGTGAGAAGTTTTTAAAAATCAGCCAACTTCAACATTTATCAACTGTAAAAATTGAAAAGGCAACATATCAGAAGGAAAAAAAAATGAAAGATCTCTTTGATCAACTCAACTGCACTGGTTGGGTTTGATTGCATAAATAATAAAGAGTAACTTCATTTAGAACAAAATGTATACAAGCAGTTTAGGATACAATTCAAAAATGGCCGTAGTAGCCTGTGCATCCTGTCAATGGTTTGCTGATAGTCTTAGAGCTGAAGTCTCCAAATTGTACCTGACTAGACCTCACAACATAGACACCATACATCCTACCATTACACAACTGCTTGGGTTCATAATAAGCCTAAAAACTAAAACGAGCTTTGAAGTCATTCGAGATGGCTGTCATATCCTCACACTCCATATCAGATCTGCAATCATCTTCCATTCCACCATCAAAATCGAACAAGCTGCTTATAAATGTTTCTTGACTAGTTCTTGTTCTTCAATTTTCTTCTCTTGAATACCCTGATTATTTTGAAATAGTCAAAAATCAGTGTCACGAGAATTTATATTTTATTGTTTCACCATGAATGCTCAGAGCATTGGCTCCACAAACTTAAGTTCCTGGAGAAGAATGTCGTCAACAAAATAAATGTTGTAGGAAAATTAGATAGCAATGCGAACATTCTACACGGAATTTTTTACCCCAAAAAAATGTAATCCGAACTACTCTTCTAGAATTGAAACTCAAGAGTCACATGACTAGTATTAGTTTTTTGACATTCAGAAGGGCACCCAACTGAGACTTAGGCTAGGGCTAAAAGCCTATGGGACCCTGGGTTGAAGCTAAATTTACACTTCTATTACTATACCATAGAGAAACTTGCCACTTATTTTGAGCACTATTGTGCCATTACGAGAACTAAAAATTACATTTGTAAATAAATGTACATATTCTTTTGACAGCACAATAGAATTATGTTACACAAAATACATATAACAAAAGAAAAGGAAAAAGGTAGAATGGGGAAGAGAATGGAAGAGAAGAACATTGAGATTAATACCTAGGTGTCACCAGTCACCTAGGCAATAGACCAGGCTATCAGCCTAGCTCGCCCAGGTGCTTTGACTACATTGGAAAAACTAGTTCCAATTCATTCCTAGAAGTGAAGATGCCATCTTACAGGCTGCGCCTACTTAGCGAGTAGGGTAACCTGTAGAGCTCTTATTATATGGAGTAGAAAAATTCCAAAAGAACACAGCAGATTTTCAAGTGAGCAGTGGCGTTAAAAACTAGCTCCAACAACCTATCAACTATTCAATCCTCATTGATTAATAAAACAAAGATATGAAGAATGAATTGCATCACAGTTATCTTCACTTACCTCAAGAGTGTTTAACTCTTTTCCTTTTTCCATAAATTCTTGCTTCTTTAACATGTCAACCGTCATCAGAACCAACTTCTGCTTCTGAATCATAGCATTCATCAGCCATTTCAATTTCTTCTTCATCAGATTCTTCTTCTGCATTATCATTCTCAGCATTATCAACCAAACTGTCAAGCTGGGGTAAAAAATCTGCAGCTTTATTTCGATAAACCAACCCAGTTCTCATTACATAGTGAACCTTATCCCTGTGGCGAGCAAGAGGATGAGGGTCCACCAGTCTTCCCCTACGATACCCTTCTCTCAATGCCACAGTTGTTGTCTTGCACTTCAGTGAGAGGTAGAATATCCCAGGGTACCTTGTAAATATTCGAGTAAACTTGTGCGGAAGATTCAAATCCTCCCTCAAGCTCCTCAAGTAATTCCTTTTAGTTTTCTTATAAATAGACAAGCTCAAAAATTCGTGCAGCACGCCAACAACCCTTTTCTCCATAAGCTCACTATTTGGATCAATTCCCCTTGAATCCTCATAAGGTGAAATATACGGCAACTTTTGAAACTCATCCATCCATGCCTTCACCTTCTTCTGTGCTCCATAACCCCTTGGAAAACTCATAGGGAACTCTAACGCCGCCTTGCCCTTCTTAAATCTCCCATAACCAACAAGACCAATACTACTAGCATTATCTGTGCTCAAGGGTACGCTCTTCTCGTTGATCTTCTGTAACATAGAAACTGAGAATTCTTCCTGCCACTGAACAAGTTTCAAACAGTCCAATCCATTTCTCCCCTTGACAACTGTAAATTTTTCTGGATACTTTTTAACTAAATTGCGGTCAAAGTCATTAGGCAATCCCAAGTCCCATTTCAATGAATGTAACGATTGTACAGGCACCTGTAAACATGTAAAACAATAAGTAGTTAGAAATCCAAGAAATAAACAAATAAATCTTGTATTTTTTCCCTTTAATAACACCGATAAAGCAAAGCTTTCTATATTTTCCTGCTCTCTGATATAGTTTCATAATTAAGTATACATGGAAATGTTACCTTTGTTATATAAAAATGTTGAAGGGACTTTATGGTGTCACAACCAAAGTTGTTTCACTATGTTCACATGCGATCCAAGCATAAATATTAACTCATGCAAATCACTGAGCTAAGGCTTGCCTCTTTCTACAATGGTGGAGGAGCCATTTGGTCAAGGATGACCTCCTGATCATCCCAAAACTTTTTCTCTCATTTCTCAATTACTTCTTCTTGACTACCATAATTTCAAAACAAAAAGGATTCACGTATGAACTGAAAGTTCGGAAGATAAAAAGGTTGAAGGCAACATTTTACCCAGATGTTTTTAAACAATATTCTGCATTTTCACTGAGCACATTGTATATAAATCATATTTGCAACTCTCCAAGTTCAGCTAATGATGACAACACACTAAACACGGGAAAAAAAGTCACTACTAAATTTGTAGGAAAGTCAGAGAAATATACAATGCTTCTTACTCCAATAGCCAAAATAACAAATTGTATAAACCCCAAAAGATAAAATCTCTTAGCAATTCTAATTACACATTGTTATAATAGAATAATACAAGGCATACACAAAATACAAAAAAGGGAATTTACCACTTTATTCTGGGTCATCATGAGCACTTTGCAAAGCCTCTCCACAGTATCACCTTCGCACTCCTCAAACACTCTCATTTCTCTCTCTTGCAGCATTTGAGCCAACTGTGTAAGCCTGAAACAGGGCAAGGACGGATATTTTGGGTGAGGGTACTCCTCGAACAGCGTAGGGTACCGTCGAACGAAGCGTAGAGTTGGGACAGTGAGACCCAACAGCTTTTGGGAATCAGAAAGTGATTTTGCAGTTAAGTATCCTGTAGAAGAGCGGGTAATAGCATCTTTTATTAGACATGCGGCCTTAAGGTCTGTTTGGACGTCGATTATATGGTCCAGTGAGCGGTTTTTCACCCATTTTAAACGCACCTTCACTATTGTACGGTGGTGTTGGAAATTGTATTGGGCTGATTTTATGAATGAGAGGATAAAGTTCTTTCCCAAGTTCATGAGTATAATAGTGTGGGTGTGCTTCTGTATTATGCACGTATTAGTGCTTGTTCAAGCGGATTTCTGTATGCCTGTACTGATTGCAGAATGAAGAGGGGGAGGGGGAGATTCGGTAGATGACGAACATTTTTCATAGCAGGTTGGCTATGTTTATATTTGGGCCTGTTATTTTGATGTGATCTGTATCCAAACTTCGGTATAACCTGCAGAGGCCCAATTTGAGGTTTCAAACAAGTGAGTATCAAAGCTGGTCGGCTCTCTTGTTTTTGCAAGTTTTAAAATTGAATTTCATGAAACAACAATGATATGCTTGATTTGTGAATCCTGCAAAAGCATAAATTTCAAACACATCAAATGCTCATTTCAACAAGTGACAAAATAAAGTTCTCAAACTGATTGTTCAAAGCTATCTACAAAAATGTATCCTGTAATAACATTTGAGTATTCATCATCACAGCTATTGAACAATTAATTGGCATCATTCTTCATGATATATGAAATATTCCGAGTTTAGAACATATTACAGTTGACAATTCGCCTAAAGTGGATTGTAATTAAACAAAAGGAATAATTCTAATCTTATACTCTGATTTGTTGGGATTGAAGAAATATATGAACCCTTTAAAAACTTGATCTACAACACAAATATATGGACAGAACTTTTGGTCAGGAACCCAAGTTTAACACTTTTTTATAAATAAAAAGATCCAAAGTTGCATATAAATTCCATTAAAAAGCCTATAACATGGAAAAAACCTTACTCAAAAGAATAAAATACACAGAAAGCAAAACAATATTCCAATAACTACAATTCTACAAAACAAGTATTCAAGCAATACATTACTCGAATTAGCAGATGCAAGTGCAGACAATAGATACCAAACATACGTACAGAAGCCAAAATGCAAATTTAAATCAACTGAAAGAAAGCCCAAATGTAAACTTCCATTGAACTGCATTTAGCAACAAGTAGTTGGGTCTTCCAATATGGGTTAGAAATAATTTTGTTCGAATTCAAATTACACTGTCTTTCTGTCACTAAATTGGGGCATTGGGTTAGAAATTTATGAAATAAGTTTCAATTCAAATTTAATGTAATCATTTCTAATTCTGATTCAGATTTCAAAATTCCATCCCACCAAACAAAGGTTCAATTTTTCACCATTTCAATCCACCCAAAAAAATGTATTCTACTTCAATATTCCGAAGATCAAAACCCCAAGTTGCATAAATTATCAAGATTAAGAAGAATAAAAATGAAAACAAAAACCCAAATCTCAGTGGTCAGCTTGAAGTCGCCGGGCGGGGTATAAAGTGGGTTGTGCCGCTGTGTACTCCGGCGGATGGAACTTGGAAAAGGGATATAAACTGGACCAGGCTGGAGATTACTTTGGGTCATTTCACTGGGCCTACAGAAGTGGGTTTATAACTGGATGGGCTAAGCATATCAACCAGTGAACATTAATTGAAGCCCAATTTTAGGTATATATTTAGGGAAAAATTCATATCCCGTGTGTAAAGTATACACCAATTCAAAATTCAGACAATAAATTTAAATTTTCAAATCTCAAGTGATAACTAAATAACTAAATATATTTTATTAATTAAATATATTAAGGGCATGGTTATACAATTAATTATCACAGTTATATACTTATAGGTCACAATTTATTTATTGATCACATATTATCAAATTAATCGGTCTCAAATTATTTTTCAATCACAAATTAAAAATATTATAGTTCACAAAATTTATTTATTAGTCACAAATCACAATTTTTTTGGATCACAACTTATTTAACGGTTACAGATTTTCAAATTAGTTAGTCACAAATTATTGAAATTTTAGGTCACAATTAAATAGTTGGTTACATACACCAAACACTTCATCCCATCCTAAATCTCAATCCACTATCAATACTTGGTCACAAATCAACCACATAGTTAGTCACAACTCATGATCGCCTCTATAAAACTGTAGAGTGAAGCAATGGAACAAAACCCCACGGAGTCATGGATGGACGACATAGCTAACAATTTACAAAGCATGAGCTTCAACTCCACCACCACAACCACCATAGACATCCACAACTCCACCAATTTTGCTATAAAACCAACACTTGGACCTCTTTCTCTGCCCACCACTTCTACCTTTCCTCTACCGTTGTCAAACCTTACTCCTTCACCACTCCATTCGATGACCCATGTTGGGACTCCATAGACATCCACAACTCCACCAAATTTGCTATAAAACCACCACTTGGACCACTTCCTCTGCCCACCACTTCTACCTTTCCTCTACCGTTGTCAAACCTTACTCCGTCACCACTCCATTCGATGACCCATGTAGGGACTCCATTCGTCGTTTCCACTACCTATCCCTCTTCAATCTTCGCTTTCTCCACTGCCTAGGCTCCGGCGATATCAGATCCTTCTACTTAGCTAATCTCAAGTCACTGTCCTTAGAAGAGCAGCCTAAACCCTCCCCGATGGCTCTCTTCACGACTAAGGTTATGGATAAGAAGAAACCCCGTAAGCAGTAATAAAGAAGGAACTCGCGAGTTGTAATAAGGTTATAACAGCTTCACTGAGCAGTGGCGCAAATCATGGGAGAAGACATAATGCACAGCGGCGACAGCGATGACGACGGTTCCAGTAGGTGGGTAGAGAGAGAGAGTAGGTATATAAATGAATTAGAGTCTGAGAGTTTGATTGGGTTGGGGATGTGGTTATATATATTAATTTATAATGTAATTATTAATATTAAAATATTAAATTGTCACATGATTTTTGATTAAATATACTTCATATCTGATTTTTGAAGTGTAATTTTTTTACCTACTTTAGTATAATTAAAGCCAGAATGAAGTAGAAAGGTGCGAAGCTCATACATGGCTTAAGTTCATACATGGCTTTGCAAAGTTTGCACATATAAGACAATTTGTTATACAAGAGAATATGATGCTTTGCTTTCTGTCTTGCTTTTTCTCCATCTTTAAATTATATTTACGTACACCATATATATCACAAGGTACTCACAATTTCCAATGATGCTGATTTTCTTTCTGTCCCTTTTATTTCCTGAGGAGAGGATAGGAAGGTGATTGAGATTAACAAAATTTAAACAAAAAATTAATCATTACTTTTAATAAATTTAGGGGTTGTTTGACATAGCTTTTAATAAACATTTTAGCAAATTTTTACAATGACTTATAATTAAAATAGACCTCAATTGCTACACGAGACAAACAAGCTTTTTTACAAACAATATCAGTACCAAATCCCAAGCAATCGAGTTGAAGACAGCAAAGGATTACCTGCTATGTGCTCATTGCATTCCTTAATCAAGTTAATAAACCTCGAATCTTCCGGTGCCAAAGAAGCACCAGTTTCCAACGCTGTCTTAGCAGTTTGGAATTCTTCAAGCTTAATACATGCCACGCTGTAAGCAAAAGACAAAATATTCAGCTGCCAAAAAGATTGATGACAAAGGCAAAAAGAGAAAACGTAAGCTTAATCATATTGAGTTTCCTTCTTTCTTATGTATTAGTAGAAATTCGTGTTGATCCAACAGAGACCGGTTCTTCCCCAATTAAGGAAGATATCTAGGGCATCTTTTCCACGTATGACTACGTGACACACAGACATCAGTTGATAAGTAAAAAAACCCCTGATTTTCTTATGAATATCAATATCTTTTTCCCTATCATCAAATATATTCTTTCACCCTTATTCCAGGGCAATAAAGGGAAGCCATAACTGCACATATTATCAACGGATTAGATTAATCAAAGAACGTCTAATTAGGGCCAGAGAACAAATAATATTAAACATCAAACCTTGTAAACAATACAGCAATGAACCTTAAAATGTTTGGAAGTTTAAAATTTCATCACAATCTCAGCCAGAATTTCCGTTAATCTCATAATATTTTCTTCATCGTCATAACGTCTCACTCGAAATAAATAAATAAATAAAACCGTAAAAAAGGTGAAAAATCGAACATCTCAATGAATAACCAGAAACCCAATACTAAACTCTGGTCTCAATGATGGTTACAAGAAGAAATGGGCCGACATTGTTAGTCCAATATCATATACGATTACGAAAACCCTTAAGTTCAAATTACCTTAGCCTACCCTAGTCTTCTGCAGAAATGGAGTGAAGACGTGGTAAGAAGAATTTTTACAAGAAAAATGGTCAAAAGATTCAATACCCACTTCAGAACAAAGCTTCAAGAACTCGTCCAAACCTAGCCCACCAAATTTGGAAGCCCATTTTGGGGGAATAAGTTGGAATAGCCACGCTAAAGATCTTTTTGTTTAAACGGCCTACCAAAATCTTTAAAAGAAAAAAGAATTAATAATTATTTAAAAGTCTCCAATGTCTACTTTATCTTCTCTTATATAACCAAATAAATGAAGAATTTTGGATCAAAATCCGACCCAGTCAAGCCCGTTTGACCGAATTTAAAAATTTTAAATAAAATTTTGATGGTCAAAGTTTTGAACCTTTAACCTCTATAGAAAAAAATGATCTCCACACCACTATGACATTGAACCATATTGTTTATTTTATGCAATAACCTATATATATATATATATATAACTTGACAAATTATATTCAAATTTACAAGGTTCAAGGATTTGAACCTTCAACCTTTAAGAAAAAGTTTATTAGAATGTTTTCCTCACCACTACGACATTGAACAACGTTATTTATTTCATTACAATAACCTATATATCTTGAAAAATTATAGTCAAATTTTCAATATCTAGGTATTTGAATCTTCAACCACTAAAAAAATTGATGTTTCCCCCACTACTAAGATATTGAACAATATTATTTATTTTTAATGCAATAACATATATATAACCCTATAGTTCTGAATATCTTGAAAAATTATAGTCAAATATTTCACTTTTATGTATTGAAAGATTAATTTTAATAAAGATGAATTGAATGTCTACAAAATTTATGATTTCGAAATATATAAATAATTAGTAACAATTAGCTTAAAATCTTTAATTTTATTTCAAATAATTGTTTTATATTTTTAAGTAATCATCCACCGGTCCAACCATTAAATTTTTTATTTTTTCCCCTTCATCCCCCACGTAAACTTTTTACGACGTGCAAGATATACTTTTTATATACCTTAAAAAATATAATTGTCGTTTTATATGCCCTAAAACGATACATATGTCATTTTAATTAAGATTAAATTTGAAACGATATCAATGTCGCCAAAATTATACTGAAACGATGATGACATCGTTATGTGTCAAATTCACGAAATAACATAATAACTTTCATATCATTTTAGTACAAATCTGATGAGTTCGAAATTGTTCCAATTCAAATCATAACTACAACGACATAGATATCGTTTCTTTTTGTAGAAAATGATAATTATATCGTACTGACTAAAACAACGATTCGACCGTCCACAACCACCCGTCTGCCTTCAACATACGTATGACGATCGAAATATGTCATCAAATGAGTTGATACCACTCGAATGACTTAGAAAGAGGGAACAAATCGTCGATTTTACGCATAACGGCATCTATGTCGTTTCAGTTATGTCGTTCTCTATGAACTGAAACGACATAGATGTCGTTTTAGCGTAAATTTCAACCGAAACGAGTTCGGCCTCACTAAATTTGTACTGAAACGACATGTATGTTGTTATGTTATTTAGTAGGTTTGGTACATAACAATATCATTATCGTTTTATTACAAATTCGACGATATTGATATCGTTTCAGGGCAAATTATAACTAAAACGACTTATATCTCGTTTCGGTTTGTATATATCGATACTTATTTGAACTGTTTAAAATGGATACAATAACAGCACAACTATTTTGTAGCTCTGACTGCGGGATATTCACACTGAAATATATAGAATTTCTGCAAGCGAATATGGACGTAAATACAATTTGAGTGGATTATGTATCAATATGGTGGAAGTAATTGGCCGCAGAGTTATTGGCTTGGGACTTCAAGCCTTAGTTTGTGTTTTGATATATGGACTGATATTTTGAAAACATTTTGCGGCTGGACCTTGTTCTTTTTGCTGGAGTAGTTATTATTCCTATAAATGTCGATATTTCTAGGATGTTGCCTAACCATTAGTTAGTGCATTTTGATAATTGTAGTGATTATGGATGTTGAATATAATTGAAATGTACATATCTTTCAAGTTTACATATTGTACACGTCCAGGATAATTGTAACGATATCGTTTCAGTACACACAGGTTCCCTGAACAAGTTAGAACGACATTGATATCGTTCCTTTGTCGCAAAACGATATCGATGTCGTTTCCATTCAAAAATTGCACGGATTATTGAAACGATATTGAAATCGTTCCTGGAATAGAAAACGATTTGGATATCGTTTTAGCGTAAAATACACACTGCTTCTCTAAACAAACTATAACGACATTTCTGTCGTTCATGTTCATATAAAATGACAATGATATCGTTATAGTGTTAAACCCAAGAAATAAGGTAACGATATCCAAATCGTTTTAGAACAAATTTGACAATATCAAACTCGTTTCAGATGAAATCGTGACTACAACGCCTTCGATCTCGTCTCTTTACGTTTGAAACGATATCCATATCGTTTCTATTAGACACAACGATTCAATCATCCACGACCACCCGACATACATCCATCATACGAAAGACGATAAAAATAAGTCATTAAGCGAATTTGATTTCACTTAACATAACTAATTGGAGCATTTGTGTTCTATAGTTGTTTATCACCTTTGAGTTGTTTCAATAGAAAAAAAGTGTCCATCACCTTTAAGGGCATAAGATAGAATGAAAGTGTCTCCGTTCGCATTTTTTGAACCATTTGAGTGTTATCAAATCACTTGATGCCCTCTTTCGATCATCAGATATATATCGAAGGTATGTCGAATGATCGTGGACGATTGAATCGTTTGGTATGGAAAGAAACGACTTCAGTGTCGTTTTAATTACGATTTTCACTAGAACGATTTCAACATCGTGATTACAATACCAATGTCGTTATTGTCTTTATTTGAACTGTAACGATTTCTAACTCGTTAAATTTGTACTAAAACGATATTAATATCGTTATTTTATTTTATATATTTTACACTACAATGATATCATTGTCGTTTTAGAGCATAGAAACGAGATCGAAGGTGTTTTAGTCACGATTTCATCTTAAACGAGTTCAAACTCTTCAAATTTGTTCTCAAACGACATGGATGTCATTACTTTATTTCTTAGGTTTAACACTATAACGATATCATTGTCGTTTGATATGAAAAGAAACGATGTAAGCGTCGTTTTAGTTATGATTTTAGATGAAACGATATGGATATCGTTTTTAATGAAATGAAACGATATCAAATTCGTTTGAGTTCTTATTCGACCATTCAAGATCATTCGACATACCTTCGACATACGTATGATTACCAAAAGAGATCTTCAAGTGGGCTAATAGCACTCAAATGGTTCAGAAAGAACGAACTGAGATACTTTCTTTCCATCAACATAATTTGAATGTGATAGAGAACTATAGAAACACAAATGTTCCCCTAGTTTCTTTTGAGTGATATTAAACTTGCTCAATGACCTATTTTTGTTGTCCTACGTACGAAGAATGTATGTCGGTGGCCATGGATGATCGAAACGTGTTTTTTATGCATAACGATATAATTCTCGTTTTCTGTAAAAAGAAACGATATCATTGTCGTTCTATTTATTATTTGAACTGCAACGATTTCAAACTCGTCAAATTTGTATTGAGACGATATGAATATCATTACTTTATTTCGTGGGTTTGACACCACGACATTTATGTCGTTCTAGTTACGATGTTGACTGAAACGAGTTCCAACTCGATAAATTTGTACTGGAACGATTGGACGTCGTTACTTTGTTAGGGAACGATTTCAACATCGTTATGAAACTCAGTGAAGTAGTGTGTATTTCATACTGAAACGATATTGAAGTCGTTGTTAATTACAGGAACGATGTCCATATCGTTACGAAAATCAACGTGTATTTCATACTGAAACGATATCAAAGTCGTTGTTTTGTTACGGGAACGATTTCAATATCATTATGAAGATCTATGAAGCAATATGTATTTCATACGAAAATGATATTGAAGTCGTTTTTTATTACATGAATGATGTCCATATCGTTACGAAAATCAGCGTGTATTTCATACTGAAACGATATCCAAGTCGTTTTTTTTGTTACGGGAACGATTTCAATATTGTTACGAAGATCGGTAAAACAGTGTGTATTTCATATTGAAACGATATTGAAGTCGTTTTTTTATTACAGTAACGAGTTTTATATCGTTATGAAAATCTTCATGTATTTCATACTGAAACGACATCAATATCGTTTTGTGTTTCATGAACGATTTCAATGTCGTTATGAAAATCTATGCATTTTTTATATTGGAACGACATATGCGTCAACTATAACAATATAAAAGTCATTTGTCTGTAATGTGAAAAAACACGATGACAAAAAATGACTTTAATTTTGTTCTAATAGCACGAAAGCGAAAATGACACAATGATTGCAAAATTCAATAAATCATTTTGTGCTTCCAATAAGTACAAAATAACAAAGTTACAAATCACGACAAATCACACTGCATATTTCCATTCTCAAACGTCTTCAACTGACTGCTAGTATTTAAATAGATGTCAAATTGAATCCATAACATATCCATGGTGTCCATAACTACAATTAAACAAAAAAATTGTAAAATTTCATCAGATATCAAACTTAGTACATTCTTGATAACGAGATATAAGTCGTTATGATTTTTATAAAACGATATGTAAGTCGTTCTGGACGGAAAAATGAAATATATGTTTCATAGTAGAACAACAAATAGAATAGCATTTGCGACTTTTAAGTCCTTCTCCAGTTCTCTTTCCAAATTTATTCCCTCCACATAAATAAGGGTTCAACAATAAATTACCATTATCAGATTTGAAGAACTATAAAAGCCTCAAGTATCATAAAAAGGCCGACAATAAAAAAAAGACATGAAAATAGGACAACAACAACCAAGCGATATATATCAAACAAGAAGGCAAAAAAGAGAGAATAAAATCAACTCTACAAAGTCCATCCCATTTCAGACATAATAAATGGAATCTTCCCAATGAGATTGAATCTATCGCAAGAATTTATAAATCAAATTATAAGTACATTACCTACAACTACGATGTAAAATATTTATTATGATATGTAATTGAAGCTCTTCCAATCATGGTAGCTAAAAAAAATAAAATTAAAATACAATAAGCATATTAGCAAAAAAGAGACATAAAATAAAATCACTTCAAGACATCTCCGTTCTAACCAGAAAATAGTCCATGAAGGGTATTAAATTTCAGAGAACACGTTCATGGAAAAACACCAATAGCACAATTAAGGGTATGGTCTTGATTTTGGCCTCCATAACCACGAAGTAGGATTCGAATCAACAAAAATAATTTGAATTTTTCATTTTGCAATCAACTCTTATTTGGTCTTCTCCTGTTTCTTTTCATTTCACCTTTCACATAGTTACAATATCAGCAAGCGATGCAGGGAGCAGGATCAAAATAAGATTAAGTTACATGTCTTGCAAAAGAAGCCTACACTATCCATTATCTTGTCATTCATTCAATATGAAGAACTTCAAAAAAAAAAAAAAACTAGAGGGATAACACACAAATTACAACACGTGATTCATAAAAATTAAAAAAGAAAGTAGCCAAAATATTGAAATTTAACATTACATTTTCTTCTTCTTCAAATGTCCATCAAGAATATTGTAAGTTTTGATTACTTACTTCAACCGAGTGAGTGTTTAAGAGGATGCTAATAGTAGATTTTAGGATTTGATGAAGAAGAGATGATGATGATAAAAAAAAAAGTTACAGAGAGTTGTCCATCCAATTGTGGAAGAAAGGAAGCCAAAATGGATTTAGGGCTAAATGGAAATTGAAAGGGGAATTAGGGTATTATGTCTTTTTACATGCAATGATATTTTAGTAATTTACAAATTGTATTTTCTTTTTCTTTATATCTAGAGGCCATCTAACTAAAAAAGATAGTTCATGGTCTTTTTAACTAAAAAGTTGCTTTGACTTGGCTTTTTAAATGAAGTCCCCATCTCCACTCTACCTCTAGGTCTCGAAGCCAATTGTTCGCCTCTAACGTTAATTGTGCCAATGAAAAGGGAAAACTAAATGGGTATGAAGCAATTGATTAATTGGGCGTGGAAATATGAAGAAAGAAAACATGAAAAAGAAAGGGAAAATAAGAGGAATAAAAGGTAGGGTAAAAGTAACGGGTCAAAGTAGGTAAAAATAATAATTTTTTACATTTTTTTAGGGCGTGCATTTGTGCACACCGTAAATAATAGGAAAACGATTTTTTATGGCATGCAATTGATGTACGTCGTAAATACTTTATGCAATTGATCATTTACGGCACACATTTTTTACATGTCGTAAAAAGTTTATTTTTATGGCATGCATCAATTGCACGCTGTAAACATATGACGTAAAAAATTATTTTTATTGTAGTGAACCTACCCAAAAAAAGAACCTTCACCGCCAACACCGCATCCACCACCACTTTGCACACAACCAACAAAACTCATCCGAAAATTTTCGGCACCAGGTTCTTACCAGATTTTCCTAAGATCGAGACCAACAAAACTCCGACATTCGCCGCAACAGTAGCCAAGTTTTCCCTAGATCCCAAATTCAACCAAGTTTTCCCTAGATCCTCCATCTACTCCGCTCGTAGCGACGATCGGCAGATGCCACTGAGCTCCTTGCATGGTAGTCCCTCATGCCGCACTGCAGCTAAGATGTTGCAATGTGCAGCATCTAAAATGTCGCACTGCAACGACGGCACGTCATTGTAGCTATGACATTTGCGGTGATCTTCGACGAAAATTTTCGGTAGAGAGAAGGAAGATGTTGGAAAGAGAGGAGACAAGGTAGATATAGAGAGGGAGAAGAGAATAGGAAAATGATTAGGATTTTGGATGGTTGGTTGGGTTGTGTGATTTTATATGTATATTAATTTAATTTTGTAATATAATTATTAATATTAAATTTTGAATTAATATTTGATTTTTGTATAACCAAATTTTAGATTTGATTTTTGAAATTGGATCTTTAAAAATATAGTTGGATGTAATTTCCCCTATTTATAATGCAAAATATAGCCTAGTTTAATTCTAATTATTTTAAAACTCGTTTTTTTCTCAAACATGTTTTTAACAACATATTTTCATAATAAAATATTGTTCACCCAAATTTAATAAATTTTTTTATTTTTTAACCATACATTCTTAAAAAATGTCATAAAAAAGGACATAGATGAGAAAATATTTTAAATTTAATATTAAAATAATAAAAACGATATAAAAAATGTTTTTCTAGTTTTGGTATCCAATTCATATTCTACACGTTTATCCTAATTGTGTCACGTTAACAGGAATATTTTCTCTGAAATACTGCCATTTGCATATGGAAATTGATGAGTTGTAAATTGCATGGGACACTTGTATGGGCGTGCAGACAGTCAAATAATTCATGCCTGAAATAAGCCATGGACTGCGCAGAATTAGGTTTTGCAATTTTTCCTCGAACCGTCCAAAGCCCACGTGTCACTTGCAAAGTTACATGCATATCTGCAATTTTCATTAATCTTTTAAAAAATAAACCAGTTGACATTTTAATTACGAAATCTTTCAAACGCACCTTTCCCTTTTAATTTACGAGCATTGGAAGCCATTGGATCTCTGGGTTTCTGCTTAAAAGTTTTCTTATTCTATTAATGTTATTTATATTATCAGTCACATTAAATTTATTGCAGTACATGTTTCAGGTTTCACTAATATCAAAAATGGATCTCCTTCGATAGAAAGTCTTGATATTTGGGCAGTTTGGTGAGTTGGATTTTGATATTTTTGTGCAAGCTTTTCCGATTTTGCATTGGTTTTGGGGATTGATTAATGGATGTGAAAACGCCATTGTTGCCCGTTGAAGAACCTAAGCTCAACAGCCAAAATAGTCGGAATTCAGTTGATCTTCTAAAATGTGATTTCTTGTCTAAACTACCTGAGAAAATAAGGAGAGGTCTTGATCCCGAGGCTCCTTTTCGCTTTGATTTTCTTACCACTGTTGCCTTGTCAAAAGGTATACCAAGTGTTCATGTTTTTTCACAGTATACAATCTTTCAGTTGGGAGTATTTGTTGTTTCCTCAGATTTCCTGGACAGGAAATTAGACTTGATTACGTTTTCAGTCTTGTTAAGGTTAGACAGAATAGAAAAACAAATAGTAGTTTGTACTAATCTACCTTCATGGTTATTAATTGTCACGATTATATATGATTGCCTCTCATCCGTTTCGATCATACGTTGAAAACATAAATTAACAAGATACAGTGTCTGTTTCGTCTTTCTCAATAGTTGGCATGATTTCATCTTGTATCAGGCGTGAAAGAATACTATGAAAGACAATTTGCCACCTTGAGGTCCTTCGAGGAAGTTGACTCAATTGATTCCCCCAATGTCATTGATGAGGAGCTAGACCGTCAAGAGCAAGCTCAACATGAAAAGGCAATGAACATTTCTAATTTGGCAAACGTCTTCCTGCTTGCATTTAAGGTACATGTTCATAGATTTAACAGTTTCTCAAGTTATCCTGCATCACACCCACTGCACAACGGTAATCAAACATTGTTATACAGCACTCGCTGGAATAAGTTGTAGTCGAAATAGAACTCTACCATGCTTTCTCTAGTTTTAAAGAGCTAGTCGTGTCACTAAATCAAGTATCCTGAATAAATTTCAGATATATGCTACGGTCCAAAGTGGCTCCTTGGCTATTGCAGCATCAACGCTGGATTCTTTGCTTGATCTTATGGCCGGCGGAATACTATGGTTTACCCACTTGTCGATGAAAAGCATAAACATCTACAAATATCCTATTGGCAAATTAAGAGTGCAACCAGTAGGCATTATCATCTTTGCCGCTGTCATGGCAACTCTTGGTAGGCAATGATGCCTCTTCTCTTGGGCTCTTATATTTTGATAACTAACATCTTAATATCTAAAAATGAACAAAAGTTTGCATAAAACCTGAACGTCCCTAGAATTGCCATAAATCACTTGCATAAGTGATTACTACAGAACTCGTTCCACTATGCTGTGTTTGAATATTATTTCTTTCATTTCAGGCTTTCAGGTGCTTGTACAGGCTGTTGAACAACTGATCAAAGCTGAACCTGTAGGAAAAATGACTTCAAACCAATTGATATGGTTGTATTTCATCATGCTGACAGCGACTGTAGTAAAACTCATTCTTTGGATTTACTGCAGAAGCTCTGGAAACAAGATTGTTCGAGCCTATGCAAAGGTCTTTTGCTATTGCTAAGTATTCACTTTCAAAGAGCAAATGAATTCATATTATTTCCACTCCTTTATTAAGTAGTAGTTCTCTGTACTCACCCTGTTTTTTGATTATGACATCAGGACCATTATTTTGATGTGGTGACAAATGTGGTTGGTTTAATTGCTGCTGTTTTAGGCAATGAGTTCTACTGGTGGATCGATCCTTTTGGAGCTATAATTCTTGCTTTCTATACTATTTCAAATTGGTCAGGAACTGTGTTGGAAAATGCAGGTTTCTCCTCATCCTCTTCTTATGTAGTAACGAGATAGTTAGACTAAATCAAAAACTTGAGACAGAATTGTACTCGTATCATCCAAAGGCTTTTCATGAAATAAGCTAAAAGGTGCACTTAGAAGGTCGACATAATTCATATCTATGAAATTTGTGTGGGTGAAATCTTGTATCTCGTACTGTTAGGAAGCAATGACATGGACATGAGGGTCACATATGACATGATACGGACACATCTACATGCAATTTTTACACTGATGTATTGGCGACGTCCAACGTTAAAAAATCAAAAAATAATTTGGACATGGTATGGTGATGTGTCGGATGCTGACTTGCTAGCCCCACGAGAAGTTAGTGCATCTGATCATATTGTTGTTGAGTTTCAATAGCAAAATCTAAGTTGACTTTTCGTGCAATATTTTTTTCAAACCTATATAAATTGATAAGAGAAATCGAGTTGTATTTTATAGTGTGATTTAGTATCTAATTGTCATATTGCTTGTTGCTCCCTTTCGCAGTTTCGTTGGTGGGACAATCAGCTCCTCCTGAAGTACTGCAGAAACTAACATATATTGTCCTAAGGCACAGTCCTCAAATCAAGCGGGTTGATACAGTTCGTGCTTACACATTCGGCGTTCTCTACTTCGTTGAAGTAAGCTTAATCCATGTTGGTTCCCTGTCAACACTTGTTTGTACACTCTCTTGAACCTTAAGAAGTAAACCTTAATTCAATTCATAGCACCGTTTCTATACCCTATTGAATTCTAGTAAGTATTCAAGAAAGAGTTCTAACTCTTTTTAACTTTGAAAAATATAATAGGTGGACATAGAGCTTCCCGAGGATTTGCCATTGAAGGAAGCCCATGCAATTGGAGAATCGTTGCAGATAAAGATTGAGAAACTTGCTGAAGTTGAAAGGGCCTTTGTTCATCTCGATTATGAGTGTGATCACAAGCCAGAGCACACTATTCTCAGTAAACTCCCGAATACCGAGCCTTAAATTCAAACGCGCTAATCATAAAAAGCACAGTTTGCTGTATTATCATCAATGTTGCAATGAGATAGACGTATGTTCGCTATAAAAGTACAAATAGCAAATGCACGGGTTGCATTTAAGTAATAAAATGGACTTTTTGAGTCTGAGTTGTCAATCTCCCAATGAATATTTACTTTCGATTACGCAACTTTAATCAGTTTAATTTTAACAATAAAAATAAGCGCACAATAAGGTTATATTTTAGAAAATAAGGAAAGATAAACTAAAAGTCTACAAATAAGAAAACATAAATACTTGATAATTTTGGAGGAAAATGTTCGATTTTTTAATTTTAATTAATTACCTCTCTTGAGCGAAATTAACCTTAATTGATTGGTTTAACCTACCATATCTTTATATCGATTAAAACTAAACAAGCGCATTAAATCTTGGGCAACTTACAAAAATACTCTTAATATTAAGGATTTTTCGAAAAAATCATATGAAACATATTTGGAAGTAAGAAATACCGTGTAAAATCAATTGTCACTTTTTTTAATAGAAAAAATGACAAAGTAAAAAAAAAAGTGACACTGAAAAAGTGACCAACTGTCACTTTTTAAAGTTAAGTGACATTTTTTTTAATTAAAAAATGACACACAATGTCATTTTTATTAAAAAAAAAAAATTATGTTTGTCACTAAAAAAGTGATAGAAATCAAGAAGATGATTGAAAAAAAGTGATAAAATACTAAAAAAAGTGACAAATTTTAAAAAAGTGGCGAATTCAAAAAAGTTGCACAAATTAAAAGAAGTTATACGGATTAGAAAATTGACACACAATAAAAAAGTGACAAACACTAAAAAATGACAAAATTCAAAAAAAGTGACAAACTCAAAAAAGTGACGATTTTTTGTTTTTTTAAAAAAGGGAACACATTATTAAGAAAAAAGTGACGAAATAAAAAAAAAAAAGTGACAAAAATAAAATTAAAAAAAAATAACAAAAATAATATGATGGTAATTTTCTCGTTGACAAAAATTCATCTATAATCAAATTCGTGCAAGCTAAGAAATCATCCTTGTATAAAACAATTTTCACTTTCCACGCGCATTCAGCCATTTCAACATTTATTTGCAATAGTATTTGCATACTGCTTGTATCTACGCTAGTTTAGCTTTGATGTATAACATGCCAAAATTCTGCTCTCAAGGGATTTCTATTCTCATGTTATAATTCTTGATCAACTCATTTGATTGCTCTACTCAATAGTTATGAAGCATTATTGTTTCCTAGTATTAATCCCTATACTCATAACATCGTCATGGTAGAACTATAAAAACCAACACATATATCAAACCATGATACATGATTTTTCCACTTTGTTTTTGTGCAATTACCAACAATACATGCAAGAAAGCCTCCAGTAGGCAGAATGTCAATGCCATCAGTAGCTTACACAAAGATATATAAGAAGACTAAGATTTTCAAGGACTAAAGTGGCAACCACCCTCCACTTTGCAGCCAGTAGAAACGGGGATTTACCGAGTCTTTTTCTAAAGTTGAGCGGATTGTTCCAGAGCAGATTTAGAATTCCTCAATATCCATTAAACATGTGATAATGATTAAAAATGTTTGTAACATGCAACAATCAAAAAGCAGCTTATAACACCATCCATTTATGCAACACTAGTAATCACGTTCTTAACATAATCAATCACCAACAATTATACCAAATTCCAACACAACCAATCAGCCACCTCAAGTCCCACCACCACAACCTCCACCAAATCCAGTAGCAAGTCCATCCCACCCCCCAGTATTGCCATTTCCACCACTTCCACTTCCTCCGGCTATACCTCCACCACCAGTAGTTTCACCACCAACACGTCTATCGATTGTACCTCCACCACCAGTGGTTTCACCTCAGCACAATAAATTACATTAAATTTATTGTGTATTTTGTTGCAAAATTCAAATTTTAATTTCATTTCTCATGGATCGACAACTTAGACTCATTCCAAATGTATGAATTGCAATGGAAACTAGTTATCAAGTTTTCACCACCACAATTTTCATTGTTTTCGGGTTAATGCTCTAGATGATGAATCCATCATTTGGTACCATTCTTCTTATAATAGGAAGGGTTGGAAAAAAGCAATATAACCTACAATGGCTACTGAATAGCCTCTCTCACTTTCTCAGCTACAAAGCCTCTGACATTTGAATTTGTTCTCCAAATCTTAGTCAATTCCATCCATGCTCAGTTTTTTTTGAACCTTTGTTGAAGGTGAAGACTGAAGCGGCCCCTCGATACAGAATCGGTGGGTGGCGCACAATGGTGTTTGTCGTCTCTGTATTTAGTGGACTGGGAAATTTTTGGAGTTTTGGGGATTTGTTTTAGTTTAGGGCGTAATTAATACGGGGATTTATGTGATGTTTAATTAATTCAGGGTATTAATCTAATTAGGTCAATTTTTAGAGCATTAGACCTAATTCCCTCTTAAATCTTTGCGAAAATAGCTCAATGGATTACCTAAAATTAAGAGTATATCTCTACCTCTTACACAAAATAGAGTTTCTACTATTTGATCTAAAATGTACAATCTTCTCTCAAACGATGTATAAATCAATAAACATAATCATTAAGTAGCCATATAAATGAAAATGAAAGAAACCCAATAATAGATACACATGAAAATAAGCATTTTAATATGAAAAGAAAAATATTAAAATTAATTGAGGCTAGGTTAAATTTCAACCATAAATCCAAACATAAATAATTTAGCCAATTTTATATATGTGATAACAAAGGAGAATATGCATACAATATATCACAAATAGAAGACATTAATGTAGAAACAACAAGATTAATAGATAAAAATCTTGTTTGTCTAGATTTGTGAAGACTCTTGATTTCCCCAAAATTTCTCAAACTCCTTAATTGATTATTCTTTACGTGCTTTATGATTTGTTCCAAAATACTAAAAAAATGGGAAGAAAAAGAAAGAAGAAAGAAAAGGAAAAGGAAAAGGAAAAGAAGAAGTAGAACCAACCCTAAAATTTGAAAAGCTAACCAAACGACTTTCAAGATGGTGCCTAGGCGCTGTTACAGTGCCGCCTAGCGCCCGTGCGCCAATTCTCTACCCAAAAAAAATGAATTTGACTTAATTTTGCAGCCAAGTCCCCTATATAATTGCACGCAGGTATCCTCAACTTTTATCTCGTACAATCTTGGTCCTCACATTTTGATTATTGTTTCATTTATGCCCTCTACAAATTGCATTCAAGGTCCTTCAACTTTTGAACTTGTTCGTTTTGGTCCACACATCGACAATTTGCACAAATTTGGTCATTTTCTCCTCATTTTTGCTTTGTTATATTTTTTGGGTCATTTTTACTTATAAAAACAATAATTATATAATTGTGAATAGAATTTCGCTCATTTTTGTCAATAATAAGTATATTTAGGTATTAAATAAGTATGCAAAAATACCCTCATCAACGTACATATGTGGGCGAATCAATGGAGATAGACTAACTTTGGGATAAAATAAGAAAAGGAGACTCCGTGGATGAAATTCATTTCTCGGAAATGCTCAACATTTGCTTGAACACTCCATGAAATAAATTGGTGTTGAGAATACAAAAATTTAATGAGTAGCAATATATTATATATGGTTATGGATGTTATTCCAGCAGGATTTATATTTAAACGAGTAATATTAAAAATTTCATTCTCATTCTTCTACTTATTTTCAACCACATATTTTTCAATAAAATAATATTTTTCATCACATCAATAACTTTTCCTTCTTTTTTAACCACACATTCTCCATCAATCTACTATTTCAGAGCACATTCTTCCAAAATAAAGATTTATTTCTTAAACTTTCAGTTAAACAAATTTATAATTTTCATCCATATTATTCTATTCCTCCCTAGTTGTTTTTTCAGGTAAATTTCATGAAATTTTAATTGGATCACTGAACTTTCAATTTAATTTTAACTAAGTCACTCAACTTTCAATTTTGTTTCAATTGAGTCACTAAGCTCTCAGTGTTATTTCAATTGAGTCGCTGAACTTAAATCTTGGTTTCAAATTTAACGTTGAGTAACCCACCTTATGGCAGTGGATTTGCCCACTCGACACTCCATAAAAGTGTGTAAATAAAAATACATCTTTAACATTTTAATATAGAGGCATTTTTAGAACCCTCATTTTATCAATTTTATGTAATGGGTGTCACACGGCGATTACGTGGAAGATCATTTATCATATGATTGTCAATTAAGCAGTTTTTATTAATTTAGAAGACATTAAGTGACGAAATGTGATAAAATGATAAAAGTTGAGCATGACTGAGATAGAAATGTACAAGTCTAATCTTCTGCCCTTAATGAACAGGATGAAAACTTTCCACACTTCTATCGTGCCCACTAGGGACAGGAGATCAATTCCATAGAAATGTGAGTGTGTCCAATTCTATGTTGGGGTATGAAGGGATCTAATATGCAGGTTTTGTGTAGCTAAGATACATCCAACTCATCGGATTTTACTTATGGGGGCGACGTGTAGTACGTGATTAGAATTTTCCTATCAACTTTTTTTTTAGGGAATCAAAAAGTTATTCTTGAATTGATATGAAGAATACGTTAAGTTGGCGTATTCGACACAATTAGATATTATTGCAACAATGTGTGATCATACATTGAAGTTGGGATATTAGAATAAAAAGATGAAAAAATTAAACGTATGTGGAGTTGGGATGAAGTAGAGGATAAAAATACTGGACAAGTATAAGTAATTAATGGTTATGGGCTGGGATTCGTTGTGTTGCATTAGGACCACTGACCACTCGATGATGCCAAAAAAGTAGGTGTTTATACATTGACATGAACACTCGCTTGTTTCTCTCTTGTTCCTATAATTCTATTCTATAGACTAGAAGGGAGAGGTAGAGCATAATTGAATTAATTAAAGATTGCTAAATTAACTGGACAAAAGTAGCTTCGATCGATGACTGTTGTGGCGATTTATTCTAAAAATAAGCACGAAAAATGTGTGGCTTATTTTGAATGCTAATGAGCCCACACCGAAAATAAGACGGCCATTTTTCGGTGTATATTTTTCTAGGAAAATCTTGAATCAATTTCCATAATTAGTAGAATTGTAAATTTAGAAAATGTATAGATTATAATTTTCAAGATGTGTGTAATTAAATATGTTAAAGTTCTCCAATTGGGTTGCAATGTTTTCTTTACTTTATGTATATGTTGGTCACCCTTTGTTTTTAATTAATTTATCAAAAGAAAGAGACTTGGGATATTAAGAGTTTGAAGATGTGTACATCTCATCTCTCATAAGGTTAGTGCAACATCTGAAAAGATGCCTTGGGTGGTCCAAAATCCAAATTATTAAGCTTCAGTTTCAGACAACAACATTAATATATTATACTAATATTGTTTTTTTTTTTTAAAGATTCAAAAGGGTTAATGTTTAGCTCCAATATTCAAGTTCATCAATGTTTGCCCATATTATTATTATTGACGAGTACAAATATTTAGCTCATGTTTGGTTTAACTAAAAAATTGATAAAAATTTAAATCAAAGTCAACAATGAATCATAAATTTTATGGAGTCCACAATTTTTATCAACTTTTCAATCACATAATTCATTAACTTTTATCAAAATCTACTAAAAATATCATTATTAGCAAAACTAAACATGAACTTAATGTCAAGAAAGAAATAAAAAAGATCGGGTATGATAATTTTGTTACCATACGTTGGCTATATCTCATATGTCATCCACACCATGCACACATGGGAAAACTAATGTTGTTCGTATATAGAGGTAAATGTAATGTCTCAATCAATTCAACTCGTTTGATCAACGAGAAACACTATCTTTTCGTCTTCATTCAACAAATTAACACACCAAAATCAAGAAGAAAAGAAGAAAGCAAAAATGTCAAATTTAAACTCTTTCACTAGTTAAAGATAAAGAGAATTAGGGTTCCCATGGATGGTGACATGATAGTTGTTGGTGGGGGGGGGGGGGGGGGGGGCGCTTAACAAAAACCTATCTCACGTCCACAAAGTAAAGGTTATATGTAAGACAAAATTTAAATTGCCAAGAGAAATTTCAGATTTTACATGTGCATGGTTGACTTTGTCCATGTTTGATTTTGTTAAAAATTAGATTTTTTTTATTTTATATTTTGATAAAAGTTGATAAAATGTGGTGTTGAAAAATTGATTAAAGTTATATGTCCTAAAAAAGTGTGATTAAAATTAATTGTTTTATAAAAAAAAAATTAGCTAAATCAAACATGAACTTAATTTTTTCATTAATTTAAAAGCATAATATGTATACAATTTTGATAAATGGTGACAACAACACTTGTCTTCAAACCATAAATAATATATGTAAAATTCATTCATTAAAGTGTGTATATAATTTTACAATAATATATTGACCAAAATGCCACCTTCATTAATATTTAATCTCCTTAGAGAAATATCAACCACACTTCATTCAGCCAATTTATAGGTACAATTTGTAGAGAATTGATAACTATTGATGTATACATATATCTAATTCTAGATACAGATGACTTATATTGCACCAATCGAGATGGTGATTAAACCGATTTTGTTTCGTAAGTGCTTGATGAGCTGATCATTAATAATCGAATTAACCAATTTTAATTAGTGATTTCTGTAGAGCAAAACTAATCATATTCACATGCTTGAATTTGTAATATCTTCCTTAAATTAAATAATTGGCGATGAAACAATTTAAAGCAATTAACACTTGAAATCAAATTGAATTAAATAAACATTAAACATATGCCACATATATTTCATCCTAACAAAAAATCAGTTATTTGGTCAATCATATAAAGGGAATTAAATAACAAAAAGATGAAAAATATCATTTGGTTTCAATACAAGGAATGGAGGGGAAAAAATATATAGGGATTTTTGTTCTTTGACACCCAACTCCCAACAATGGATCATCAATATCCTCTTCAAAACTTGTATAACTTCCGATCAATTGTGTTTTTCAAGCTTCAAATCCTAAACTGGGATACATATCTTGAGGATTCTATGAATTTTATGTGTAATTTAGCCTCATAATTGTATCTATAGCCTCTCTTTTTGTTTGAATGAAAGATTCTTGTTTTTAGACCTAAATTAGATCTAAAATGGAGTCCCAACAAAATTGAGAACCATAATATTAGTCAAATTATGATATATCAAATTGCTAAAATTTAATCTTTCTTTGTGCCATTTAGTCTTTGTTTTAATTCAGATTGAGTCCTTAAATATTATAATTGTGGTCCTTCAACTTCAAAATGTAACTCTTGGTCTCCAACTGCCAAATTATGTCCAACTTTACTCATTTTTTTGATAGAATATTGCTCATTTTCATCCGTTCTCGTCTAATTCAGGATTTTCTCCTAAAATAAAGGTCAGTATCCCCATCAAAAGTCATTTTTATGGTCAAAATAAATGTAATATTTACATTTATCAACAATCGAGTAAAAAAAAGTGAAGTGTCAATTTCACTATGTTACATTTTAGAATGAAAAATTGAATTTACAGATGAGTATGAAGTATGTAGCCAACATTGTCAAAATAGATGATAGGTGTATGTTAACGGTAACCTTGACCTTTATTTGCTGTATATAATAAAGGATAAAGCCCCTTGTCCCGGCTCAATGACTGGGAAACTGTTTTTTTCTCCCGGTCATTGAGCCAGGACAAAAAGCATGGTCCTATAATATATTTATTTCAAATTTATTTGATATGTTACATTTATACTTATTTCTTTTTGGGTTTCTATTATTTTCAAAATAAATTTTCTCTCTTTTATTTTAAACCAAACATTCTTTAATAAAATAAAATTATACGCAAATATAAAAAGTTTCCTTATTTTTTAACAACACATTTTTCATCTCTTGAACAAGCCAAATCCATGTAATTTTGGCCCCCCAAACAATGGTTTTGGTAAGGAGATTTCCAGTTTGATGAAATGTTGCTGTCTATCCTTCCATTAAGATACAAATCTAGAAAATCAGTAACTGTATTTATAAAATCACATGAAGAGAAAGAAACGAATTTAAATTAAATTAATATATAACTTTCTTGAAATGGTCCATGCACGAATGTAGCAGACTGTTGTGCAATATTACTCAAAATATGCACGTCATTTAATTGCTATTTCTAAATAATACTCAGCATACTCACAGAATGCTCGGAGTTCCTCATATACAAATATCAACACCCCTGCAGCCTCACATGACCATAATTCCAAGCCATGAAAATATTTGAAATTCTTGGATGTTATTAAGACGGAGTTCCATAGTAAAATATCAATTTTATTAAGATGAGTAGTCCACGTCTTCGTAGACATCTATTTCATTTCATGTGATATGTTGGTAATATTTTAAGGACCACCTTGCAGAATTAATGGCTCCTTCAATTACTTAAAATAAGTTAACAGCAAAAACCAGACAGCAAGTACTGTCAAATATTGTATGTATGTAGTATGTACCTGGTCCTGAGGGTTTCATCCACCAATAAACTCATCTGTTCACATCTCTCTCCCATTTCACTGATCAAAACAAATTAATGATGACTATCTCAATTAATCTTTTTTAACCATATGAAGTAATGTGCTTCACAGCATTGATTTCTGATTATCAGACAATGATATGGACAACTATTAACAAATGTTTTCAGCTCATAGTGAAAAGTTTTATCTTGTTTACTTGGAGAGAACATTACTTACAGCTCTCACACTTGAAGAGAATCATGATTAGAGTTCTTAAGTTACATCAATAAGTGAACAACCTTATCCCGTCCACGGTGGACAGAAGAACAGTTTCACAATTATTAATTCAACATTAACATAAAATAAAACGAAAATAGAAACCAAGAAATGTAAAACAAAATCCATTCTCGTATAAACATCAAAATTTAGGCCATATTCAGGGAATGGTTGAGGCTCCAATTATGCATGAGGTCCCACCATACCCTCTCTCAAGTCCCCTTCTACAAGACATTTTTCTCCCTCTTTCACATCTCTCTCCACTTCTCCTTAAACATTTTACAAACTGTACTCGAGATAAAAAGGTTCGTACATCCATGGAGAAGAGTGAGAAAGAGACTCGCGACTTCATGAACGTCGAATCATTCTCTCAGCTACCCTTTATTCGTCCGGCTCCAGTCAAAGAAAAGGCCATCAGGCTCTTTGGTAAAGAATTTGTAGGTGACTCATCAGCTAATGATGAATCCGAGCCTAGTGAAATTATTTCTCTAGAAGAGACTAAAACTAACGATAATGGGGATAGCGGTAGAAAATTCGAATGCCACTATTGTTACAGAAACTTTCCCACCTCTCAAGCTCTAGGAGGCCACCAGAATGCACACAAGAGGGAGCGCCAAAATGCTAAACGTGCGCATCTTCAATCTGCACTGATACAAAATGGCCTATCTGACCCTCACGTTTATGGTGTCATGAATTATCGCCTCGGCTCAACACCACCTGCAGCCATGGCTTATCATCATTCATGGAGCAATAGAAGCAATTATTCCTACGCTAGTGACTCAAGATTATACAGTACTCACCATGGATCCTACACACAACCACCTGTCAATGGGAGTCCCTCGGCCTTGTGGAGAGTCCCATCCCTTCAAAGCTCCCCTAACTTTATGCATCAGCTCCCATCGTTCTATGACGGTCACTTGAAGCCATCATCGAATGGTAACCCTAATTCTCGAAACCGGTTGGGATATGAATCGAAGCCAAGCATGCAAGATGGTCATGTGAGTTTGGATTTACATCTTTAGTAGTAAACTTCTCAACAGTATTGTTTCTTTTCTTAATTAAAAAAAGCATCTTGATAGTGTCACTTATTGCTACTATATGTGAATGACTTATCAGTTGGCTTTGCAATTAGCTCGTCTATTATTTTGACTGAGCTCATTTAAATATCATGCAGCTTGTCACTTCTTCCCTCATAAGTATCTTATTTATCACAGCTAAGTGTTTTCCGTGAAGAATGTATTGAAATGATATCTATGTTCGAAACTGAATCAAATAAACTCGATATATTAGTAATCCCATGATAGAAATGTCTTCTCATGAAGAATTCTTATGCAGTAATATGTAAATCAGATAATTAGTAGAGTATGGACAGATGGGGGATTGAAGAAGATCAACTGGAATTTGATTCAATTATAGCGAAAGAGACTTTTGTGGATGAGTGTACTCGTTTTACTTGTGTTTATCTATTTCATCGAAGATCTGATTTTTCTTTATTCAATTCGAATTCTATTGATGTGGCTGACCGCTGAACCACACAATACACGACAATTGACAATTTTTTTTTTCACCGTCTTGTTCTTGGTCCTTTCTAGTCATGTTCAATTCAAAGTGCCAAACATTCCATATATGTTTGCTACTCGTGTCTTCGCTTTGAAGTAGTTTATGAAAAATGGCTATTACAAGGATGAAATGTCATTAAGAGTTGCTGTGCTGCATTGATGATGGTACTATATATCAAGGACTGCAAATTTTTCCACAATGTAAATGTATTTTCGTCCGCTTCATTTTACTGTTATTCTACCCATTTAACTCTGTCTTCTACAGTATTTAGAAAGAAGAAATTAACATCATGAGCAAGTAAGAGTTGACACAGTAATAACACAACACAACAATGAGAAGACCCACAAGTTAATACATTTGACAAGTACACAAATACATGTACAGAAAGGCTGATAAATAAGGGGCAGTAAACAAAGACATATGAAGAGTACATGCATTAATTGTATGAATCTTAGGACCACAGTGTCTCAAATAGAGACCAGTGGAATTTAATAAACATCGGTCCACAACCCAATAAAGCTAGGAAACGAGGTTGACAGTTTGGACAGTGGGCAGATATAGTGGGTGGGTTAACTGGCTGGCTGGAGCCTGGAGATGGTGAGTGGGTGGGTAAGCCAGCTTTTACGAATAGAGATATGGATTGTGTTACAGGTACAAAATGGTGTCCAAAATTGTCAATAGAGCGCCCTTGTACACCAAGAATTATCCTATAGATATGTAACGAAGTTTACGCATAAACTTGCGCACGTACATTGTAATATGTTTTATGTCTTATGTAAAATAGTGTGTGGGGAGGTTTCGAATACAGTGACGAACAATATAATGGAACATTTCATCAATGTCAACTTGCGCACGTCCTATATAAAATGTGCGTTATATGCAGTGATGAACAAAATAATGAAACATTTCATCGGTGTTAATATTGAAGGCTAATTTAGAGGGCGACTGGGGTTCAATGAAACAACAAAAAATTTTCAAGAAAGCAAAAAGAAAGAGCCCAGAAAAAAGTACTAATGCTGCAAGCAAATCTAGGTACTCACGCTCATAAAATGTTAGAGCTGAAAAGCAACTAGGCATATCATGGGCAGAGAAACCAAAAGATTAAAGAGCATAGTCTATAATGGGTCTAATGGCCTGCGAAAATCCATAACACCGGGACCGCCAGAAAATATCTAGAATATGTATATCCCTACTATCTGGCGATCCACCATTTACTGTTCATTTGTAAAGCATTTTTTATCCACATTTTATCCATAGTCATCCACTATCCATCCACGTATCTTCAAAACAAAGGGGTACCATGAACTTCTTTTTACTCACAATAATTGACTGGGGAAAAACAAAAAAGGAAGCAATCACATAATTGTTGACTGGGGAAAGAAAAAAAAGGAAGTAACAACAATTGCTGACTCTTGCTTTTCCATGTTACCCATAGTCACTTGATTTTGGAAGGCGAAAAAGAGGACACTGCAACTTCACAAGTTCTTTGTTTCTGACTATAGCATCAATTTCATTTTCACTAGCAGGTTCGTGGAGGTTACAATTCAATACTAAATTATGTATTCTGCCATTTTCAAATCTGAGATCTATGTTCCACTGAAGAAATCAATTCAACTTGAAAGCTGAGAGAAAAGTTACAGTTTCTTCATTTGAGCTGCGGTGGAAGTTTTCCAATGTTGCAAACCATAAGCAAGTATGTTCCCAATTTCATTAAAATATATTTTCTTTAAAACACACACACACAAAAACACACACATATATTATACATAAGCTTTAATATGTTCTCAATTTTATTTATTTCTGTTAGTTTTTATATATTGTATATACGTATGCTAATATATATTCGTAGGAACATTAGTTCCACTCAAGAACAGAATTATATGTGTTAATAGTCTTCTTCAATTTCCGTTGGTTACTTTCAAACTCAACTATTTCATAGGTTAGCATATTCTTCTGATAGATGTTCCGAATACAAGTTCAGATGTATTTCTCATTGCCAACAACAAAATCAAAGGCAGGAGATCATCGAAATCGACTTCGAATTGGACGCATTGATCGTCGTAAAAGAATAGATGATCATATGTTATCCGAAAATAATAATTTTGACCATGTGCAAATGCAACATTTTATAATGAATCATAGTTTTGACGATTCTGAGGCTTCTATTTCAAACCAAGAGTCGCATGATATTTGCAATTTTACATTCCAAAAGTTTGTCTTACTTTCTCCATCAATATAGAAAATGAACCTAAAAGGATCCAATGTTCTGCTATGTGACGCACATCAAAGCCTCTGTTGACATTGTAATTTTCTTTCTTTATTTATGTATATGTGTGTGTTCATTCAGATTTTTCTTCCAATTGTTATGAGTTTTGTTATTTTTCTCCACTCTTGATGGATAATAAAGGCGAGAACAAAATTAAGTTGTTTAATTTCAAATGAAATTATTGGTTGCGGGTATGACTTCGCACTGTACGAGTGAATACTTCGCACAGTGCAGAGTGTGGAGCGAAATCTCAAAGTATTCACTCCACATTATGCGGAGTATGCGCTATGAGGTGTACTCTGCGCACTTCACGGAGTGTGACTCTACGCTACGTTTTGCTACAAAAAAATAATTTTATATTTTTTTCAAAGAATGAACATTCCATACATACATGTCGGTCCCCACGACCTGATTGGGCAGGTCGATCCCCTCCTTTCGGGGCGTTACAGCGTTGCCCCATTGACCCTTGCGACCTAACTCGACAAGTCGATTCTCATTTCGAACCGACAAACCATTTGCATAACAACAATAAACAAACAAAAAAATATATTATCTCTAAACTAATGATTTTCTATTAAATTTGAAGTTTACTTAATAAGGTGGTATTCCGATGACCCCAGTAAACTTTAGCAATAAAACTTGATAAAATTTTATTCCGGAGTTAGTGATTATGCATGCACTTGAATAATTTTTTTCTCCATTTTTTTTACCTTTAAGATTGTGTTAACGTATCATTATAAGGGAAAGACTTGTGCATAATCATTAGAATACTGAGGTTTGATTCTAATATTTGTATTACATTGATTCATTTTTCAGACATGTATATTTAACAATAAAAAATGTTATTTATATTCCTTAATGTTACATTTTGTCAATGATATCCGTGTATTGCACGGGTCAAAAACTAGTAATATATATAAGAAAGAAAAGAAGTGATGCGATTTTGAGATTGCTGAAAACGTGTTCTTTTTGTCAATTTGAAAAATTATTTTCAAAAAAAAAAAAAAAAAAAAAAATAAAGTTTTAGCTTGGTTTTAACTGAAAACAACCAAAACGACTTTTTGAAATTTTCAGTTTTCTTTGTAAATTTAAACTCGTTTTTTGAAATTTGTTTATGAAAATAGGTAACTAAACATGTTTTCGGTGTTTTCGAAAACTGAAAATTGAAAATGACATGAAAACAACAAAGAGAACGAGCCTTTAGTGGTGGGGGTAAATTTCCGTTTTTGATCTCGATAATATAGGGGCTTGAATGTGTTGACCCATTATAACTATAGACTAAAAATTGTTACATCTTCTTAATCAAGAATACAAATATTTTTTGCTTTTAAATCCTCATATCATATAATTGTTGGGAAAATCGTATAGAATATTCTAAAAAATATTTGGATGAAAAAACGTGTCCTTCCATATGAAGATCATGACTTTAGGTATGATTATTTTTCAATGGGAGTGTCTCTTCATGTATAGAAATAAATTACCAAGAGATCAAGTATACTGCGTATCGAGGGGAATGTACTTAAAGCCTATTATGTAAGAATCTTTGTATTGGTAACACAACTTTGTTGACTGGAGATCCTAATATCTTAGTTCAATGGAACAATTAAATTATGAATATTCAATGAGTACTTAGGAGTTAACTCCTAGCTATTCCTATGATAAGAAAATTGTTATTTGCATAAAGTTTTAGGTTAAATTATAATTATAATGATTTCTATATCTTGGACAAACCAAGTAGTGTATGACATGTACACATATATAAGTGTGAAGTGTGGCTCCTTCTAAGAAAATGTTTCAAGACTTGAATTGTCTAAAACACTTATGAAACACAATAATTGTTCAATGAGAACTTGAAAATGTTAAGGGGGGTTATTATGTGAGTACTATTGTCTTTGTTTACATTAATGGTTGACAGTTCGAGACATCGCGTTCACTGATTAACCAAGTAAATTCGATAATATTTCACTACGAAAAGTTCAAACCCATAAGTACCTATCCAGATGCAATAACTTTCTACTTGAACTCTCTTTAGCGTCTGTATATATAGTCATTTGCATTAATTTTCATTCATGTTGGAGATTGTTAGAATTTTTTATGATCAATTTTAAATGATTATTTAAGTGGAATTTGTTATTTGGTGACTTAGAAATTAAGCCAGATTTAAGTCGCTCAAATACTTGAAATTGTAGGAAAATCGCATAGAATATTATAGAAAATATTTGCATGGAAACGTATGTCATTCGATATGAAAATCACTACTTTTGGTATGATTATTTTTCGATGGATGTGTCTCTTCATGTATGGAGATAAATTTTAAGAGACGTTTCTTTTTGTAAGGTTGTTTCTTTTGAGACAAACATTTCCAGCATCTATATAGAGATCCCCATGTGTTAGAATTTTATTTATTCATTCATTTTTTCTTCATTGTATTATCATATTAATGCATATTGACTTCAAAATATTGTGAGCATTCATTTGAAGTCGAGTTTCATATAAAGAGAGTTCAAAACATTAGAAGGTTTGTTGGTCTATGTAATTTGGAGTGCTCCTATTGCGAGACATAGTCATTGTATTTTGGGAGACGAATGCTGAAAAATCGTTAGCATCCGTGTGAGACATTATCGTCTTGACTCTTAAGCACAAAGAATTCAATTCTTGCCTTGACCAATTCATTTTCATGCATTTCTTCTTGTTACTTTGTGTTCGGTAAACAAAACTCTATTTGATTTCACGCATGTCAATGGTACGTTATTGAAATATATGCACGTTTGATTTAAATTTTCCCAACAATAATAAGGATCAACTATAGAAAACTGAATTCCAAGAATTCATCAATAGATATACTAATCCTAAGACCTAATGTCTAAATTCATAACTATTTCCACATCATAGCTGCTTTAGTTGTCGTTTTTCTTCATAATCTTTTACCCATAGTCTTAAACTAACATAGTGAAGAAATCCTGAATTCAATTAGGAGGCCAAAGTAAAAATTTTGCTGCTGTTACTACCATGTGCAAAGGTATTGAGACTTGGATTTTATCTTAAAAAATCAACATTGCCTAATATACCATTCAAGTTACAGAAGACAAACCTATTTAACTCCTAAAATATCTAGGTACAACAACAATTTCATTGTGTAGAATTGGAGTAATATTCCACTCCAATTCAACATAAGGTCTTTACTAATTCAAACCATATATGGCACTTTAGTAAGGAAAATTGCGTGGCATCATATTGTATAGGGTTTTTTAATAGGGATTTGCTACAAGTACGGCCCCTGCCAAGTTACACACACGGGGGGTGCACATTTTTTTTATAGAGTGGGTCGGGTGGGGCCCACCGCTACAGTGAGAAGCCTATAAGACCCCTGTGAAAAAATTGTCATGTGCGCAGGGCTTATTCTTTTTTATATTATGATGGTGTTTTTAGCTTTTAACCAAAAGATTTAATTTTGATAATCTAATTAAACTTTGTTAGCAATGATTTTTCACAAATTGATTTGGGCTTATATTTCCATAGCTGCATTGGTTGGCCCAAAAGATCCTCTTGTGTAACTCATGAATATGACCTTGGCATGTACAATAGATTCAAGGGAACAATACATAAATTCTACCTATTAAAATCACATTTCAAAACTAACAAACTTGTTAAATTATCTCAAAATTCAGGTGTTAATTCCAATTAAACATATATAGTATATAATTAATTATCCCCACCTCACCCACCCCACAATTAAAAATTTTCAAAAATTTTAAATCTGAAAATTACACCACCCCGGACCCACCCCCACCCCCACCCCACCCCACCCCACCCCAACAAAGAATTCCCAGAAATTCAAATATGAAAACCACACTATCCCGGACTCACCCTCACCCCCACCTACCACATCCCACCCCACCAAAAATTCTCAGAAATTCAAATCTGAAAATCACACCACCACACCACCCCACGAACCCACCCCACGTTACCTTCCAAAAAAAATTTTAGATTAAAAATTGGAAACTACACCCCCAACACAGAATTGGTCACAAATGGTCACAATTAACACAGAATTGGTCACAATAGATCACAATTAAGCACAAAGACATGGTCGTGTCTCCGTTAACAATTGGTCACAATTAACACAAAATTGGTCACAACCAATCACAATCGGTCACAATTAAGCACGGAAACACGACCTCCGTGTGACATGGAGACACGTCCGTGTCTCCTTGTCTCTGTGCGACACGAGTCGTGTCTCCGTTATCAACCAGTCACAATTAACACAGAATTTGTCACAATCAGTCACAATAATCACAAATTTAGACCAACACCATCAAGAAAATCAGGAAGACCAACTTCAATCAAACATAGGCAAAATGTGGTAGTATACAATTACGGATTATGCTTTCGTATTCCAATAACTCAACACCATTGAAGCCAAAGAAGATACGAAAATTATTTACAAATAATATGTGACAACCACCAAAACTTGTGACAATCACCTCATATTTAAGTTTAAGAACTTCTCGAGTTCGCAAGATAGATTACACTACTCTACATTGTTAAAAATGAAAACTAAAACTTATTTATTTATTTTTATCATATTACAGTCTTCAACAAATCATCGATTTGGCAGGCTTGTGTGAAGTTGTGTTGTAAAAACTCGAGTTTCATTCCACGTTACATTAACCAATATTTTGGATCCCACGTGTAACTAGTTCCCGTTGTTTCCCGTTGATTCACAGTTAATTAAACGATGTCGACCATGGCTTCTCTGTGTTGTTCATCACCATTGTTGCCCAAAAATGGAAACATTAGAATTTCTGCCATGGCTAAGCACACTCCATTAGCTTTCTACTCTTTACTGAAGATCAATCAGAATAATAGCAAAATCAATCAAGAAGAGCATCACCACCACCAAATCCCCAAATCGCCACCACCACAATCCCCAAACTACTTAGGAAGAAGAAACCACCCCCAAATCCCCAAATCACCACCTTCCCCATCGTCTACCGCCACCACCACAGCCATGACCTCCACTTGCACCACCAACAAAAACCTCACCACCACCGCAAATAGCATCAACACCACACCACCCGCCGCTCAGGTCTTCTTACTCTGGGTGATGTCGATGCCGCTACTTGTGTTAAGTTGGAGTATCGTCAGTGCTGTAGAGAGAAGAGTTAGAAAGGCGAGAGAGATGTAGAGAGAGGAGTGACTGGCCGCAACAGACGATTTGGATGACATTGATGTTCCAGCTAGTGTTCCAATTGATTTGGAACAAGATGAAGAACTGACATTAAATATTCCCTATGCAACCGGGAAGAGAAATGGGAAGAAGCATGCAAAATGTTGGGATCATTTCAAATTGGTTCCCACTAGTCGTGTGGTCGATGGACTTCGAGAAACCAAAGCAGTATGTAAATACTGCCAACAACGACTGACATGGCAAAAAGGCATTGGAACCACCCACCTCAACCGTCACTAAAAATCATGTTCGGCCAAACATGGGCTTCTTCCAGCTGGTCAAACGCAACTACAATTTGACATTCCACAAGTCGGTGCTACTACGCTACTTTCTACATGGATGTTTTTTGAGGAGGAAGCTCGAACAGGAAAGGTGAAGTTCGTTGCAGCGACGGAGTTGCCACTAGCAATAGCGGACATCCAACATTTCGTTAACTACTTCAAAAGATATCTTCAACCGAGGTACCAAGGGGTAAGTCGAAATACTCTTCGTTCTGATACAATTACATATTTTCTTAATGCAAAGCAACTATTGATTTCGGATTTGGAAAAATATGGGGGTGTGATATCTTTAACTTCAGATGTGTTGGAAATGATTAATAAGATGGGTTATATGGCTGCAACTGCACACTACATAGACCCACTTTGGGTCATGCATAAAAAAATTATTGCTTTTAAAATTATTGAGTATCCGCACAACGCTCAAACTATATTTAATGCTATTATGTTAGTAATTCGAGAATATAAATGTGAGAGTAAAATTCGTTCTTTCAAGTTCGACAACGCTACTGTAAATAAAATTGTTATCGATAAATTGCATAGAGATCTTAATCCTGATTTCGGTGGCTATTTATTTCATATTCGATGTGTATGTCATATTTTTAATCTAATAGTACAAGACGATTTAAAACATGTTAATGATGAAATTAATCGAATTAGGAATGCACTTATTTATATCACGTGTACACCTAGTAGAAAATAAGGATTTGAGGATTTTTGTGCAGAATCTGGGATGACGAATACAAAAATCTTTATTATTGACGTAGGCCATAGATGGAACTACACGTACTTATTACTAAAATCATGTGAAGGTTAAGCATATATTACTGAATTTTATAACAATAGGCACTTTAGAGACGAAGATGATACTATTTTGAGTGAATCCGATTGGAATATAGTTATTAAAATAAAATAAAAAATTGACAACTTTTAATGAGTCTACAAATATATTATCTTTTGTTTATTATCCCACTAGTTGTATGGTTTTTGAACGTTTTTATATAACTACTAGAGCTATTGGTAGATTTCAAAATGATCCCGATTTTCATGCTGTTATATATTCTATGGAATTGAAATTTAGAAAATATTGGGAAGAATTACCTATGTTATTTCCTTTAGCATGTGTCATGGGCCCCCAATATAATTTATCGGGTACTAAATTTATAATTGATCAAATGTCAAATGTTTTAACTTTTACTACACCTATTACTTATGGAAATTTGGAAACGACGTTCTGTGAAATGTATGAATTATATGCTTCACGAATGAGTACACATATTAATCGTGTACCTGCACACACTCCTCCTACCAATTTAACAGATGACCTGAAATTTTGAATTTATTTGAAAATATGCACTCGTATAGATTTGATGCAACTGCATATGCATGTGGTTCCTCTAGTAGTAGTAGTTTGGCTTCCACTGCATGTACTCAAACTTCCAGCCGTAGTCAAAATCCAAATGCGTTGCCATATGAATTAATTGATTACTTTAGTCAACCTTTGCCTACTAACAAAGTAACTAGTAAAAGTTCAGAAAATGTCTTTCAATTCTGGCGAAATAACGAACGCCGATGGCCAGTAGTTTCTGCAATGGCAAAAGATCTACTAACACCTCCGGTTAGCACTGTAGCTTCGAACTCTGCTTTTAGTGTAGGGAAAAGAGTTCTCTCTGAGGTCAGGAGTCGACTAAAAGAAGATATTTTAGAGGCGTTAATGTGCGTGAAGGACTGGAAAGACGCTAATTATCAAATTCAAGATAAATATGCCGAAATTGCATGTAACCAAGTGATATTTAATTTCACCACACTCATCACATTATTTTATTTTCATACCTTTATAATTTTTTTTTCAAAAAAATTGTACACGTAACAAGATGTTCGTGTACAATTTTTAACTCCGCCTACTCGAAATTGAAGTAGCCGGTCCCAAACCCGGATAAAGGAGGATAGTTTATCTTTTTTTTTTTTGAATTATAAAAAAATAAAAATGTTAGTAGGAAATAGTATATGTAAAAAATTGTTTACAAAACGTGTTTATATATATTTTTCTTTAGGTTCTCGTTTATTAACAAATAAAATTTTATTCTTATTATTTTAAAAATAAAAATGTATATTTAAAAAAAATTAGATAATGTTTGTGTGT
This sequence comes from Fraxinus excelsior, assembly GCA_019097785.1. NCBI lineage: Eukaryota > Viridiplantae > Streptophyta > Magnoliopsida > Lamiales > Oleaceae > Fraxinus > Fraxinus excelsior. The sequence continues at coordinate 52,418,694 of CM032623.1, read as the reverse complement.
GTGTGTGTGTGTGTGTGTATATATATATAAGTTTAGTAATTTAATAGTTATAAATTTAAAATAAAAAAAAATTAACGAGCCGAGCCGCTCGGCTCGTCTTGGGCGAGCTCGGGCACGAGCCGAGCTCGCCCAAGCTGCCACGAGCCGAGCTCGTGACCACTAACTAATATCATTCTAGTCAAATAATGAATTCCAAGCAACGAATATTTGAAAATTCCTTTCCTAGCGTAATGTCCCAATTGTTTGAGCACTAGGAAAGGGATTTCAAGTCTTCGTTGCCTCCTTCTTGAAATAGTAAAAGAGAGATGTTTTAAACCACTATATATACAATGTATTGATTTCTCCATTTTTCATTTGTCCTTTTATGTTAATTCTTAGCTATGTGAATAATAATAATAAAAAAAACATAAATAATCGAGCTTGAAGAAAGGAAAATGTGTATGTAAACTTTGAACAGTTAACTGAATTAGAAGAAGTAACAAACAAATTGTAGTGGACAGAAAATAAAATATTACAGTTGGTAGAAAATAAAATTAGCGTCTTTGAAGCCGGGGCCTGTGTCCAACACAGTGTCCTTAAAGCAATATTCGCCCCCTCACGGAAGTAATGCGAGCACTTGCTTCCCAAGATACAGCGGCATGAACTGCAGTTTGTGCAGTCGAACTGAACGAGTGTGCCGGAACGGAATCACCAAGTGACTGGAAGACGACAGGAATTTGAACAGGAAGCAGAAAGATTTCGTGCTTGTTGTGGTGTGTCTGAACTGAAGAGATTGTTCAGTATATATAGGCAAGGAGGAGCCTTTGCCTCTTAATGCAGCCATAACTCCAGCCATAACTCTGCCATTTGAATTCTCACGTTTTGGAGTTACAAAATAAATGAAAATAGTTTTCAGGTTATGTTTTAAATGGAAAAACGTAAAAGAAAATTTCCAAAATGTGGTTTGCACTTGGTGGCCAATTTTTGACTCATTCGGTCCGACATTCGTGTACGCGGTCGCGCCCGCACACAAGTTCAAGGCTCGAACGCCAAGTCGGTCCAAGATTTGCACCCCCCTACGGGCGCATAGGCCATGGAGGAGTCTCTATGCAACAAATGGTTACACCTTACAAATGGTTAACCATATATAAATTGGTCCAAAAACTAATTCTTATCCTATGTGGGATAACTATTTAAGTTTTCCCACTTGCCACTTTCTTTTTTCTTTTTCCAATGTGGGATGGTACTATTTATAGTCCCCATATATTCTCACTTTTTCATTTCTAACCAATGTGAGATTGTTAATCCCTTTTAAGGCTCAACTTCAAATCCCAACTTTGAATTAATGTAGGATTAATTTCACATACACAAGTAAAAATTCATTTGCCAAATAATATATTTTCCAACCATCCCCCACATGAATGAAAATTAATAGAGATACGGAATACTTGGTAACAAAGTTCCACAGTTGAAACCTGCATAGGATAGGTAGGTGTTACCCTTTGAACATTCCCTTATGAAAATACATTTACTTTACTAGCTGATCAGTAGACGTGATGTCTTGAACTGTTCTGCGTTTTGTGTAAACGATGATGTACCTCACATAGGATTCTTTCTAACACAATTCAGTTCTCATGGTTATGTTCGTTTGTGGCCATGAACATATGCCTGGTTCAGTGAGAGTTATTAAGAATTGAGCCTCACAATTCCCTTCGAAGCGGCCCCACTTCTCTCTCACATAGTTGATTTCTTAATTAAAAGTAACCCACATTACTCCGCTCGGATTTTCGACGCATAAGAATCATTAAAAGCCTTATTGCTTATCCTCTTCCCACGGGCATCACTGTTATTACAGGAATGGACCGGAGATAACCCCCACAGTGATATAGTTAAGTATTTGCAATTAGGTTTTCTCATTGAACCTAGATCTTGAGATCTCCAGTCAGCTAGGTTGAGTTTCCACTACAATAACTTATTCTTTTAGAGGCTTAAGTCCCATTCCTCTTGTGACTTTGCAACTAACTCTCTATTTAACCCTTTGGTTAGCGGATTCGCAATGTTATCTTTAGACTTTACATAGTCAATAGAGATAACTCCAGTTGAGAGTAACTGTCTTATGGTATTATGTCTACGACGTATGTGTCTAGACTTTCCATTGTACATGTTGCTTTGTGCCATTCCAATCGCAGATTGACTATCACAATGTATGCAAATTGCTGACACAGGTTTTGACCATCTTGGAATATCTTCTAGGAAATTGCGTAGCCATTCAACCTCTTCACCACATTTATCTAGAGCTATAAACTCAGATTCCATGGTAGACCTCGCAATAACTGTTTGTTTAGAGGATTTCCATGATATAGCTGCACCTCCCAAAGTGAACACAAATCCACTAGTAGACTTTGAGTCTTTAATATTAGATATTCAATTCGCATCAGTATATCCTTCAATAACTGCAGGATATCTGGTATAGTGCAGTCCATAATTATGAGTATATTTCAAGTATCTTAGTACTCTTACTATTCATTTCCAGTGGTCAGACCCTGGATTACTAGTATATCTACTCAGCTTACTAACTGCGTAAGCGTTATCTGGTCTTGTACAACTCATTAGGTACATAAGACTTCCAATTATTCTAGAGTACTCTACTTGAGAAATATCATCGCCTCTATTTTTCGATAGATATTGACTTGTATCTATCGGTGTTCTAGCCACCCCAGTATCATCATTATTGAATTTTTCTAAAATTTTGTCCACATAATATGACTGACTTAGAACGAGTCCGTCTGATGTTCTTGAAATTTTAACTCCAAGAATCACATCAGCTAAACCCATACCCTTCATGAATCTTGAATTCAACTTATTTTTAGTAGATTTAATCATCTTATCGTTGCTACCAATGATGAGCATGTCGTCAACATAAAGACATAAAATAACATAACCATTTCCCGTGTCTTTGATGTAAACGCATTTGTCACATTCATTGATTTTAAATTCACTTTCCATCATGGCATTGTCAAATTTTTCATGCCACTGTTTTGGTGCTTGTTTTAAGCCATATAATGACTTTACCAATTTACATACCTTGTTTTCTTGTCCTGGTACAGAAAACCCCTCAGGTTGTTCCATGTAAATTTCTTCTTCTAAATCTCCATTTAGAAAAGCAGTTTTGACATCCATTTGATGTACTTCGAGATTGTACAAAGATGCAATCGCTAATATCATTCGAATGGAAGTTATTCTCGTTACCGGAGAATAAGTGTCAAAGTAGTCAATGCCTTCTCGTTGCCTATAACCTTTAATTACAAGTCTGACCTTGTACTTATCAATAGTTCCATCTGCTTTCATTTTCCTTTTGAAAATCCATTTGTAGCCTAGTGGTTTGCTTCCGGGGGAAGATCAACCAGCTCCCATGTATGGTTTTGCAGAATGGAATCTTTTTCACTTTTAATGGCTTCTTTCCATTGAGGACCTTCTGAAGAGTTTACAGCTTCTTTGAAGCTTTGAGGTTCAATTTCTAGCATGTAAGTCAGAAAATCGGGACCATAAGATTTTTCTGTCCTTTCTCGTTTGCTATGTCTTGGTTCAACCTCAACTTCATCTTCTACTTCTTTGTCTTGACTATTCTCAATCATAGTATCATATGTCCGTTTAGAAGAGCTTGCTTCTTCTTTGGACTTACATGGAAATACATGTTCAAAGAATGACGCATTTCTCGATTCCATTATCGTGTTTTTGTGTATATCGAAAATTTTAGAATCAAACACAAGAAATCGATAAGCACTACTGTTATGTGCATATCCGATAAATATGCAATCAACAGTTTTTGGTCATATTTTCACCTTCTTTGGTGTAGGTACGGCTACTTTGGCAAGACACCCCCACACTCGTAAGTATTTGTAGGAAGGCTTCCTTTCTTTCAATAACTCGTAAGGGCTCTTTTCTTCTTTCTTTCTTTCGGGGTACCTTATTTAAAATGTAATTAGCTGATAACACAGCTTCCCCCCACATGTTCTGAGGTAACCCGAAAATTAATAACATTGCATTCATCATTTCTTTCCATGTTCTATTTTTCCGTTCAGTAACACCATTTTGTTGTGGTGAATAAGGTATTGTTGTTTCATGTTTAATTCCATGTTGTGCACAGAATTCAGCAAATGGTTATTCATATTCACCACCTCTATCACTTCTCAACACTTTGATCTTTTTGTTGAGTTGATTTTCAATTTCATTTTTATAGAGAACAAATTTCTCTATAGCTTCATCTTTATTTTTAAGCAAATACACAAAACAATATTTTGTGTTGTCGTCAATAAAAGTAATAAAATATTTGTTGCCTCCCCTTGTTTGTACAGATTTTAAATCACATACATCAGTGTGAATTAAATCAAGAGGTTCAGTTTTTCTTTCAACGGATTGAAATGATGACCTTGTCAATTTTGCTTCAACACAAGTTTCACACTTATGTTTATTATCAATTTGGAATGTAGGTATGCAATTTAAGTTAATTAGTCTACGCAAAGTGTCGTAATTAACATGTCCTAGTCGACAATGCCACAAATTGGAAGACTCGAGCAAGTAAACGGAAGAGTTATTCATTTTATTAATTTTTGGCTTAATAGCCATTATATTGAGCTTAAAAAGCCCATCACTTACATAACCCTTTCCTACAAACATTCCAGACTTAGACAAAATAATTTTGTCTGACTCAAACACCATACGGAAGCCATACTTGTTCAACAGCGAGCCAGAAACCAAATTCTTGCGAATCTCCGGCACATAAAGCACATTGTTTAGAGTCAGCTCTTTCCCAGAAGTCATCTCTAGAACCACCTTTCCATGGCCCTTGATTTCGGAGGTCGCTGAATTTCCTATATACAACTTCTCCCCATCCGCTGCTTCAAACCCATTAAACATCTCCTTATCAGAGCAAACGTGTCGGGTAGCGCCGGTGTCTATCCACCATTCTCTCGGATTTGAACCCACCAGGTTCACTTCAGAAATGACAGCTGCAAGGTTGATGTCAGATACATCTTCAACCATATTTGCTTCTTTTTTCTTCTTCGGCAAACGACACTCCGTAGACTTGTGACCAATCTCGTCACAATTGAAGCATATCCCTTGAAACTTCTTTTTGGAAATTCCACCTTTTCGCCCCAACTTGGGCCCTTTGCCACCAGATGGCCCAAACTTGTTCTTATTGGTTTGGAGCTTTGGCCATGCTCCACAATATTAGCTTTAGCCACAACCGGATTGAACCCTCTTTCAGAACTTTTGTTGTCTTCTTCAATTCTAAGTCTAACAATTAGTTCCTCAACGTTCATTTCCTTTCGCTTGTGTTTTAAGTAGTTTTTGAAATCTTTCCACGCAGGAGGTAGCTTTTCAATTATGCAAGCCACTTAGAAGGATTCACTCACAACCATTCCCTCAGAATGAATTTCATGGAAGATCACTTGTAATTCTTGTACTTGACTGATTATAGATTTGGAGTCCACCATTTTTGTATTCCAAAAAGCGGCCAACAAGAAACTTCTTGGCTCCGGCATCTTCGATTTTGTACTTTTTGTCCAAAGACTCCCATAATTCCTTGGCCGTTTTTATTGTGCAGTACACATTGTACAATGAATCAGCTAAACTGTTCATCACATAATTCCGGCACGTGAAATCAGAATGCTTCCAAACATCCACTGCACTGATTGCTTGAATGTCTCCTTGACCCTCTTGGAGCACTGGAGCATTTTCAGTCAAGAATCTCGCAAGATTCAAGGTCGTGAGGTAAAACAGCATTTTTTGTTGCCACCTCTTGAAATTCGAACCATTGAACTTCTCCGACTTTTCCCCGTGATTAACCGGGACTGTCACAGTTAGACCAGTAGCCAGACTTGGCATGGGAGCCACAGTCTTAGTCCCACTTGGACCAGCAGCTAAACTTGGCATATTAGCCACAGTTTGTGTTACTGGAGCCACCACTTGAGCCATATCAGAACATGGCATAGCCACAGCCTGAGCCACAGGAGACACAGTTTCGTTTGCAGATCCCACAACGTTATTGGTAGGTGTATTTTCCATTTTCTGAAATACAATCAGAATATCAGTACGAGTATATTGCTTTAAGATTGTATGTAAACTTTGAACAGTTAACTGAATTAGAAGAAGTAACAAACAAATTGCAGTGGACAGAAAATAAAATATTGCAGTTGGTAGAAAATAAAATTGGCGTCTTTGAAGCCGGGGCCTGTGTCCAACACAGTATCCTTAAAGCAATATTTGCCCCCTCACCGAAGTAATGCGAGCGCTTGCTTCCCAAGATACAGCGACGTGAACTACAGTTTGTGCAGTCAAATTGAACGAGTGTGCCGGAACGGAATCACCAAGTGACTGGAAGACGACAGGAATTTGAACAGGAAGCAGAAAGATTTCGTGCTTGTTGTGGTGTGTCTGAACTGAAGAGATTGTTCAGTATATATAGGCAAGGAGGAGCCTTTGCCTCTTAATGCAGCCATAACTCCAGCCATAACTCTGCCATTTGAATTCTCACGTTTTAGAGTTACAAAATAAATGAAAATAGTTTTCAGGTTATGTTTTAAATGGAAAAACGTAAAAGAAAATTTCCAAAATGTGGCTTGCACTTGGTGGCCAATTTTTGACTCATTCGGTCCAACATTCGTGTACGCAGGTCGCGCCTGCACACAAGTTCAAGGCTCGAAGGCCAAGTCGGTCCAAGATTTGCACCCCCCCTGCGGGCGCGTAGGTCATGGAGGAGTCTCTATGCAACAAATGGTTACACCTTACAAATTGTTAACCATATATAAATTGATCCAAAAACTTATTCTTATCCTATGTGGGATAACTATTTAAGTTTTCCCATTTGCCACTTTCTTTTTTCTTTTTCTAATGTGGGATGGTACTATTTATAGTCCCCATATATTCCCACTTTTTCATTTCTAACCAATATGGGATTGTTAATCCCTTTTAAGGCTCCTCTTTAAATCCCAACTTTCAATTAATGTGAGATTAATTTCACATACAGAAGTGAAAATTCATTTGTCAAATAATATATTTTCCAACAAAATGTACGTATAACTCACTCCACACCTTAGATTCCATCTTAAAATATCAATATTGTTAAGATGAGTAGATGTGATCAAACCCTTGTACATTTGGTATTGTTTTCATATTTAGTTGATGTGAATTGTACCTTTAGTATACTAAAGGGATAGTGTTTTGTTTGTTAACATCAATCTTAGAAAGGGATAGTTAGTTTGAGTATAGATGCGTCGAACTGTTTGTTTAATTTTTGTGAACTTAATACAACATCAAAACTAGGGTTCTATTTTAAAAGACCTTGTTAGAAGAGTAGTTCAAATCTCTAAACGTTTTTTTCTTTATTTTTCAGAATTTTACTCTAACGCTCACCATCTTTCACACTGGAATGTCCGGAGAGTTGTACTAGCTTCATTCCTTTCGCAACTTTTGCTAATTTTAGTTGCTTCCATGTGGGATTGTATTTAATTTAATAATTTTCTCAACGTCAAATTTATAACTTTCGATTGAAAGGAAAATGCAGCATGAATTAAACCTAAAAACAAACAAGATCTTATTAAAATTTTGCCCTATGAAAATATCACTTGTAACAATAATACAAGAAGAAGAAAACGACATCATGGAACATTCCAAAACTTATATCAAAGATTGGGGACGGTAGCTGTACTAGGAGTAGATCAATAATGGAAGACATAGACATTGTACTCTACAATGGCATCCCCAGTTTGTAAATTAAAATGGTGAGTCTTTGCCTGAGCGTAGCCACGAGCAAATCGGAAAAGCCCACTTCCGCCGACAATCGGCATCTCCCTCACGGCGGAGAACACACTGTTCCTCCCCAACACACTGAGGGTACTACCATTGTACTTGCCTTCAACAAAAACAAAGTTCAAAACCATCAAAAGCCCTACTTCATCCAAATCTGCCGATGCATAAATGCCTTGTGCCCTTCCAACAAGTTTGGAGGTCGTGTTTGGGCCAACTGTCAAGCGATCATCGATCATCATCACCAACCCGAAAAAGGTGGAAGAGGTATTAGTCATGGCGGCCGAAGCCACTTGGACGGCGGTGGGATTTCTGCCGCTGAGTATGTCGTGGAAGTAGAAGTGTAGGTGGCTTAGTTTTTCTCTTTTGAGGCCGAACTCCTCCTTCGATAATTTTCTTGAAAATTCTTGACAATTATATCCCGGGATTATTAAGCTTGAGAGAAATAAAATGGAAGAAATGAGTTTTAGGGCTGCACTGGCCATGGTGGAAATTAAGGTTGGTTATGTTATGTAGAGAGGGATTTCAGGAGATGAGAAAGTAAGATGGCATTAGTTTGAAGGTCCCATTATATATACAAGGAAGATTTACCTTAGATACTTTTCCCGTCCACCTATGCGACCAAACATAGTACGTCTTTGATGACGGTACTATTCAAATTTCGGTTAACGTGTCATGTACGGTACTATTCAATTTTTTTTTTTTTTTAAAAAGAAAAAGTTGCCTAGAAAAAGCTTTTCTCACCAAAGCAGTGGGAAAAGTTTTTCCTCAAAAACCAAGAAAAATGAACAAAAAGGGGGTTGGGTGGAAAACTATTTACCAAGAAAATCTTGCCTATTAAAGAACGAAAAATGTGAAAAATAGAAAACCAATTCGTAATTCCATGAAAAAGAAATACTATCAAACACGGCCTTAAGTTTTTTAAATCGTGGACCCATGCATGTGTTTATTTTGAGGAATTGCAGGAACAGAATTTGGAATTTTCTGCAAATTGATTATTGTATTAGGAGAAGAGAAATAGGTAGTCAATTTCAAACCAAGTAAATTTCTAGGAATAATATCTGCCTAATTGTTCCACGTTAATTTTAATCAATTATAAGCCATAAAAAATAGAGTTGTACTGGTAAACGATTAATTTCCTCCACATGAATTCACTAATTTCTTCAGTTTTTTGTTTACAAGAATAGTATGCAATGCCGATCTGACCACAGAAAAGTTTTAGAACCAGAGTGTTATGCATAATATCTGTACATTTGTTTGGAAATTTCTTCTCTTCCAGAATTCTTGAACAGTAAAAAGAAATAGAGTTATTTTCATTTTTATTTTTACTTTTTCTCTCGGTTTTAATTTGTCGTAATCGAATCATTAAATTTTAATTTAGCCTCCCTTTTTACCAACCTTGTCATCTTCCGTTAGCTCCTTGTTTGTAAGTAAATATGTCACTTACTCATACGAGTTCGAATCTCCTGCCAACATTTCCTTGGTCGAGCCCGTCGGACCGAGCTTGTCTAGTGCGATTTATCTCTCATGTGTGGTTTGCGGGCTACTGCACATGGAGCGAGATTTACCCAGTGCGCACTCACAAATAACGGCTGTGGATTCCTACGTTAAAAGTTCTGTGACAGAATATGAAACTAAATCAAAAGAGCTAATAAAAATTCAAATTAACAATTCCAAAATCGTACTATGGAAGTAAACGGAACCGAAATGCACCACATAATGCGGTAAACTCTAACCAAATAATATGGAGTTTTTGTTTGGAAAATATTTGTTTGTCGAGGAATATTGGGTCGTGAATGGATGGACCAACTGCAAATTTAGAATTTTGGAGAAAAGTAAGGTTAGGTCAATGGTACGTGTGGACTGGGCAGCAGACCTCCACATTTCTACAAACAATGTCTTATTTGCAATGTCTATTCGGACAAAAAAATATTTTATTCGACATAATATTTTTCTAGTTTGAAAGTGATGTATCAACATGCAAATTAATATGTAATACTAATCATGCCCACCGGCCAACTAGCAAATGACGGGACTCTTGTTGGCAATTTAGAGGTTGTAGGTTCGATTCGTATGGCTCTTGGAAGACAGATTTTCTCCTGGAATGCAAGATTTATCCTGGAAGCAGAAGTTCTCCTGGAAGGCAAAGTGCAACATATGTTGACTCGTTCGACACTTTGGCAAATCAGTGAAGGGCTCTTGGACCTTGGCCAATTTGGGGCATATTCTGCGGTTTATCTGATCTGCGTCTTGAGGGTCAAGGCGTAGACTCCAGGATTAATTACCAAATGTGAACACTTGAATATTAAAAAAAAATGTAGTACTAATCAGTATAACATATATATTTTAGTTCTTTTTCTTATTTTATACTATTGTTTATTACTATGTGTTTGATCTTAGAAAACAAATGACCCAACAAATTTTAGATATATTTTGTTCGGGAAATTTGAGATATGGTTCAACATAACAGTATTTAACAAATTAAGTTATCTTTATAATACTTTCCTCTGCTCGATTTATTTATTAATTTTTGTTTTGGTAAAATCTTTGCATTTTCTAGAAACGGATTAGCCGTGCCTCATTCGCATAGACCGGGGAGCAATCAAAGCATTGATTCGGTCTTTCTTCTATGACGATTAGTCAGAGTCCATTTCCATAAGAATCTGACGCCTTTGTCTAGGATCGCTACTATTGACTTTTTAATGTGAAATTACCACGAAAATAATAATAAATCGATCAGAAATAGTACAAGACTCGTAACCCAGAAAAGACGATTAAAAATGGCGGGACACATCTTAAGGTGTGTTTGATAGTCATGGTTTTCCATTTTTCATGTTTTGGCTTGTTTGATAGATATTTTTTGTCATGGAAATTATTTTCTCACTTCACTCCACGCGTGCACCTTTTCATGATAATTGTGGAATTAGTTTTCCCACCATTTTGGTGGGAAAATGGAATTATAGTTTTTTTTTTTTTTTTTTTTTTTTTTTGGCAATTAGAGCAAATTTTATAACCAATTGTAAAAAAAATTCATTTTAATAGACAAATTTCATGTAAAACAAAGTCAAATGAACACTAAACTTAGATGAAAAAAATGATTTTTTTAGGAAAAAAAATTTGGTTTTTTTTTTTACTTTTTGGTGGAAACAAATTTTATGATCAATTGTGGAAAAAATTATCACTTTAATAGACGATTTCTATATAAATCAAAGTCAAACGAATACAAAATTTAAAAAATTTTCGGGTGGAAAATTATACCAATCAAACACACTAAATTAACAATTCCCTACAAAACAATTTCTAGGTAATTAGTTTTCCTGGAATTCATTTTCTTTCCACCATTACAATCAAATGGATCCTTAATCAACTTGATGATTTGCTAGGTTGTATGGCATGACAAACAAAACGGGGAATTTAGGCGACTCCAGACTAAGTTGGGTGTAGTGGTCAAAGACTTTTCGACGTGAAATTTAATGGGATCAAAATTAAAAAGTAGTTCGAGGAGAATGACTACGATTTTTATTTTACCCTTTTCGATGAAGAATGCACACATTATATAGCTAGAGAAAAATGGTCATCACTTGGGTCACATCAATCAATCGTGATCGGGCATTGAGATTCGAGCCACTCTCATGAGACCTACAACTATTCAATTACATATTTTATCAACTTTTAATAAAATCTACTAAAAATTTGATTTTAATTTTGACCAAATAGAAGTTGATGAACCATCATAAGTAGGACTGTTGAGTGGGGCTCAGCTCTTCTCGACGTCAAGTCATGAGGCAAGTCGAGTTGGATTTTTCCTACGAGCCACTTGTAGGCTCACGCAGACTGACTCTTTCGGAAGCTGTTAAATAAAAAACTAAAAAATAACTTTTTAATGGAAAAATAAAAAACGAGTATCTCACCCCACCTAGGGCAAGCCGAGCCACATTATCTTTAAGCGAGCCAACCCATACTTTGTATAATAGTCTTTTGACAAAAATGCCTCTTCAAATAGAAAAAAAAAAGGTTAATTATATTCCATGCAGAAAACTATCTACTCCTTTCGTCCCATTTATATAGATTCATTTTCCTTATTTTCTTGTCTCAATTATATAGTCTTATTTTTTTTTATTAAGAGTGCTTTATTTTGTTCATTTACTAATATACATTTATTTATTTACTACATCCAATAATAATTTACTACTAGTTATTGATAATTAAATGAGGGAAAACTAGGAAAGTATCTAGCAAAAATTATTTTTCTAATAACATTAAATAATATTTCTTAATATGTGTGAAAAACAAAACAAGCCTATATAAATTGGATGGAGGGAGTATCTTTTTTGACGATATCCATTCCAAGGGACCAGTTGTGCCAAAACTGCAAAGATTTGAGATCACTTGCTCCAAATTTTAAAAATTTGGATAAAAAAACACATGTTTGGGACCATTTGCATCAATTTTCCAATCATATTCAGACCCTATTTGGGCTCCATTATTTTACATTTTGATGAGCGAAATAATAATTTTTTTGGAGAATGTGTGGTTGAAAAAAAAATAAATTTAAATTTACGTGTAATATTATTTTATTGAAAAATGTGTGATTGATAAGAATAAAGAGAAAAATGAATTTTAATTAAATGGTGGCCAAACAGGTGCTCGAGCCGGTCCATTACCAGGCCCGTGTTCGTTTCTAGTCCAATAAGACAATGAGGACTGCAACAGGCCTTTTTTGAACTGACAGGCCTACTGAAAAACAAGCCCATCGTAAAACCCTAACCACCTCACAGAAATATCAACCTCTCCCTTGCAAATTATCGCTCATTTTCTGCTTCGCCAAACCACCAACAATGCCGGCGGGACACGGTTTGAGGTCGCGAACTAGGGATCTGTTCTCAAGGCCCTTCAGGAAGAAGGGTCCAACACCGCTATCTATCTACTTGCGGACCTATAGAATTGGGGATTATGTGGATGTCAAGGTGAATGGGTCCATTCACAAGGGCATGCCCCATAAGTTCTACCATGGTCGCACCGGTCGGGTCTGGAACGTAACCAAGCGTGCCATCGGCGTTGAAGTCAACAAGCAGGTCCGTATATACATACACAATCTGTATCAATTTCGCATTACTGTACTAGGAACAACGTTATGTATGCGTTTGCATGTGTAGTCTGCTTGTCTACTACAGGTTGAGATCTGATGGTATTAGATGACAGTTTTTAAAAGTTTGCTCGTTTTGTTTTATTACATCAATTTATGGTTAGTGTAGTTGAATATGATATTGTTATTTTTTATTATTACGTTCTGTTTAGTATGTGAACATAATTTGGCTGAGATATTACGTCTTTAATCTTATAAATAATTCATCGACAGGTGTTCATTTGCATTCTTTGATAGATGCGCATCAGTTATCTGTAAGAATTTTCTGTTTATCTGTGTAGCTTGTTTATTTGATCTTAACATGTACATACCTCCTTTATTATGCATCTCCATCAGTTATTTCTGATTTCCACCAATCCATTATTTTATTAATTAAAACCATGTTTGGGAGTTGTGTATAATTGGCTTAAATTATAAGTAGAGATAGAAATCAGTGGGAAGTATTTGTGGGTACCTACAAGTGGACAAAAAGAGGTTTGACCAATTATAAAGAGTTTATAAACCGTAGCCAAACAAGGGCTAAGCAAATTAACCAAAAAATGGAACCTTGATTTTGCTCACTTAAGTGTTTCATTTAATGACCAGTATGATTTTTGTCCAGTTCGATGTAGAACTGAAACTTTTGCTTTATTACTAGTTGTTAAATGTACTGCATGCAATTGCTCCTGGGGTTGTAGTTTGTAATTTAAGATCCTTCTCTCTCCGTTTGGCATTGCCCAATTTCTTTGTTCTATTTGTGATGTGTTCATATGCATATTCAGTTTCCGTCCACCTATTTTTGTTTGTTTTATGCTCATAATTTTACTTTGATTTGTCATTATACTATACCATGTAGACTATAAAATATAAAGTTGTGCTTGTGAATAATTCAGGTAGGTAATAGGATAATCAGGAAGAGAATTCATGTGCGCGTCGAGCACGTTCAGCCTAGTAGGTGCCACGAGGAATTCCTGCAGAGAATCAAGAGGAATGATCAGTTGAAGGCCGAGGCAAAGGCTCGTGGAGAGGTCATAAGCACCAAAAGGCAGCCTAGAGGACCAAAACCCGGCTTCATGGTGGAAGGTGCTACTTTGGAAACCGTAACACCTATTCCATATGATGTGGTTAATGATCTTAAGGGTGGCTATTGAGTTAGGCTGTCATTTTGGGCTATTCTTGTCTGCCTATTTTTTTATGAACACCTTGTGCCCTTGATATAGTTTTCCGGTTTCGTTTTACAATGTATGTTGAGCCACTTCTTTACTGAATTTTTGTATTTGAATGACATAAAAACATTTTTTATTTTTAATATTCTATGTGTTTGCTTTTATGGGTTTTTACTTTTTAGTGTTATTGGATGCTTTTTAGGTTTTCATTGTTACTGCCTGAACTTTTCTTTTTGTTGATAGCCCCTGATGTGCCTTGGATCAGTTGCTCATTATAGTTTGAAACAAGTAAATTTTGTTTTTGTCATCCTTGGCCTCTTGTTTTTTTCCTGAAGGCCTTTTTTAAATGTTTTTGGGCGGTTAATTGATTTCTTTTTTATTTTGAATGTTATTGGCCGGTTGATTGAAGTCATCACGGGATTTTTACATTTGAACTTATTCTTATCCCTCCATACTTTGATATTTTGAAATTTTTTGAAGAATTTAATCAATAGGATAGATTGCCAAGAAACATTTAAGGTAAGATAGCTTCGATTTTCATTAGGAATGGAAGAAAGATTGATCTCGGGGAATTTGTTGTTCTCATTGAGCTCCATGATGTTAATTAAGTTTAGTTTGTGAAAGCATCGTCAAGGTAACATATTGTGATTTATGTACATTTTTTGGGGATAATTGTAGCAAAAGCTTCAAACATTTGAAACATTAGCAGACTTTTTTCTAACTTTTGATTTGTTGCAGTTGTTACCTCTAACATTTTCAAATGTTACGGGTGAGGTCCTTTTGGATGGTTTCCATCCATTTCTTCATGGGTTGACCACCAAAATAAAATAAATTGACCACTTTTTACCAAATTAGGGGAGAGCAAAATGGTAACCCCACATGTCTAACACATTAACCTAAAACCAGAAATTTACCACCGCCATCGACAATCACCACCACCGTGAACGCCAATTTCTTGTTAAACCAAGAACAATCGCTCCAAAAAATGAATAATCAAAAAAATGAAAAGCTTAAATGGAGCTACCGCACTTCACCACTTTAACCACCACATTGCTGCCTCCAAAGCCATCGGAAAAGTATTTCCCACACCGGTGGTACCACACCCCAACACAAAATAGAATCTCTTCTGAGAGACGAATAAATAATCACAAAATGTGGGAAATAGCTTGATTGATTCATTCCAACTAGGACTACCAAATATTCTAAAAAAATGTTTGACTATCTGTTTTCATGTTAAACTTATATTTGCAACAATGGTTACAAATGGTAGTACAATCCTCTACAAGATTTACATATTTCTTCTACACTTGAAGATACATGAAGCCAAAAACCCTATCGCACTTCTTCAAAATATTCAACCACTTGCCTTCTTCAAAAATTTATTGATCTCTGGTGGGTGTTGGCGTCAACGGTTTGTGTTGGTTTCGACGATTTTCGCTAGCTCCAATGGTGAGAGACGAATTGGAATTGGGTGATTTTTTGTTTTGGAGTGATTTTGTGAGTTAGGAGTGGGGCGTGTGGAGGGGAGGGAATGGGGATGCGGATGATGTTTACTTTTCTTTTAAATTTTTTATTCAATTATCCATTTATTTAATTATTTTAATAGATATTTACTATTTTGCCCATCTTTTAATTGATTAAAATATGGTAATGCTTAACTTTTTGGTAAGTTGACTGAGAAATTGATGGAAACTGTTCAAAAGGACCTCACTTGCAACGTTTGAAAATGTTAGTGGTGATGATTGTAACAAATCAAAGATTTTGGAAAAGTCTATTAATGTTTCAAAAGTTTGGACCTTTTGCTGCTATTATCTCCTTTTTGTAATTAAAATTAACCGATACTGAAAAAAAAGTGAGTTAAAATGTCAATTATATTTATTAATAATCTTAAAAAAAAAAAAAAATTGAATGCATAAATTATGAATTGTTAATACTAGATAAAACTTCAACAGACCTTATTTGACAGGTGAACTAAACTTATCCCCCTGAAAGGAATTTAAGCTAAAATTGCCTTCCATCTATTTTGTTTGATTCTATTAAAAGCAATTCCATCCTTCCTTCGAGTCTCATTGTTACAGTGCAAGAACCTTCCAGTATTGAAACATTCGATTGATTTTTACTGATAAGTTACTTAAATAAATCTATTGCCGAAAATCTCCCATTAGAAAAATTATTTTTCGACGAGACATTCTTCCAATCTCACTTGTAATTTAATTTATCTACTTTTAAGTTTTTAAGAAAAAATAAAAAAAAAATAGTTAAAGCTGGAGAAAAATCGGATTTTTAAAAAATAATAATTTATATATAGGAAATAATAGAGGATGATTCTATTTGTACATAGACGATAATCCCCGTGTGATTAAAAAATTTCAAAAAAAAAGGGGTGGATCCTCTTATTGTGAGTGTTGGTAATTCTTCATTGTCATCCATCATTGTACATGTAGCATGATTGATTAATAGATTATAAATTTGCAACACTGAAGAAAGTCGCGCACAGACACCTCCCTTGATCAATCGACCCGTTTAGTTCTCTCTATATTGCAAAGTTTACATGCAACACATACGCGCATCGATCGATTCCCTCTAAATTACTCATTCTCTGCATTTCGATTCAATTCCCCTCAATTTCTGTAGATCTTCACTAGGCTATATTTGTTTAATTATTCTGAATTTTATTATTTAGGGTTTTAATAGAGAGAGAGAGAGCCCAAGTCTGGCGTTTGGCGCCGGAGACAGGTGATGGCGAATACACCACAAGTCCGCCAGCTTTTGGTGCTTGAATATTTGGTTTATGCTTTCTTTGGGGTACGCTTTGAAGGAACGGTGGCAGGAGAAGAGTTTGTACCATTGAAAGCTAGAGAGCTCTGTAGAAAATGTTGAGTGTGCTTCGGTTGCACCTTCCGTCGGACATTCCGATAGTAGGATGCGAGCTGACGCCGTACATGCTCTTGAAGCGGCCCGACAATTCTGTCATCGCTGAGGATGTAAATGAGTCCAATCCCCTTGATGGCCACTTCTTGAAATACAGATGGTTAGTTTCTTAGAATTGTTTTCTTATCGTGAACTTTCCTTCTTAGAGGTATTTCCATTTGATTACGGGGTCTCTTGTTTTGCTGTGTACACGCTCGTCGGCTTTAAAGCACCAGTCTTTGCTGATGTAAGGAATGATTCCTTGGATTCTGTCTCTTGATACCTCAGCCAGTTGGATGAAATCTATTACAAGAAGAGCTGGTTAGTTGCTGGTCTGATCAACAGATTTTTTAGTTAGAATCTTCAACTAGATGGAGCCTTAGGTAGGTAGTTAGTTAATAACTGAATTGATTCCTCCTTTGTATCTATAAATAGTGATTAGGACTGAAGAAATAGAGCTGTAGAGTGAGCTCGAAAATAAAGAATGAAGAGCTGATAAGATAGAATTCTGTAATTCAAGAGAGATAGCAAGTGATATCTCTGTAGTAGAAAGTGAGATAAAGTAGAGTTGTCAAACACTTGTAAAATCTAGAAAATCTTTCCGATGTTATTTGATAGAAAAACATGAAGAGTCTTGAATGAATAAAGGCTGGAGGAAGAGGATTTCTTCCTGTTTAAATCATTCTCTGTGTTGCTGTATTTTTCTTTCCTGCTGTAGCATCTGTTCTTCTGGTGTTCTATATCTGTTCTTGAGGTTTTTTTTTCTTGCTGGTTTATGTTTCTTCTGGTTTGCATCTGTTCTGTTGCAAATTCTGCTGGAGCAATGTGTGCTCTCTGAAAGTCTGTATTAACTTCAGAACCAAAGGAAGCCATTTAGTCCCAACAGTGGTATGAGAGCAGGGCTTCGAAATCTGCAGACAAGAATTAAGGAAATTCTGAAGAAGGCAATGCAAGAAAGCTTAGTCATGATTTGACTAAACTCAAGATGCTAAGGATGGAGAGAGAGGAGAACCAACGGCTGAAAAGGGGGAAATAGACCCTTGAAGACTCTACCATGAAGAGGCTGTCTGAGATGGAGAATTCTGAAATTACCAGGTCTGAAAAGAAACTTGGAGTACTTGATAAATCAGGCTGTATGCATCAAGCTCAAGGTGGAGTCCTGGAAAATTCAGTGGTGACCATGAAGGGAGTTGAGATTGGAACTGAAATCAATCCTGATTATGCTGAAAGTTTCATCGAGGACAAACCCGAAAATTATTTCAAGTTGCCTGATCACCAGCCTGGATTACTTGATATGTAAAATCCTCCAAGGAATCAAGGTGGAGATTGTAAGGAATGATTCCTTGGATTCTGTCTCTTGATACCTCAGCCAGTTGGATGAAATCTGTTGCAAGAAGAGCTGGTTAGTTGCTGGTCTGATCAACAGATTTTTTAGTTAGAATCTTCAACTAGATGGAGCCTTAGGTAGGTAGGTAGTTAATAACTGAATTGATTCCTCCTTTGTGTCTATAAATAGTGATTAGGACTAAAGAAATAGAGCTGTAGAGTGAGCTTGAAAATAAAGAATGAAGAGCTGATAAGATAGAATTCTGTAATTCCAGAGAGATAGGAAGTGATATCTCTGTAGTAGAAAGTGAGATAAAGTAGAGTGGTAAAACTCTTGTAAAATCTAGAAAATCTCTGATGTTTATTGATTGAAAAACATGAAGAGTCTTGAATGAATAAAGGCTGGAGGAAGAGGATTTCTTCCTGTTTAAATCATTCTCTGTGTTTCTGTATTTTTCTTTCCTGCTGTAGCATCTGTTCTTCTGGTGTTCTATATCTGTTCTTGAGGTTTTTTTTGCTTTCTGGTTTATGTTTCTTCTGGTTTGCATCTGTTCTGCTGCAAATGCTGCTGGAGCAATGTGTGCTCTCTGAAAGTCTGTATTAACTTCAGAACCAAAGGAAACCATTTAGTCCCAACAGCTGATAAATTTTTTATTGCTAATTTATTGAAAGTCGGTTAACTTTGTATGATTAGTTTTTGATATAAGTAAGACAGCCAAGAACGTTTATAACATAATTTTTTATTACTCGAGAATTCATATTGGAAAATGACTGAAGATTGTGGAAAGTCATATGCTGTTAATTCCAATCCGGTAGATTATAGGGAGACACAAAGACAAAAATCATGATATCAGACTGGGTATTCAGTTGGAAAAGCATACCCTGCAATGATGGGTTAAGGGTTTTTCAAATTGCTTTTTCCTGTTTATATTTTTAAAGCTCTTTTTACTGTAGGTTTGCATGCTTTCAATTGATAGTGTGTTGCCTTGTCAGTTATGGCTGCTGCTGCCTAATTTTCATTTTGTTGGTTTTGCCTGCTGTTGGGAAATAATTTCACTTGTCTAAATGTCTACAGTTAATATCTTGTGTTCTTTCCTCGGAATATCTATGCATGTGGTTTTTGTACTCTCTTATATCTTCTTTTGGACTTCTATCTCTCACTATGTTTAACATAATAATTTTTGTTAGCTACATCTCAGTGCCATTGTTCATACTCTTGTTGAGAATAATGTGTAATTAGTTTCTAGCATAAAATCTTTGGTGGCTTCAATAGTTAATGGGGATTTGTAGATAGTGGCTTTAAATAGACTTATGATGTCTGACATTTACTGGAAATGGATAATTGCTATTTCGTCTCTCTGGGCAACACTCTAACCACTAAATATTCAGCTCCAAAGAAAATTCAATCGCTAAATGTATGGAAATGCTGTTCTTCCACCTGTCTCATATCATATATCATTTTACTATCATTGACTTTTTGCCCTGTTGTATTCATGAATGGGTGTGGTTTGTGGGTCTTGATACATATTGGTGACAGAATCAATTGGGTCCATCTTTTATGTGTGGTGTTTCATGATAGTATCTTGACGTACAAATAAATGGTTTATTATGCAGGTACCGCGTACAAAGTGATAAAAAGGTTGCAGTCTGTAGTGTACACCCATTGGAGCAAGCTACATTACAGTGTATTGGATGTGTTAAAACCAAAATACCAGTTTCTAAAAGTTACCATTGCTCGTCCAAGTGTTTTTCAGATGCATGGCAACATCATCGTCTCCTTCATGAGCGTGCTGCAAATGAAAATGGAAATGAGGAGGAAGAAACTTTTGCACGCTTTAATGGTCAAGGTAATACAGGAACTGATGTGGTTAGTATGAGCTTGTCTGCATCACAGACAAGTTCCAGCTTGGAGAACAGCACAACTTTGTATCCTGCTGCTATTCAGAGGAGTGGTGGTGAAACACTGTTTGAAGTCGGACGCTTGAAGACATATACACCAACAGCTGATGATGTTGGCCATGTTCTTAGGTTTGAGTGTGTTGTTGTAGATGCTGAGACAAAATCAGCTCTGGCATTTTCGAGTACAATAATGACTTCCCGAGTGATTCCAGCTCCATCCCCCAGTCCCCGTTGCTTGATTCTGGTGAGTGGCATTGATGCGCCAGGGAATTTAGATATGGATGGTCGTATTTCATCTGTAGGAACATTTACGGTGCTCTCATACAACATTTTATCAGAAGTATACGCTACAAGCGAATTATACAGTTATTGTCCTCCTTGGGCTCTTTCTTGGACTTACCGTAGGCAAAATCTATTGCGAGAAATAGTTGGCTACCGTGCAGACATTGTTTGTCTTCAAGAGGTACATAATAACATGAGAAATTGCCTTGTGCTTTACTGAAGCCCTAGAAATACACTTCATGAGAGATTTAAGTACTGTTACTATCATAGCTCGTGGAACACTGGAAAAGGTTTTGATGCAAGAAGTTAAAACTTAAGAAGAAAATGTGGTGCATGTTCATGGAATACACATTTAACCTGGTTATATTGTAAAATCTTTGTTTTTTTTTTTAGGCATTTGCCACTTGATGATATAACTGGTGTGCTTTTTACTTCTTCTTCTTTTCCTTTTTATTTTTTATTTTTTTAATTAGCAACCAATATTAGTTCAAAAGATGTTATAACGTTATAGCATCCACATGATTTTGAATGTTAAATAATAATCTATGCCATTCTTGTTAAGCCATTCTATTGTAGTTGAGTAGTCATTTTCAGATTTGGAATGAAATTGAAGCATGCACTTCCTATCTTTCTTGTACAAAATTTAAGATAGCACTTCTACTCTCATTTTCTGAAAGGCAAAACCAAATATTTCTTGACTAGTCTTTGTTTAAGCTTTAATTAAATAATTATTTTCCAGAAACCCATTTTCTCAGGTAGAGCCAATTTTCTTCTATGTAGAGATGGCTTCTCCTTCATGTTAGTCTACAGGAGTATTATTTTTGAACTTTTAAGAGAACATTGTGGCTGTGGTTTTTTTCTCATTGTCCATGCTAAAAAATGATATATTAAGATGATGTTTGGTTTTGGACATTACGTTCGTCAGGTTCAAAGTGATCACTTTGAGGAATTCTTTGCAGCTGAGCTAGACAAACATGGCTATCAAGCTCTGTTTAAAAGGAAAACTGCAGAGGTTGGTAAAATCATCTATTGACTTGTCACATGAAATTTTTCTATAACTGACATATGATGCTATTGTTGTTTGCAGGTTTATAGTGGAGATATCAACACCGTTGATGGTTGTGCTACCTTCTTCCGCCGGGATAAATTTTCACATGTCAAAAAATATGAGGTGGGAACAATTACATTTGTATTGTGTTAATTAGCTCCTTTCTTGTCGTTTTAATCATAGGTATGCTAATATCTTTCGTGTAGGTTGAATTTAACAAAGCCGCACAATCTCTGACTGATGCTGTGGTTCCAAGTGCTCAGAAAAAAACTGCCCTAAATAGATTGGTAAAGGTACAGTAACATGACTTTAAAAGCTCATCTGTCTTCCCCTGAGCCTTATAGTTTTGCCTATTATTTTTGAATGGAAATTTCTGATACCTTTTTCCATATAGGATAATGTTGCACTAATTGCTGTTCTAGAGGCCAAATTCTGTAACCTGGGCATCGACAACCCTGGGAAACGCCAGCTTGTTTGTGTGGTCAGATATTGGGAATAAATTTCTGATTTTGTCATTGCATTTATATGTTTTCGACATCACAGCCATCAATTGCACAGCTGATTCCTTCTTCTTATTTCTTTTTTTTTTTTTTTCAAATGTTGGCCTATATATTACCGTGTGTTACTGATTTGTAGCCAATCACGATTCTTCAATTCTTGCTGGGCGACTCTTCAGCACATGTTGTCTAATACTGAATTAGGGGGGACCATTATCTCCATCTTGAAAAGAAATATTAAGCAAATAAATGAGAAAACATACTGGATTACTTCGTGGCTCTTTTCGGAATAGAGGGGTAGTGGACTACTCACAAAGTGGGTTAATCAAAATTTCTAATGTTTTTGTATGTCCACACGTAAAGCAAAGTAAATTAGTCTCATAATCAATGCCTTGAGGCAGGGGCTCCAAAAAGTTCCTTATGATCAGTGCCATGAGGCTTTTTTTAATTCCGTCTCACTCTGAGTTGAGTCTTGAGACGGGCATCAATTGGGATTTTTAAAACAATGCTTTTCCACAGGCTGATGACATGTTAAGCAAGGTGTGGAAGACAATCTCACATAACAAAAGGAGGCAAAAATATCAGCTAGAGTACCATTTAGATTCTCTATTGTTCTGCCTAGTATATTTTATGGAACATCAAAGAAAATTTCTTTTCATCCTTGTACTATTGTAATAATAGCTTAGGCTTACTATTTGTGTTTTAGTTCTCCAAATGCCGTCCTCTTTGTTGGTTACTTGTATTCTTAACTAGATAATAGTAGCAAATACATTATTTCTTGCAGCGTTTGTTTCTCTCTTAGCTTTGTTGAGTTTCTAGGAATTTTTTCCTATAATTCTTTATTGATATGTCGATTTTTTATTCAAATAATATGTGATTCATTAGTAATTTCCTCTTCTACATCAGTGTTCAAATTTTCTTTGTATCCTCATTCTTGTTTAGTTTCTACGCCATGCACATTTTATACGAGTACTCGAGCATTTCATGACCTGTATTTTCTTACTTTTCTGAACACAGGCAAACACACATGTAAATATGCATCAAGATTTGAAGGATGTGAAGCTTTGGCAGGTCTTTTCAACTAGATCCTTTATTTGAATATGTTGTTAACTCCAGTTAAAGTTTAGAATATATCAGGTTCATACACTATTGAAAGGATTGGAAAAAATTGCTGCCAGTGCAGACATCCCAATGTTGGTGTGTGGGGATTTTAACTCTGTTCCTGGAAGGTGTGTTGTTGTTCACTTTTTGTTACATGGTCACCTTTGGGACTTGCATATTTTCATTGTAAATCTAAACTAGCTTTAATTACTGTATTTGGTTCAATCCTAAAATGCAGTGCTCCTCATGCCCTTCTTGCTATGGGGAAAGTCGATCCACTGCATCCAGATTTAGCACTAGATCCACTTGGAATTCTTCGCCCTTCGGCAAAACTAACACATCAGCTGCCATTGGTATTGGCTTTTTGAAATTTTCAAATTTGTGATATTCGTGGCCATGACATGGATTTATGTGCATCTGCTTAATAAGTCTCCTCGTTACATTTTACTCCACAGGTAAGTGCATACTCATCATTTGCAAGAGTTGCAACTGGTCTTGGTCTAGAGCAGAGGAGGAGAATGGATCCTGCTACGAATGAGCCCTTGTTTACAAACTGCACTAGAGATTTCATTGGTACTCGTGATTACATATTTTACTCGGGTATGCACGAGATTTATTACATCTTTTTGATGTTTAGTATTTGCATTGATAATGTTACATGGTATTTTGTTGCTTAAAATGTTAAAATTTATTTTCATTTCATTTCCTCTGTTTTGATTTTTTTTCATGGCTAACCTTCTGAATGTATGATTTCTCATTATGGTGAACATATGATATTTTCCTTGACTGTGGAGTCTCTACTGGAGCTCTTGGATGAGGATAGCTTGCGAAAGGATACCGCACTCCCTTCTCCTGAGTGGTCTTCAGATCATATTGCACTCTTAGCTGGATTCCGTTGCAAGCCTAGAACTAGGCGCTGACAATAGGTAAAATAGTTCCCTATGGTGTGCCAATTTTTTTTATTAGCGTTCTTCACTGTTTGCCATCCTCCCTTCTCCTGCATTACCCTTTGTTTTGCAAAATTATTTTGAACAAAATAGATACAGCATTTTTTTTGTCAATAAATTGTTCAGGTTCCTTGTGGAAACATCTGAAATTATCTAGACAACATATATACAGTAATCAAAACCATGTTATGAACCTTCATTGTTCTGTTTTGGTTTATTTTTCCTAGTGCCAGTTCTACAAACGGCCTAAAGCTTGCATAGAAGCTCAATTGTTGGTATTGCATATCCTTTTAACGTTTTTCCCCTTTAAAACGAATAGAAATTTTTCATGGTGTAGTCCTACTTAGGCATGTTAGCGAGTTTCCCGATATCAGTCAGGTGTCGAAAAATGTAATCCTTGACACATCACCCTATTCACCAGAAAGTTTTCCACTAATGAGTATTATTTGGTTCCTGCAGGTCTGTCCAAAGAATAATTTCGGAAATGTTAGCTCAGAACAAAGAAAGTGATTGTAAGATTCATAGGTCATTCTCCCTTGTGGGATGTTTTGCTATGAGCTCCTTTGTATCTTGCGACCGGTGTCTCAGATAAATTATGATTTAAAGCAAAAGTTAGTTTCATCCATTTTTCTCCTTCAAATAGAGATATATATTTTAACACAAAATTAGTTTTAGCATACACTTATTATCCATATATTTTGTATTAAACAAGTAACTTTTACATGTAAATGGGGGGGGGGGGGGGGGGGGGGGGGGGGGAGAGAGAAATTAGTTAAATTTTAATATAATGTTATGTCATTATGTATAAGTAGCATTATTCTAAATTTTGTCATTGATTCAAAATTTGCATTTTGAAACAATTAAAACTTATATATACTTAAAATCTCAATACAATACTTAAACTGAGACATTCGAAGCATAAATGTTACAATATTTGTATATTTGTTTCAATACGAGCTTAAAACATAACAACAATAACAATAATAATAATAATACAAGTTCAAATATAAAAATTTAGCTTTCAAAATTCGATCTTTCTTAAATTATTATAAATCATTATATTTTTTGAAGAACCAATAGCAATCAACTAGCAAGTAAATTTGTTGAAATATAAAATTGAACTAATAAATCATATATCTTGGATAAAATAAGTATTTTTTTAAAATATAAATTGGATGAATAGTTCGAAATGTTGACAGGTCTACCAACTACTTCAAAATCTCAGTTTCTAAATTATTAGATGGCTTGACTGTTTTTTTTTTTTTCTCCTTCAATAAATTTGGATTACCAATTATCAACTTTTAGTTACTAAATTGCATATGAGATTTATGACAATCATATTTTATTTTTATTTTTTCAGATGTTTTTCAATGAGTATATGGCAATCTGAGTCATCAATCATTAATTTTTTTTATTTTTTTAACTTATTGTATTGTTATTAAATTTAATCAATTTCAGAAGTTTTCTTCACATATTTTGAATAAGTTGATTATAATATCACAAAAATGGTAAATTTGCGTTGACAATCAATAATTTTTTAGTAATTTCTTTATTGCAGATTGGGATTTATTGGAATCATAACAAATTTCATTAATTTGAGAAACAATTTCCAAACGATTTAAGTGCCAACGAAGAAACAACAGAAAGAGTTCATGCATTAGACTTTTGTGAAAGATGTCCAAGTTTTTTTCGTGTTCATCTTTGTGGGTTCTTCTCCTCGTCCTTTCAGGTTAGTCTTTCCTTTGCAAAATTGCATACTAAATATGACAGATCAATTATAATTGAAAAGAAATTATAAAATTCCTTTCTGTTCATATTTTCAGTTGCATTTGTAGCAGTTGAAGTGGATGCCCTGAAAAGATGCAGAACAATACTAAATACTAATGGGTGTGATCTTGATACTTGCAAAAAGAATTGCCTTCTATCTTATTTGGGAATGGAGTGTACACTTTTGCTGGCTCTTTTGGCTCACATATTTTTTCTTGATTTTACAATGGCAATATTTGATTAACTACACAGTAACACAAATATCATCACATTGAAGCATCTTAAATAAAATTACTCCTCGACAATTACTCCCACGCGCTACAAATATCATGTATTCGATATCAAGACTAACACTAATTTATTTAGTGCATGTTTGACAGGTATAATCGACTTAAATTATAAGTAGAAATGAGTGATGAATAAATTCGTAGAACTTGAGGATCCTATAAAATGTGTGGATGAAAAGTAAGTTTGACTATAAGAAACACATAAAATGAATCAAAACAAATGGATTTGTTGTTCCTTAATTGTGATAGTTCTACTTGTCTGCATATAAGCTCCACAAATCAAATAAAAATCATATATAAAAAAATTACATTGGAGGACCTCAACCTTTAGTTTTCCATAGCATTTGGTTCCCAATTTTTACTTTTTTTTAGCGTTAGAGTCCTATTATTCTTCGAATATACCTTTACAACTTTGAGAATGTTTACAGGCCTGAAGGTTGATAGATTTAAACAAAAAAAATAAAAATAAAAATTACATATTAAGAGAAGATGTGAACGCATATATTTAGCAAATCGCTAAATTCCAAGTTATGGAGCTCTGAGAGTGTTTTTAGGAGCACTTATCCATGGAGTATCAGCCATTGCGAACCTCCACAATGCAGTGACATGCTCGGGTAATGCATACTCTATTCCGACTCTTGGACCAACTAGTATCTTTTCTGGCTCTGGTCCATCTAAGAGTTCCAAACCACCTAAGCCATTCTCTTTCAGTCAGTCAGAATCCTTTAATGCATATTAGTTCGGAAAGAAATTACAGATAGCTTACCGAGTGTAAAAAGAGGATGGTTAGACCACTCGGTTGAAATTCCTAATGCTTGTCCGACCTAGAAAAGGAAGTGAAATAGTCAAATAAAAGCAAGCATATATTACACGTGTTTACAAAATTACCATCTCCTGAACCTAAAGGCATTTATCGAACGATTCTTGCATAAAGATATGAACAAAACTTGTACCTTTGAAATCCGTACACACTGCAATTAGTGCCTCCTAATGAGAAATAAAATAATCATAGTCCCCCCACCCAAATAATGTATTAACATTATACTGATACATGTACAGCTAATGATAATGCTCATATAGGAGCAGCTAAAACAGATCAAGGACCAGAACTAAGGTGAAAGGACTAAAGAACCACCAAAAAGGAATGTGACAATGGTAACTGTCACTTTAGATAGAATGGATACAAAATAAGTAGCATCTCCGGTGACTGAATTTTCTTCTGTTAAATACTTTAAAGAGCAATCATTACATCCACTTTTACTAGCTTGCATAAATCAACCCAAATTTTATTGCTTTTGTCCCTGATAATCTGTAGGGAGAAAATAATCCTTAACATAGTATGCTACAGGGAAGAATACATTCAGTTGCATTTACATCAAGAATTGACTAGAACACAGAGGAAGGCACTGATAAGTCGTGTTTCTTGATCAGCTGTTACCAATGATTCGAGGACTCATTTAATCCCAAGTGTACCCCTAATGAAAGAGTCTCTTAGCTGGTTAAAAGTTAACTTAATGCAAGAGTATGCTTGAAACGAGGTGGGCCTATTGTTGCTATATGGGAATGGCCCTATTGCGCCTTCCTAAGGTGTTCTTCAAATTGAGGCACAAACGAGTGGGCTTAGGGTGGATTTTTATGCCTGATTCTCGGATATATAGGGTGGACTGCACCTCCCAGCATTATAACTTTCGGGCAAAATGGTTGCAGTTGGAGGTCCCGTGTTCGAGTTAATGCTGGAGCATTTCCATTGAGTGGGTTTATAATGCTCCTGCATACTTGAAACAGGAGTGGGCCTATTGTCGCTATATGAGAATGGCCCAATAGCGCTTTTATAAGGTGTCCTTTGAAGCAAGGGCCAGACGGAGTGGGCTTGCGGTGGATTCCCGGGCCTGCTTCTGGGTAATATATGGTGGATTGCACGTCACCATCAGCTATAGCTTTTTGTGCTAAGTGGTTGCATCTCCCTAAAACTCAAGAGGAAGAAAACCAGCGACTTCCACAACTATTTATATGTTACCGCTGGTCCATTGCACAATTACTGATAGACGCAGCATGAAGTGACTCTAGTAAAAAATAATGAAGTATAGGAATGATGCCTGAATAATTGCAAATCAGTTATAAAATTTGCTACTTGGTTGAAGAGAAAATATTATGTGGCCAAATCAAGAAGCAAACACATACGAAGATAAGGTCATAATTCACCTTTCCAGGCCCTGTAAGGAGAACCGGCTTCTCAGTTTTTAAACCACGACGCTGCTGAATTGTTTCCATTCCTTAAATAGAAAGAAATCCATTATTGAAATTTTAACCATGCAATTTTATCAAAATAAGCTCTGGAAATAATGAAAACTTGCAGTTGCAGACCAGGAATTTTTTCCAAGGAGAACCAACATCAGTTAAGATTTTATACAACATTAAGATACTGATACTTACCTGAAATGAGATCCATGAAATAGTTGCCCATAGTAGTCAGAAAGTCATTGAATATAGGATGTCCATAGTTCATGGTATTGATTGCCATGATGCAACAATTTAGGGAGAAAGATGAAGCAGGATTCACAAAAGGATGCAAAAGTTTAAAAAAAATATATCATAAGAATTGACTGAATTGCTTATCCAAAATTACCACTAACAGGAGCACATGAACGAATGAGGACAGCAGCTCCAACCCCTTCCTTGTCTGCCACAACATTAAGCATGGTATGGAGACCATAGCAAAGATAAACATATGTGTGTCCTCCTGGTCCAAACTATTACAGTAAAGAATTAGGATATAATTAGAAAATTTACCATGTATGGTTAATGTAATAATCAACCTCTTGTATGTCAACGAATATAAGTCATTTCTAATATTGTTGTATCAAATACTTCTCAGGGCTCTGTTTCTGCAACCATTATTACCAATGAGAAAAAAACACAAAAGACAAGGAAACGATTGCATTTACATATTTACGCTGTTCTCTGTGCCATTCATCTCTTTGTACCAGAAGTGCTATCAGGGGATCAATTGTTCTACAATCCTATTAAGTCTAACTGATTGACATTGTATACAAAAACAGAGTTTGGGGACTCAAAGGGAGACATTAGAAGTGAAACTTATTGGTAAACAACAAAAATAATTTAGGAATACAAATAGGCGGGCAAGGATATTTTAGCATCATAGCAATGTTCTATAGAAAATCAAGTGACATGATTGATCATGATTGAAATTCACAAAACGATGTTCAAAGACGTAAAAGATGAGGAACCCAAAGTAAAAGCTTCAACAATAACTTATTTCCAACTTAATCAACAGCTGTTTAGCATTGTTCAGCTCATGGCCTCTGTGGACATGGAAGTGGCACTACTCCTAAGACAACTCAAAATACCCTACACAGTGAAGCAATTAGCAATCTAAAACAATGTTAAGATGAAGCATTTGGAATGATTGCTTTCCTTTTCCTATTCCGTTCTGTGAGAATATGCAATTGCAACGAAATTTGGCTCAATTCAAAACAGTCGCACACAATCGATTCTTTCAATTCTCATTCTTCCCTGGAATTATCCATTTTGAACATCATGACTGCACATTTAGGGTCCCTTCCCTTTAATTTATCACCTTGCTGCCGATTTTGAAACTGTCCTCGTT
This sequence comes from Fraxinus excelsior, assembly GCA_019097785.1. Taxonomy (NCBI): domain Eukaryota; kingdom Viridiplantae; phylum Streptophyta; class Magnoliopsida; order Lamiales; family Oleaceae; genus Fraxinus; species Fraxinus excelsior. The sequence continues at coordinate 52,388,923 of CM032623.1, read as the reverse complement.
CAAAAAAGAAGTGAGACCAGTACTCATACAATCTTAACCTTTTCTCCAGCAGAAAATCTGAATTCTTCCACAGAACTTCGTTTGTTTACATATAGCTTAAGCATTTTGGTCTCATCGAGGGGCATTTGTAAGAAATCATTGTACCATCCCTAGGATACCACCGTCTGTAGCCATCAACCATATAAAAACTAATAATGCAGTGGCCATTTTCAAAATCAGCCCAAAATGTCTTCCCCTAATTATATATATATATAAGTAAATGAAGAAAAACAAAAGTAAAGCAGAATGGAAATAAGAGGAATATCATCTTACAACAGGGGCAGTTCTTGATGTAATGCCAAATCGGGCGTGGCAAGCTGAATCATTAGGCCTATAAGCTTCCACCTATTGTATACATTAAGTCATTAACCCATATATACACAATCACGTTAACCCGAAATCAATTTAACAGCCAATATACGCACATATATACATAAATAGTTTAATCAAACAACCCGTTTAGGAAGGGAAAAATAAAAAGTAGAATATCACCTCGGTTATCTGAAGAACAACATCATCTTTCTTGAGAAACTTGCCCAGCAAACGTGGGGCAAGGTCAACAGCATCAATTTGGTAGAAATCAGGACCCAAGATTGCCCATTTATCGTTGCATAAAGACGATGGTGATTGTGATGCTGGAGGTATCATTCCACCATTTTCTTGAATTTTTGAATTGTTCTTTCGTTTTGGTTTGCGTTTGACCTTAATGGACTTTTCGATGGTTTTTGTGGAACTTGTGAGTTGTGTTAATTTGTTGAGACGTTGAGGGGTTTTCCCCTTGTTCATTCGGCGAAGTGACGAAGAAAAACAACAGAATTTGTGAACAAAAGGCTGGAGACTTGTGATCTGAAGCTGAAGGTGGACTGGTGGAGCATATAGAGATGAATGAAGGGTTTTTGGCGGGTGTTGGTTAACAAATTACACCCCCTGTCAATTTTTTTTTTTTTTTTTTTTTTTTTTTTTGATAACCCAGTATCCCAACTTCGCCGGACTATATCTGGACCACCAGCCTCCGGCCCCTCATTGACTGGTGGATGGTAAACCGCGGGATATGCCCAAGTTGGTCAGGGTGGCAGCGCGCCTTTTTACTCCAGCTCCCAGAGGGACCCTCCTCCATGCCGCTTACATCACTCTTACATCACCAATAAATTGGCTGCTCCTGGCAGGATTCGAACTCCCCACGCCCAGGTTGTAAGCCCAGCAACGCTCCTTCCTTTACCACTCGGCTGTGCCCCGGGGGGCATGTCAATTCTTATTCTTATTCGTAGAAGTGAGTGAGTTGACAAAACTAATTTTAAAAATCCTTGCTATGCTTCGTAGTTGGAAAAAATGGAACAAAAGTCATGATGGCTTGGCTGAGTGCAGCTGGCCTAGGAAGGTTTAGGGATTGTCTGAGGCTGATTTTCAACAGAAAATAATTGATTTTCTAGTCATTTTTCTTTTTCCTTCTCTCACACACATCAGCCAATTTTGTGAAAATGTTATCGTTGAGAGCAGCAATGGTGCAAAACTCAATTTTAATCCAGAATTTTAGTGCTCCCAGACAACTTTTTAGGGTTTAGGTTGATATGGTCAAATCGCAAAATTAATAATTGACTAGAATCTTGTTTATTTAATTTAGGGCTGGATATGGATCAGTTCGGTTCGATTGTCTTCAACAACACTACATAAATACAACTAATGACACGTTCATTCGTAACTTTTATAAATTAATGTAGCCCAATTTAAAAACATATAAATAACAAGTCGTCGCTGCTGTCCAATAAGGAGCTTCAAATTCCATTTTAATGCTTATACTGCATTCAGAGATCTAATCAGTAGCTAAAGCTGCCTGTAAAATGAAGGAGCTTCAAAATCGATTTGGGAATTGGGATGTATGATTTAAAATTATCAAATGATTTGAATTTATACGGGAGTGGGCGTACTGCACCAAATAGCAACTCCATGTGTCATTATATCATTGTATAGAATGAACCACTAGCAACTCCATGTGTCATTATATCAGCCAGTTGTTCCACTTTCTTGATGTATAGAACCTCTATATTTTTGGAGTCGAGATTATCTTTGATGTAATTCTTATCAAGTTCAACATGCTTTGTTCTATTATGTTGCAAAGGGTTGTTTGCAATTTTAATGACAGTAGTGTTGTCACAAAAAAGTAACATAGGCTTGTCCAGATCAAAACCAAGTTCACTAAGGAGAAGTTTTAGCCATGTAAGCTCGGTAGTTGCATGATGAAATGCTCGATATTCAGCCTCAGCACTAGATAGTGAGACCACATTCTGTTTCTTACTCCTCTAAGTCACAAGATTGCCCCCAACAAACGATAAATATCCTGATGTGGATTTTCTATCCAGTCTCGATTCCAGCAAAATTAGGATTCGTATAACCCACAATATCTAAATGTCCCATTTTTTAGTACAGAATACCCTTGCCTGGTGTCACGCAGTGAGAATGCTTAGCTTCCTATTCGGCACGGCAAGCACACTAATAGCTAGGCGCGAGGCCTATCTTACCATTGGTGCACTAATGATATATGATCATATGCAGGTATTCTCCCTTATATCCTACTCATAGCATGCATGTATGCCAGTTGTTCGGGCTTGCCGGTCACAGAATGAGGTGAGGGTAGTCTTGAGGCGTTGAACCTCAAGAGTCAAACCTGTGATCCGTGAAAGTTGGTATCAGAGCGGGACTGCTCGAGCATGCAGTGTTGTTATTGGGCAATGTCGTGTGTTCTTGCGGAGAAACGATTTTGGGCCACGGATCGTGTCGGCAAGCTGGTGGACACGATGAAGGAAGCTGTGGGGAAGAAGGATTGAAGAGGGCAGCATTGCGCAATTGCCAATGTGCATTTCAAGGAGTTTTCGAAGAGCGCACCGTGCATGGCACAATTCGACATGCGTTGAGGCGTTGCGGTTTGAAGGCCGTCCATCCGAGGAACCAATGCTCAGAGGGGCGGAGGGTGAAGGTTGGTGTCGAAGGCAGCAAGTACGAGTTACTGCAAGTTTGGAGGCATGTCCATTTGGAGTGGTGCCATTGTTATCCTTGTAACGAGACGGATGCATGTGGATGCGAAACTCTTTTCTCGCTACGAGGACGTAAGCGAATTCGAATGGAGGAGAATGTCACGCAGTGAGAATGCTTAACTCCCCATTCGGTACGGCAAACACGCTAACAGCTAGGCGCGATGTCTATCTTACCATTGGTGCACTAATGATATATGATCATATGCAGGTATTCTCCCTTATATCCTACTCATAGCATGCATGTATGCTAGTTGTTCGGGCTTGCCGGCCACAAAATGAGATGAGGACAGTCTTAAGGCGTTGAACCTCGGGAGCCAAACCTGCGATCCGTGAAACCTGGAGAGGACTTCAGATATGTCAATATCCGATTAACTGTACTCATATTTTGCTCATTGAGGTTATGCATGAATTTACTCACAACGCTAACTACATATGACGAATCTGGTCTCGTGTGGGTTAGATAAATCAACTTCCCTACCAATCTCTGGTATCTCTCTTTGTTTGTGGGAATCTGATTATGATAAATAGATAGGCAATGGTTTACGTCAATGGGTGTGTCAACAGGGACACAAGCCGATATACTAGTTTCTACTAGAAGGTTAAGGACATACTTGCGTTGAGATAGGATAAGTCCTTGATGGGACCGTGATACCTTAATGCCCAAGAAATACTTCAAAGTACCCAAGTCCTTCATTTTGAATTCCTTTGTCAAATGGCTTCGGAGTTTCTCAATCTCATTGGGATTACTGGCAGTAACAATCATATCATCCACATACACAATAAACATAGTAATATTATGACCATCTCTCTTATAAAATAAAGTATAATGAGACAAGGCATGTTTAAAACCATACTTTTTCATTGAACAACTCAATCTTCCAAACCACGCCCTTAGTGATTGTTTTAGCCCATAAAGAGCCTTCTTCAACTTACACACATTACCCCCTGGAGGAGTGAAACTGGGAGGATGGTCAATATACACTTCCTTTGTCAGATTACCGTGAATGAATGTATTTTTAACATCAAATTGCCTCAATGGCCAATCAAGATTGACGTCTAGAGATAGAATGACTCTAACAGTATTCATCTTAGCTACTAGAGCAAAAGTTTCCTGATAGTCAATCCCATAAGTCTGTGTGTACCATTTGACAACCAATCTAGCTTTATACATATCCACAGTTCCATCTGACCTGTATTTTAATAAGTACATCTACTTGCATCCCAGGGTCTTTTTTCATGGTGGTAATAAGACCATCTCCCAAGTAGAGTTCTTTTGGAAAGCATTCATCTCTTCTACCATAGCGGATTTCCACTTAGGTTGATCAAGAGCTTCCGAAAAGTGATTAGGGATAGATACAGAAGATAGTTGGATCGCAAACGTCAAATTAGTCTTAGATAAACGGTGGTACGAGATATAGTCGGATATGGGAAAGATAGCATTGGAAGAAGATTTCGAAAAACCAAACCTATCAGGTTATTATGGACTCGAAGAGGATATATCCTACCCTGAGTATCAACAATATCTAAAGCTGCAGGATTAGAATCAGAAACAGAGATAGAAGTAGAAGAGGGAAGCAAGGTAGGTACCTCATTTTCAATCTCTGAAGAATCAGATGACACTGTAGTATCAAACAGGGGGTTATCAGAGTCTAAAGAGGATAATATTAGAGTGCAAGCATTGTCTGAGTTTCTCCTCGTATAACATTTTGGAAACAAGCGATGTGATTTATCATCATCAACTCGATATTCAATTTGGGATTCTCCCTCCTTTCCAGAAACCACACTTTTTTTTCATCTAACCACACTCGTTCATCTTCCTCACTACTAACTTCCCCCTGAAGAGGAAATAACGACACGTCATCAGGAAAAAGGATTCTGATTCGCAAAATTCCACATCCATAGAAACATAGTATTTTCCCGTAGGGGATGAAAGCATTTGTAGCCCGTCGGAAGCTTGAATAGCCAAGAAAGACACATTTCAGGGCACGATGATCAAATTTATCTCTGAGAGGAGAATGCGCATGGATATAACACACAACCAAAAATTTTAGGACAGAGATTTAAAACAGAGGGAACAAAGTGAAAGTGGGACAACATTTTTAAGGGAGTTTGAAAGTCAATAATGCGGGCGGGCATGCGATTTATGAGAAAGATAGCAGTTGTCACCGCCTCAGCCCAAAAACGTTTTCGAACATGCATGGTGAAACATAAAACTCGAGCTACTTCAAGAATGTGTCGATTTTTTCGCTCTACAATGTCATTTTATTAGGGTGTGTAAGCACAAGTGATCTGATGGAGAATGTCGTAAGTTGAGAAGAAGTTTCCAAGGGTTTGGTTTACAAACTCACTACCATTGTCAGAATGGATAACTTTAACCCGTGTATGAAATTGTGTCTCAATCATTTTAAAGAATTTTGGAATAACATGAACGACTTCACATTTAGATATTATCAAATATATCCAACAAACTCTGGTACAATCATCAATGAAAGAGAGAAAATATTTATGACACATAGTAGATGGAGTAGAGAAAGGCCCCCAAACATCAATATGAACAAAAGTAAAAGAATAGAACGTTTATTAAAACTGACTTTGAAAGGTAAACAATGATTTTTAGCAAAAATACATTGTTCACACCACATACTAGAACTAGAAATATTTTTAAATAGCTTTGGGAACAAGTGTTCTAAGTAAGTAAATGAAGGATGTCATAATCGACAATGCCACAAAAGGATCATATCTCTTGGAGAGGATCTACTAAGAACTTGAAGACCATGAGTATCATTTATTTGTAAACGCCTTGTTCCCTCCAAAAAATACTGCCCTCATCTCTCTCTACCAGTGCCAATCGTCATCTTCGTTCGATTGTCCTGAAATACACAATTAGTAGGCGAGAAGATAACAGAGCAATCAAGATGCTTTGTAATTTTACTAATAGATAAGATATTAGTGGAAAAAGTAGATGCAAGTAAAACGGATGAGAGAGAAGAAGTAGGTGAAAACGAGACACTTCCGACCCCAGTAACTTCGACAAGAGTCCCATTAGCTACTTGAACGGATTGAGCAGGCGGAGTTGTCAATGGATCAAATGTAAAGGGATTACATGTAAAATGATTGGTAGCTCCAGAATCTATAACCCAAAAATCAGATGCAGTAGAAGTAGATTACAACCCAAAAGTACATTCCCCAGAAGATGATCGACAACATGGGAAACAGTAGGTGTAGGTACAGGTGCATGAGTAGCAGCCCCGGATGAGCGCGTAGCCTGAGAGTATCTTCCACCTTTCCTCTTTGCCCTCTTTGCTAAATTTGTGTAGCCATTTTTTTTTTGAAGCAATTGTCAAAGGTATGCCCTTTAAGGTCACAGAATGAGCAAGTTTCAACAGACTGAATAGGGGTTCGTGATCGAGGATTGAACCCTTTAACTGCCAATGCAGATGTCTCAGAATGACTTTTGGCCCCCATGGTGAGTTGTCTCTGTTCCTCAAGACAAACAATCGAGAACACCTCTTCCAAGCTTGGAATGGGTGTAGTAGCCAAAATACGACTACGAACTTGATCCAAGCCATGATCAAGTCCCGCCAAAAACATATAAATCTTGTCTTCATCACACCTTTTTTTAACGCATCAACATCGACGACACACTTCATAGGATTTGGTCTGCGATAGTCAAGCTCCAAGAAAATGGAATTCATTTCACTGTAGTACGTGACAAGAGGCCGCTTCTCTTGCCGCAACTGAAATGATTTTTTCATTAGTTCATAAACCGGTGACGAGTCAAAAACATCAAGATAACTTCTCTTAATCGCATCACACGCATCTTTGATTGTGTCAAACTGAACAAAGTGGGCCACAAGAGCATCAGTCATAGAGTTGATAAGCCAAGACTTAACAATAACATCATCTGCTACCCATTCACCATAACTACAATCATTCTCTTTCGGTACAGTTAGTTCACCAAAAACGTGGGCTCTTTTCTTCCGGTCAATAATATGCATTTCCAGTAATTTTGATTACACACGATAGTTAGTACCATCTAACTTAATGTGAATCGGATATGATGTCTCACAAATTAACGATGTAACCACCTTGTTATTAGCCATTATTCCGAAGTGCAGAAGTGCAGTTATGGTTCTCTAGAAGTCAACAACTCAACCAGAGATCATAAGGAAAGCAACTATCGGGAATTTTCGAAACTGAAGTCTAAATTCAACCAGACAGTTGGGACCTCTAAATATCAATGATCTTGAGAATCTGGAGCATCAACTAGAGACATCCCTCAAGCTTAGATCTACAAGGACACAGGTTATGCTAGATGAACTTTCCGATCTTCAAGCCAAGGAAAAAGATGATGATTGAGTACCTTTATACCGGTGTTCCTGTTGCAGAGAAGAGGCCGAATGGTGGAAGAAAATTCCCAAGGAAGGCGCGGCTGCAAGATGCACGAAGAAAGAGCGAGCTTGCCGCTAAAAAAGACCGAGTCACGTGGTAGGAAAAAGAAGCGTCGAAGACACGGCACAAGGACGAGCTGGCGAAGAGAAAGCTGCGTCGAAGACGTCTGGGTAACCAAGAAGGGCCGGAGTCTGCGCCGGGCGCCGGCTAAGGTTCGGACTGCAACCTCGCTCTTATACCAAATCGAGATTTTGGGAGTTCATCGTTTTCTATTATTTAATTGATAATAATACCCTAAATTTACATGGTGAAAAGAAAATGAAAAGGGAACATCTACACCTTAGTCCCTAACTATAACAAGAACTACAAGTTGATACATAATATTTCAACTAGTAGGTATCTAGCTCTTCTGTTTTGGAACTAAACTTCCACTTGGCAAAGATGAAGATTCAACAGCTATGCAAGAGAAAACTTTTGTTTCTGCATATGAATTAAGAGAATATTAGTACAAACTAGTGTAATCCATGCCATCTGAAATACAAGTCATTACTTGAAGCGCATCTTTGGCACGCAACAAAATAATGAACACGATCTTAGCTTCTTTCTCCTCCGATCTTCTTGATCAAACATGCTACAAATGTACCCACAAAAACATACATGCATTTGCATTATGCGACTTACAGGATTGAGGATGTTGTGTTCTTTGAAACTTTCTTCAAGAAAAGCATACATTTTTTTTAAAAGTCTGGGTTTTTAATGGCTTATGCCATTCTCTTCCTCATCACTAGCCCTTGTAGAACCCCATTTATCTGCATCAGCTTTGTCTGTTTTTGGTTCAACATTTCCTTTTCCCCTTTTACTTCTATAAATTGTAAAATCAATTTGAAAGGACGAAGCTGTGCTGTTTGAAGATGAAACTGCTTCCCCGCACACAGACTCCGTCCCAGCAAGCCCCCAGTTCACATCTTGCAGCCCTTTTCCCCTTTCAGGAACTACTGTTAGAAACTCAAAACAATTCTTAAGATTTAAACTTAAACTTCATATTCAAGACTGGCTAAACAGTATTAAATAAAAAAAAAAAGTTAAAATCTTGTTCATGCAACAATTTTAAGTGAGACTGCAAAACAATGGAGGGAAAGGAAAAAGATAAAGCTGGACTGGTGGATCAGACAGGCCTCTTCTCCCTCTTTCATTTTCTATGGTTTCTTTGCTTCTGCTTTCACCTTCAGTAGTACTAAACTTCCCTAAAGCCATGCAGGACCCGAATGGCTTTGGTGTGTCACCTGAGCTCAAAGCCAAAAGAAAATTTTGATGAAAAAGGAGGAGAGAAAAGGAGAGTATTGTAGGAAATGGCTACAGCCAATAGATAAAATGAAGAGACCGCGAAAAATTTAAAAGAAGCTCATTATTCAAATCTAGAATTTTCAAATAGCTTTACCTGTTAATAGTGCTTCTAATAAAATGATTTACCTGATAATCCATGGTTGACAAAATGCACGTGAATTTATATAAACATACAAAAGGTTCTTACATGTGACAGTGGATTGATTTTGTCCAAGCAATGGTGTCTAGAAGGATACTAATTCCCAGAGCCACAAATTATGAGAATATTATTTATACTTTCAATTCATAATGCCACTAATATTTTTTCATATGATTTTTCAGATTGTGCCCAATTAGGTCAAAACACAGTAATCTATTATCTTATGAAACCTGCAAGTTTAGTAAGTTTCAACATTAACTGTCACGTACGAGCCTGATGGCGACAAACGAAAGGAGACACTAGCAGTAAACAATTGAGAACCAGATACAGGGTCAAATGAAGATTCGATATAATGATAGTAAACAAATAACCTGAACACATACATGTTCGAACAAACATATATAGGGATGCAAGTAAATGTGGTACATGCCCAAAATGGATGTGCTAGTTTTAACCTCAATGATTAAATTGTGCATGGAAAAAGCAGTAGCCAGTAGGTATTCTCCTAAGGAAAATAACAAAAACAACATGGTTCTTTCTAGCGCTGCATTGTAATGAAAGAAAATTTTATATATATGCTGTTGACGCGAAACTATGATACTCTGCCCAAAAAGAGTGACACCTTGGGATGCATCAAGTTTCAAACTTACAGATCCATGAAGTTATTTAATCTAGTGGAACAGTACGCTTTAGGAAATTCAGTTTTTGAAAGTCAGGAAAATTAGCACATCTAAATAGATAATCCAGATATAAGGAAATAAATAAATCTTAGGAAGCTGCAATGGGCATATATGTTAAACATATACAAGCAAAGCCATGCTTTTTATACAAGAAAAGAAAAAATTGGCTAATTGCACAACCACTTAGTCAAAGAAGCAATTGTTTGTTAATAATGATAAAACCGTCAATATGTCAGCAAAACTCAGAACGAGTAAATTCAGAATGCACTTCTACACTTTGTATTCCCCCAAACATGAGAAATACCATCATGTCATTGTCAGTTACCCCTTCTCCAAAACCTGGATTTTAATCAGTCGAGGATTCTTTCTTTCTGTTTCTTCCATCCATCATTTTTACTTCTTTTCAAGGTTCGGGTTAATTTGACAGCAGCTTGCTCTCCTCTTTATTATCACAACAGATACCAAGTGGGGAAAGTAACTTTAACAACAGCCGACAGAAAAATTCACTTGGGTAGTATGGTGAATATGCAGGTCACAAGAAAATTCAGCTATTAATTTCATTACTCTTTAATTCTGTTTTCAGAAAAACCTGAATAAACATGTTTGAGCGCAAGCCACAAAAGTAAGCAGATAAAAAAGAATATGCTTATCCAATCACACTGTGTGCAAGTTAGTATTGAAATTTTAAAGCAAAAGCACAATTTCATAGAATTTTTATATTATGCAGTAGTTTTCATCCAGAAAATTAAATATAATCAGCAAAATCTCAAGGATCATTAAGGGTAGTACAAATATGACTAAAATTTTCATGGTTATTTAAATGCGAAACTACTAAACCAGCCTTGGTCGAGTCTTGAAAATATATGCCACATAGATTGAATTTTAAGCGACAAAACTTAAAAAGGTTTTCATATATCACTAACTGTAGTACTGAAATTTTCTTGGAACAATCGCCAAGGTATAAAGGTAATTTGTACCAATAAAGTGCTTGTAAATATTAGAATCCCCACTGTGTTCTGAACTCTTAACAGCAAATCACATCTCAAATCAGTTCAGCCTTCTCCTCCTACGTGCGCGTGAATCTCCGCTATCCACGTCAGAAGTCCTTGATGCATCATTTCTTCTTCTGGAAGATGAAGTAGAAAGCAACACTCTGGAATCTATTTCAACAGCGTTATCAACTGTCTGACTATCTGAGTGTATAACAGCAGCAATGCTTGACGCAGAATCCCTATCATCAACTGGTAGAGGCTGCTCAGGATTTCTTTCTACAGGATTGTTTCCCAAATATGAATATTCAGCCATACTCCCTGCAGCGTGACTTTCACCAGAGCTTAATCCAGAAGGGAGGTTGGGCAAGGTAGCAGTTTGATTTGAATTTGATCTACGCCGCAAGTATGATGAAAGTCGGCTTTCCCTTGACTCATAGTTAGTGGGGCGGCTTTCTGGTACCATATCAACAGCTCTCCTTTCCCTACGCAATTCTCTAGAAGTCAGAATCCGGTTGAGATATGAGTTAAATCTCACATGTGATTCATGTGGACCACGGGAATTTCCAGACTGATTCTGGACAGATTCCCGACTCACCTCAAATGCACTTCCAAGATGCTCAGTAATTTCCTCCATCGGATTAATAGATGCAGTCCTCTGAATAGTTTGCCTCCAGCCCTCAACCCGCAGTGCTTGGGGCCTGAGAGGAATGTTGTTCAGACTAGAATCCAGCTCTAGCTCCCGCCTAATACTTCCAGAGCCATTAATTGGGATCACATTTTTCATTGCAACTTCTCCCTTACAAACAGGACACTCCTTAGCAGCCGAGTGATGATGTAACCACCGGTATAGACAAGGCCAGCAAAATAAGTGACCACAGCAAGTAACAACAGGATCCTTGGCCAACTCCAAGCATATATTGCAATCAAAAAAGCTCCCTTCAACACCGTTATTTTTTTCACCATCTTCCTTCTTTCCCAAATCCTCATCTTCCAAATATCCATTGCCATTCTCACGAGTTTTGGCCACCTCGGTGTATCTTTCCTCAGCAGCCACACTACCCTCGCCCGGTTGTAATCCATTCCCACCAATTAATTCGAATGCAAAATTGGGATAAGATCCTGAGCCGGGTTCACTAGCATCGCTCCAATTTTCAAGAGGCCCCAAATTGAGATCAAGATTCACGGCAGCAGAGGTCTCATCGGCCATTATAAAACTTGACGAACCCTAAAATAAAAAACCGTGCTTCTGTTCAGGTCAATTTAATCTTCTACTTTCCTACTCGCAAACTCAAGGATTTTCTGCTATATAAAATGAGTCGAAACCAAATAAATTTAGTCAGATAACAAAACCCTAATTTATTAAGTCTAGAAATCCTAGCCCCAGATTTTCCTCTTCTGAATTGAATTAAGCCGCTATCTTGATCTGGTCAAAAAAATAAAAATAAAAAATCCACGTAATTCATATGCTTAATTGAACAAATATACAAACTTCTATCTGTGAAAACAGATTAAAACCCAAAACAGGTCAACCGAAAGGGGAAAAAACACATTTTCGTCACTAACAACATTACCAGAGAATCATACAGCCAAAACTAAACGCGAATTATTGCAGTAATTCATACTCCACATTGAGAAACGACACAAATTTAAGGGTTCTCTTTAGAAGCAACTAAGATCAAAGCTTGGAGAAAAGATGAGTTTCGGATGACACATTCAGGTTTCTGGGGTTGTGCTGGTGTCAGATTCTTGGATCGGATATTCGACTAGGATCTTGATGTCAATTTTGGCTTTGGAATTGGAATTGGAATTGAAATTGAGAGTGGTTGGTGGCCAAATAAAGCACGGGAGTAAGATATCGACCCCTCTATTGGACCCACTACACTGCTTTTACCCTTGAAAAAATTTGGCCCCAATAGAAAAATCTGAAAATTACCTTATGAATTCGGGCATAATCATTAAAAAAATTCTATCTTTTGTGTTGGCATTGAATTTGTAGCATACTTCATCAAAAAATATTACTAAAAGTTAGTTAAATATTGGGAGTTTGAGGCTATCCGACTTGAATGCCTCTTTTCAGAAGTATTTGGCATCAAGATTATGATTGGACCGTCATTTAAATGAAATGGCTCATAATTCACTATTCATTTTTTTCTTTGTTCTTAATTTTCATGTATAGCTCATTTTGTATAATCGTATTACATTTGTTGATGTTGTGATTCAGGGTTAAAATTAAAATAAAACGCATTAATTATGATAAATTCGACTATCAACTAAATATATTTCATGGTCCTAACCTCTTGATTTTGCAACGGTCTCAAGTTGAAAGTTTGAAGCTTGATAAAATCCTTAAACCAAAATTACGTGTAAAATGGATTAGAAGTTAATAGTTCAACATCATTAAAACAAGAAATCCTCTTGGAGATAGTCCAATTAAAAAGTAAAATTAACAAGTGTAGATAGAATTTGATGAGTATGCGTGATTGGTCCATATTTAAAAGAATTTACAAAAGAGAAAATCATGATTAAAATTGAATGGAGATGCGGGGGATCAAACCCCGTGCCTCTCGCATGCAAAGCGAGCGCTCTACCATTTGAGCTACATCCCCCAGCTGTTATACATGTTTTATTTATTAGATATTATATTTTTTGTCATTGCGGAAGTCATGGAAGTAAACCCAAAAACTATTTTCCCTCCAGAATTAACAACGTTCTATTATGTTGATCAAAAAATTTTAAGGCTTCAAAAATTATCTGAATGGAATTTTTATTTAATACATTAGTCTTAAATCTTCGCTGTCAAAAAAAAAATAGAAACACCACATGCAAAGCAAGAATCCATCTATCTGAACAAAGTGATAGAACTAGGCTAGCAGCAACCTGTCCGATCATTTGTATTTGATCGATTTATGTTCTTGTTGCAGCTCGGGAATTTAGCTTGGACCTGATCCACAATGCTTTTATCGACTTGGAATGCTTTTGCAAGAATATCAGTGCCAATATCTGGCTTCGATCCATAAATTATATTTGCAATAGATATCATGCCTGGATTCTGATTGCTCAGTGTGGCAATGGCCACAACATTTACCTTTCCAACATTGTGCTGGAAGTGAACAAGTCCCACTGGGACAACAAAGACGTCACCCTTTTGAAGGACCTTTGTAATTTGAGTGTTGTCGAGATTGGGGGTGACAAACCCAACTTGAAGTGTTCCTTCGAGAACTGTTACAATTTCAGTGGCTCGGGGAGACGATTCCCCATGGCGCTATATCAATCAGAACCACTGAGATGTCAAGAGTGTTGAGCTCGAGTAATTGAGTCATCGCAGAGCCAAAAGGGTTCTCTGTGTTGCCAGCTAAGTGAAGTCCACTGAAGGAGAAGTCATTTGCTGGAACACTAGCAGGATTCTTGCATGCCAGGCCATTTACTCTAGCTGAAAAGAAACCCAAAAAAATTACTCTAATTCCCATACTACATAATACATTGTTTAATGTGGATGAATTAATAAGCCTGATTACCTGATCCAGACATATCTGCAACGGTGAAGGCTCAAAAGCAAAGGCAATGCAGTAGAAAGTGAGAGCCACCGTGCTAAAAAGGAGAATTTACATCACTGTTCTAATTAATCAAAAGAAGAGTTAATGGAAATTAATACTATAACCAAAAGAGAAAAAGAAGAGTTGCCAGTGATGAAAATTATTCTGCTCAGCAACTTATTTATAGAGGCTCTAGCAATAATTCATCCAATATCCTGGTATCTCAGACTTTTTCTTCCCCAGGATAGAATCCCAATCGTGCCGTCCTTCCACGGGACAATGCTTGCAGCCTTCCTAACTAATCAATACCAATAATTTGAAAAACTGATATCAGAAAGAATGTTTACGATAACCAAGAAACCGTCCAAGATGACCTCAAACGCGTCAAATGTTTCCTATGGATTTTTACTTTGCATTCATACATAGTTCCGAAAGATATGGCAATAAAAATTGGAGACCTGGTCGACTTTCCTATCGAGTCACATTTGATGCAGTTGGATTATATGCCCCCTGCTGCAATGGTACTCGATAATATTCATTTAATTTCCTAAAGGTTACAAAATATTCATTCTGTAGACTAATTCAGCTCATTAGTTCGGCAGCAGATTCTATTGGGCAACTCAGAAACTTTATCTACTTGTACCTTTTTATTGTAGAGGCAACAGGAGAGATTTTATCCAACAGCAAGAGACAAACCAAAATATTAAAATAGCTAATTAAGAAATCTTTTCCATGAGACATGGAACTATAAGTAGACCTAGTCTTCGAAGATTTCTTTTAATAATTTCTTGTGCTAGAACGGAGATAAAAAAGAGAGAGGATAAGACAATAAAAACCGCTCCAAGAACATCTATAAATAAGTTGCATGGTTGCACTATCCTTCACCGCTCGCCAACTCTCTATCTTTGTTACTTTTCGACGTTCCAGTTTTTCATACTCTGATCTCTTAATTCGATTAAAATGGCGAAAGCATGGTGGCTCTGACTTGCTGCTGCATTGTCTTTGCATTTGAGCCTTCAACGTTGCAGATCCATCTGGCTCAGGTAATCAGGCTTATTAATTCATCCACATTAAACAATGTATTATGTAGAATTTCATCGTTTGCATGGAAATTAGAGTAATTCCTTTTGTGTTTCTTTTCAGCTGGAGTAAATGGCTTGGCATGCAAGAATCCTACTAGTGTTCAAGCAAATGACTTCTCCTTCACTGGACTTCACTTAGCTGGTAACACAGCAAACCCTTTTGGCTCTGCGATGACTCCTGTGACCGTGGCTCAATTACCGGGGCTCAACACTCTTGGCATCTCAATGGTTCGCATTGATATCGTGCCATGGGGAATCGTCCCTCCTCACACTCATCCCCGAGCCACTGAAAATCATAACAGTTCTTGAAGGAACCCTTTAAGTTGGGTTTGTTACCTCCAATCCCGACACAACCAAATTACTAAGGTCCTTCAAAAGGGCTACGTCATTTTTTTCCCTGTGGGACTCATTCACTTCCAGCGAAATGTTGGAAAGGTAAATGTTGTGGCCATTGCTGCATTAAGCAGTCAGAATCTGGGCGTGATACCTATTGCAAATACATTTTTCGGATCGAAACCAAGTATTAACAATGATATTCTTGCCAAGGCATTCCAAGTCGACAAGATCATTGTGGATCAGCTCCAAGCTAAATTCTAGGGCTGCAGCACCAGCAACAAAAATCACTTACAGCTCACGAGACAGAAGTTGCACTAAGTGTTCATCATTTGGTTGTGTTTTGCAACTTTCGTTGTTCTTTCTTTATTTTGTTTTTTGTTTTTTTTTTTTTTTTTGGGTCAGTAAATTTGTATGTTTAAATTGTTTGTTGTTATTTATATGTGATCTGTATTATAAGCTATAATTTGCCTGGTCTCATTATGATACATCATCCCTTCTCAAGAGCAATATATCATAGGATTAAATAATTTGTCATTCTATCACCATGTCCCCAACTTCGCGCGTCAATGTTCACCACGCAATTCGATGCTAGCTTTCTTTAAATAAATTTAAAGGTTTCTCAACTTGCGCAAAGTGTGAAATTGCCTCTAAAGCTCTCAGTTGATCAGTGTAGTGTTTACACTTATTCAATGTCCTAAATCATGATATTTTATTGTCTTTTGGATAAAACTCTACCTAATTTAGGTTATATTATATTTTGTAAGTACAAATTTATTTTTAATGAAGAATTAGAAAAAAGAATATAAAAGTGGCGAAAAGTGACAAAATTCAAAGATGAAACTTTGGAAAGAAATATTACACTAAATAGGTTCAAGTTAAATGGGCATCAATAGACTTGCATCAAAAATTTATTTGGAAGCCCAAGTTAAACCCGTATATATTAATAGAAGAGGTACACACAGACGGTGGGGGGAGAAGCAAAAAGAGGGGCGCTGAAACAGAGAAAGAAACAGGAAAAACACATAGAAGAAACAAAAAGAATGCGGCGCTGAAGGCGGAAGCAAAAAAATAAAGAGAAGGAAAAAAGAGAGAAAGAGAAAAGAAAAGAAGAAGAAAGAGGAGAGAGAAAACAGCTGCAGCAGAGAAAGACAGAGAAAACTGGGGGAAAAAAAAAGAAACTATAAACATTAGAAATTTTCACGTCAATTTTTGGTGATATCTTTCCACTTTTACATATTTTTTATTTTTATAAATATAAATAACTAATTTTTATATTAGGGAAAACAATTTAGTCGACTTGTGATCCTTTATTTTTCTATTCAAGATTTATGTAATTTATTTATTTATGCACTGGTTTTATTATAAGTTTAATGCATTAAATTACCTGATCAATAATTTGATAATTATGTGAGTATCTTACGAATCGAGAGTTGAGTTTGAGATTTAAACCATATAATAAAATCCGGTAAATTAGTATAACGTATAAAGATACATATACTAATTATTACGGTCATAATTTGAATTCTTAGAACTGGTGTTTCATTTAACTAAAATTGATTCGCATAGAGATATGAAATTAAATTAGTTAAATATGATTAATGAGAACTCAGATAGGTAAATTGAATACAATACAAGAATTCGATCGAATACTACATTAAGTTATGAATCTTGAATTAAGAATAAATGTGATCAATGAATGAAATTGTTATGCCCTAATATTTATCACATATTTAAATTTTCAATTATCCATGTTTACAATTAGTCAAAAGTAGTTGGGGAAAAATCATCACAATTATTTATTTGCTTTTGTCAAATAAGAGTTAAAAAAATCTAATTAAGGTCTAAAGTATAGTCCTTGTGAGAACGATAATTCGGATTTAAACGTCCACTATATTACTTGTTATGATATCGTACACTTACGATATAAAAAACGAAACACCAGGGCAACCTTGACAGAGTGTGCACGAGTGAAAGGCGTGTGGTTTGTGCTAAGTGAAGATATTGATTAATGTTATTCATCTAGAGTCCAGATGATTAGAAAGTGGATTCACTATCACAAACTAATGATCATGTAAACTCTAGATGAATAGCATTATTCGATGATAATAGTGCTGGCCATGTATGCTGCACCATTCCCAATACTTGTCTTTCTCTCTGCTTAAAGATATACCACTTTTTATATGTTCTCACTATAATGGGAAACACTAGTCCGAATACCGCTAGAGTCCAACATGTAAAGAAATCATCCTCAGATCAACTGCTGAGAAAGTTTGCTGAGGTGGGTTCTGAATCAAATCACAAATTCTCATAAACGAACCATACCTCTTAACAATAATGTTAATGATCCTTCGGTGCTACTTCCTCCATCAACATCTCAGACTGGGTAAGGCAGAGATGATCATGAATCAATGCACAAATCTCTCATCTTATATTTTGAAGGATGCATATTGGAAGTTTGGAATAATAAAGAATTGATGTCGGATGGTTACCTTGACCATTCATGTTCCATTGTCACATACAAGAGGTTGAATATCATCAGCTTCTGCCATCTCTTAATTCACTGTGAAAAAAAAAACAATTTCAATTTTTTGCAGAGAATAACTATTTTATAACCATTATTTTTATTTTTATTTTTGCATTTGATGTCATGCCAAGAAAAAAAGATTATCAAACCCCGCGTTTCTTAACATTTTGATCGAGATAACTTCATCTGATCACACGAGAACACAGGGGCGGACCCACATGGGGTCATGTGGGGTCAGATGACCCCACAAAAAAAAAAAATTTGAGTTTTTTTTATTTTTATTTTTTTTTTAACCTAAACATTTTTGAAATCTCATTTTTGACCCCACAAGAAAATTGGTCTCGGTCCGCCCCTGCAAGAACATACTGAGTTAAATCACTATAGGAACTGAATTATGATGGGTAGATCAACAATTCTAACAATATGATGGTTTAAAGATGTACCAGATCGCAATCTATTATCACAGTTGTAACTATTAGCCTCCTAAGAATGAGAGCACATTGATCAAATCTTCCCACAAGTGTCAAGAATTCACAATGTAGATATATATTTACACAATATTCTAACAATTCCAAAATCCATGAATTTCTTAAGTTATAGGAACTTCCAACTATGGTTTCATTGGCATTGGAATATAAGAATCCGGATTAAACAGAGATCAATAACTCATTCCAACAATGAGCATAAATTGAAACATTCAATAATCTAAACATAAGTAGCACACATTATCCATCAAAAATGCATAATGTGGCATAATTTAAAATGCCCATTAATTTATCCATGGATCAAGATTCATAAAAAGCATAAAGAGATCGATAACATAACAAGAATGAAACAACCCTAATTCTTTACACAGATCAAAATTCAGCAATGAAAGAAAGCAACAAAACGACAGATATTATCACAAAGCAAATCTTTTTGAAAAATGAGAAAGAAAAATCAAGATTTTACCTTTGAGGTGTTCTTGAAAATGGGTCTCTCTTTTGTTATGAAACTTCTCCTTGGCTGAGGTACCCGCCCTCTTGTTTTGAATAACGGGAAATGAAACTTGTGTGTATCCTGTGATAAATGAAGCTCAAATAGATAGTTGCGAATATCAGGGCCAGGGGCGGACGCAGACTTTTTATGTTGGGGGCACAATCTAACTTTCAAAAAGTGTACGCAAAAATAATAAATGTTAATGAAATAATTGATTTTTTATTAAAAAAAATGCGAGTTGGACGTTTTTCTTTAAACTTCACGTTTAACGCATTTTTAACTATTTTCGGTATCTGTTTGGACTATTTGATATGCCCATAATGTAATTTTCGAACTAAGCTTCAAGATGATATAAGCAGTTTGTAGATTCGATT
This sequence comes from Fraxinus excelsior, assembly GCA_019097785.1. Lineage (NCBI taxonomy): Eukaryota > Viridiplantae > Streptophyta > Magnoliopsida > Lamiales > Oleaceae > Fraxinus > Fraxinus excelsior. The sequence continues at coordinate 52,369,481 of CM032623.1, read as the reverse complement.
AGCGTACGATCGTCGTAGAATTTTTAAAATTAACATATTATCGAAATTCAAATTTATTGTGATTTTGACCCTGTTTGGTGGAGATTAAAATCAAATTTTTAATAAATTTTGATAAAAGTTAAACATTTATGGATTTCATGAAATATGTTATTAAAATTATTTGTTAACTTTGATTTAGACTAAAATTTAAATTTCAATTGATACCAAACATGATTTATATTTTTTTAAAAAAACTGAAAAGTTGGGTGGCACGTGCCCCCAGGACCCCCCCTTGGGTCCGCCAGTGATCAGGGCCGTTAATTGCTATGACACCATCATGTTGATATATAGCTGGATCATTTTTGCATTCACTCCTCTGTATGGACAGATATACCCCTCGCTTCTCCCTTAATTCCCTATTCGTTCTTGATAACTCCAGAAGAAAAATAAAGGGAAATCACTCCCACTGCCCCCATATATTACAACTTGTTGCACTTGAATTCCCATTCATTTTTTGGTAGCATTTAGGTCTCTAAACTGTCTTTTTTTGTGCATTCAATAACTAATGGATTAAATCAATTCATTTCTTCAAATAGTCACCTGAAAGAATGGGAAATACCCTAAAAGAATGATTCACATTTGAATCTTTTATTGATTAAGCGGGAATATCAATCTACTTCGTTAAAGGAAAAGAGGATTCACAAGCAAGAAATTTCTCCTCAAATGGGCTTTCTTGTCTGGAAATATGACTTTTCAGTTATTATTTCATTGAATCCATTTATTTGTTCTTGTCTGCACAAAAAAAGATAGTATGGAGACCTAAATTCAACCAAAAAATGAATGGGAATCCAAGTGCGACAAGGGATATTATTTGAGGACAGTGGTTGAGAATATCCGTAATTAATTTTGGTGGTAAACTTACATGAATGAGCAAAAATAAAATAAAATTGAGAGTTTCTTTATTGTAAAATAAAAATTCGTAAATGATCCACAAGGGGGACAACAATCTTACGTCCACTAAGTAAAATCTAGGGGGCAAGTTCGTCCGACCACACCAAAAAGTTGAAAATGACTTTATTTTGTCCAACTTTTTATCATTTTTCTTTTAATTCAGTTGCAGAATTAGTGGACTGCAATAATATAAATACGTGGACATTATAGAATTTGTGTGGGTCCAGTGTCAGCTCATCCAGCAGCCTGGAGATGATGTCTCAAGATTTTGTGTCCACGCAAACGTGGCCAGGTTCACCTGTTGATCCGGTCAGCATAATACCTTTATCGCTCTGTCCTAACGTTGGTTGAATTTTCATATAAAATAAAATAGGATAATGCTACTTTGCCACCCTAATTGACCACTCTCTTGACATAATTTTGTCATTTTCTGTGCACATTGTCTATTTTGCCCTTAGTCTTATATTTTAGTTGATTTCCGCTTTTTCCTCCTATAATTGGTATTAGGGCCTAGTAACGAAACTGAAGAAATTTTTTTTAGAACTTATATAATAAATTTTAAAATGAATAGAAAAGATAAAATAATTTTAGAAGAATTACAAAATATTAATATTTTAACTAATACTAATAAACTTAAATTACAAGATTTAGCGATAAATTTAAGTACTAAATATAAAACTTTAAGTGAAGAAATACAACAAATAAATAATTCTCAATAATTAGCAGAAATAAGAAATAAATGATTACAAATTTTAGTAGATGAATTTTTCGAACATGAAGAAGAAGATATTATAATAAATCAATTTTTAGAACAATATGATAATTATGCTCAACCTTTAGAAAAAATGGATATTATAAATCAAGATATTTTAACTCATATAATAAATATTGAATCCAATTTAGAAATTGTTAATGACAATATTAAAATAGGACCAAAAATCTTATATAAACAAATTGAATCAAAACTAAAAAGAGATTCTTGTATATCAATTGAACTACCTTTACCAGCTTATGTTATAGAAGAATTAGAAAATAAATTCTTTGAAGCCACTGGAGAAGAATTAGAAGTCTATAAACAAAGCTTAGAACAATTAGCTATTCAAACCGAGAATATTTAAATATATGAATGATCCTCCACCCAAAGAGGAAACTACTGAAATTAATACTCCACCTCTAAATCAATAAGTTGAAACTCAACCTTTAGTCGGAGAGACAAGTAGAACTAATATTACTATAGATTGGACACAAGTCGAATCTGATGACTGAAATCTAGAATGGATAAAAGAACATGAAATAACTGAAGAACGAGAAGGTTACAATTTTAGAAAAGGACCCAAGATTATGTCAACTAAGCATATACATCTTAGGGATAATAATTCAGTTAAATTATTTACTGAATCAATTCCTACAACGGGAATTTGGTTAGATGTTGATGATAGCAATAATAAAAGTGAAATTATTGACTCATGGGCAAAAGCTACTGATTTAGCTGTTGCTTTTCATAAATGGAATACAACTCAAGCTTATAATTTTTTAATCCATACATTTAGGGGAATTACTTCAGACATCTGGAGGAGAACTTCTGAAGAAACTAAAAATAAAATTAAATATGGAGAAAAATTTACAACTACTATAGATAGTAATGAAAGTTTAGATGCTGAAAATTTTAAAGAAGTTTTAAAACGAATGGAAAATTTCTTTAGACACTTACTCTTAGGAGAAGTTATACCAGAAACTAAGATAGACATGATCACTCAAGAAGCTTTACAAGCTGAAAGAGAAATGGAATTATTAAAAATCTGTGATATGTGTGAATTAAACGAATATACCAAGAAATTTGAAAAGATATATATTAAAGCTTCAAAATCCATAAAAGAATGGAATTTATCAGAGGAAGATGTAAAATTATTAAATAAATATTTTCTTAAACTACCTTGGCCATGGGGTCAGAAATTATTTGAAGATTACCAAATCTATTGGAATAAAATAGAATGGGAAGACCCAAACCATAAAGCTGATACCTTAGGAATGAGAACTTCATTCGCCAAAAGAAAAATATCTGAATGGTGTAGAAAATCTATGTATCAACACATATTTAGAAAACATAGTAAGAAAGCAAGTTTATGCTGTTATGGAGAAATAGCAGTAGTACCACAATTTGGTTGTCACCAACCGCCTAGGAAACCATATTATAAAAAGAAATTTAAGAAGTATCTTAAACCTTGGAAGAAAAATAAAGGATTTAAGAGCCACAAGAAATATTTTAAGAAGAAGAAACCTTGGAAAAAAAAATATAACCAACATAAGAAACCTCAGAAAAAATATAAAGACGAATTCTATAAAAAATGTAAATGTTTTACATGTAATGAAATAGGACATATATCTCACAATTGTCCTAATAAGAATAAAAGAGAAAATGTTAAAGCCATTAAGATAATGGAAGAAATAGAATCCGACTCAGACTATGAGATAATCGAAGACTTAGATGAATAATCAGAAACGGACTCAATATATGAATTAGATATAGAAGAAATTGAAGAACCAGAATTTGAACAGATCTATATGAATCAAGAAATTATAGATATTATTGAAACCAACTTAGTTAACAAAGAAGAAACTTCACAAACAGTTGTGTTTGATGAAGAAAGATATGGAGTCATAAAAGAAAAACAAATATCTTTAAAAGATAAAGATGTTTTTGTTAGACCAATATTACATTGGTTTAATAAAACAATATATATTACTAAATATGATGAAATATCTATTAACATCGAAAATGTTAAAGGCAACAGCCGCAACACTACTATACCTCTAATAACTAAAGAATGGATTAATAGAGAATTAGTAAAAATAAATAGATCCACTAGAGAAAGATTAAAGAACATAGTAATTGGAGGAATCCAAATAATGATCAAATGATATTTTAGAGAATGAATGGATATTCCTATACAAATGTACTTAATGGATAACAGAATACTTCATGATCCTATGGATGCTCTATTAGGAGTTGTCTCTGGAAACTAGTATATAAGAAAATTATATTTACTATAAGACCTGGATTTGCCATGTCTCTATTAGATGAAAATTTAAGTATGGGATTAAATCTATATCATAGAATTGATAGATTAATTATGCCACCAAGAAGTAAAGCTGTAACATTACATTGTAAAGCTTTATATGCCTTTACAACTACACACCAAAAGGAAATCAATAAAGTCTCAGGAGAATTTATACAAATTCATGAAGATTTTAGAGACCTAGCACAATTTACACCACCAAGAATGTTAAGTAATAATAACATTTCGTTACCACAAGACATATTGCTTGATTTTCATCAGCAATCTAGAAGAATAGATAATAATGTAGGAAATCAAGGATTAGTTACCTTGAATACATCTGGACAACTTATAGCCAAAATGCTTAGTAGAAGAATAGAAAGAAGTATTAGTACTAGAGAACTTTCAAGCTCTAGTAGAACATCGACAAGTAGAAACTATCCAATAATGCCTAGAAATAGTATTGATATTGATCTAAGAAAATGTGAGGAAGATAATTTCCTTATTCTAACAGAATATATCAATAATCAGAATAACTACCAAGAAATTATAGCACTTATTAATACAGGAGCAAGTACTAGTCATATAAGAGCAGACGTAGTTGATCATTTACTAGAAGAAAAATTACCGCAAGGAATAACTCTTACAGATTATCATGGAATTAAATATAAAATTAAAATATTTGTTAATCTAGAACTAAGTTTCACAGATATAGAAGGAGAACAGTTTAAACTAAATCTTAAAATTCATAAAGATTATAGAAAAGGAAAAGATACTAGTCCAATATTATTAGGAATGAACTTTCTTGAGAAAGTCTCACCATTCTATATCCAGAAGAATACCTTACAAATAACTATAGAAGGAAAACAAAAAATGATTTCTAGAGTTAATAAAAACAAAGAACCAATTTATATGATACAAGGAATTAGATCAATCAAAACTAGCATACTTAGTCCATATATTGAGATAACTCTCAAATTACCAGATTACTGTATGATAAAATTTCATGCTATACTTGATACTGGATCATGTATTTGTCTATGCAAAAGATATGTGTTCTCAGAACATTACTATAAAAGAGACTATAAGAAGACAACTTATGGACAAACAGCCAGTGATATTGTAGAAATCTATAGAGATTTTGTAGAAAATGTTCCTATAATTATAGGAAATAGAGAATGTTTTATACCTCGAATATATGCAACAGATAAAATCGGATGTGATATCCTTTTAGGAGAGAATTTTATCTACACATATAGCCCTTTTACACAATATAAAGATAGTTTTGAATTTACAACACATTGTAATCACAAAATTAAAACACCAAAAATCTATAAAGCCATTGGAATTGCACATCAACCAATTCACCATAAACCCAGACATCAGAGTTCTGCAGGTAATCGTGGTGGATGTTATACAGAAATTAATCAAAAACAAAAAATTCCAGTATTAGGAATTAGCAATTTAGAAGAAGAATTAGAAAGTATTAAATCAGAACTAAAAGAATGTTATCATGAACATCCCTCAGCTAAATGGGATCAAGACAAACATATGGCAACTATTGAATTAAAAGACACAAATGCTAAAATATCAGGAAAACAATTTCCTTATAGCGAAGAAGATAAAAAAGAATTTGAAATACAAATTAAAGAACTCTTACAATTAGGAGTTATAAAAGAATCAGCTAGTCCATATAATAGTCCAGCATTTATGGTTAGAAACCATAGTGAAATTAAAAGAGGAAAAGCTAGAATGGTAATTGATTATAGAGATTTGAACTCTAAAACTGTACCAAATAGTTATAAACTACCAATAAAAGAATTGTTAATAAAACAAATACAAGGAAGTAAAATATAATCTAAATTTGATTGTAAATCTGGATATTGACAAATAAAACTAGATGAAGCATCAAAACCTTTGACTAGTTTCACTACTCCTAATCCATTAGGACAATTCGAATGGAATGTTATGCCATTTGGATTAATGAATGCACAAGCAATATTTCAACAAAGAATAGATAAGATTATTAGACCAATAAAGAACTTCTGCATTGTTTATGTAGATGATATTCTTATTCATAATAAAAATCTAAAAGAACATATTGAACATCTTAAGAAATTCAACTATATTGCTAAAAAATATGGATTGGCCTTATCAGAAAGAAAATCAGAAATAGCTAAGACTGAAATTGAATTCTTGGGATATATTTTTACTGAAGAAAAAATGCTTCAACAACCTCATATTGTGAAGAAAATTATTGATTTTCCAGAAGAAATTAGAGATAAGAAAGAGTTACAAAGCTTTATTGGATTATTAAATTATTCTGAGAAATTTATTAAAAACTGTGCAAAATACAAAGTCCACTTTACCAAAAAACTCAAAAAAGGAGTCGAATGGGAATGGACACAAGAAGATATAGAAATGGTAAATAAAATTAAAAAAATATGTGAAAATCTACCAAAATTAAATATTCCAAATGATGGTGATTTCTTTATTCTAGAAACTGATGCATCTTTATTACACTGGGGAGCAATCCTCAAAAGAAAAGAAAATCATAAAGAATTTCTTTGTAATTCATTATGTAAATGCCCAGAAGAGCTTGTTGCTTATACTTCAGGTACATTCAAAGATGCCGAGACAAGGTATGATATCAATCGTAAAGAATGTTTAGCCGTTAAGAAAGAAGTAGCAAAATTTGAAACTTATTTGCTACCTAAGAAATTTCTTATTAGAACAGATAATACTCAGGTAAAACCATTATTAACAAATAAACTTGGAACAAGTGCAGCTGAAAGGCCACTTATTAGAATGCAAATGTGGTTCGCACCATTTAAATTTGATATTGTCCATATTAAAGGGAAAAACAATTTTATTCCAGATTTTTTAACCAGGAATGGAGCAAATCAGGAAGGAATTAGAGACATTGAAGTTCGAAATGAATATGAAGATTGCTGCTATGGAGTCCAAGATTACACTAATAGAAATGGCTGCTGTCAAGCCGATATCTGAGAAAGCCAATAAGGCTATATTATCTGAAGGCCCTAGTGCCAATAAATCTGAAGGCCTCAGTGCCAATATTGAACAAGAAGCATTAAAGCTTCATAAATTATCAGTCCAAGAGAATACTACTTTGTCTCCCTCACAGGAGAAAAAATTAACAAAGGAAAGTATCTCCATACCAGAGCTAGATCGCTCAAATATCATCAAGGCCTGTAACACTCCCAGTGTTATGGATATCAAAAGTAAAAATGATTTTATTTTAGCATATGTACTGTTCAATCTAGCCTGTTGCTGGTTTACCAGTATTGGAGGTTGGATTAAAACCTTAACATTTGGAACCTATAACAAAGTGAGTTTATATCCAGGAGCCCCAGCCTATTGGGTTCGTACTCTATTTGAAATGGGAAATATAATTTGTATTTACCCATCGGAATCTTTAAAGGAAATTTCGATGCTACCAAAAGAGGTAGTACGAGCTATTGAAAGATATTGCCAAGTTCTTAAATATAAGAACATATACATCAGATTTTTCTCTACTAGTCCCGAATGGGATAATGAAGAAGATAAGCTTCTGCCAGTTAGCCATGTTATAAGGATTGCCACTACTTCCAAGCATCTCGAGCCTGAAAAGAGTGAAATCTACGAAACTACACCAGAAGATGTCATTAATATGACAGTTTTTCGTAGAGCGAAGGGATATAAAGAACAGTTTGAGCATCTGCAGAAAATTATTGAAGAAAATCAGAAAATTTGGGTGTATGAGTCACAAGACCACTTGATTTACAGCAAGGCTGTGGCGCCCACTAAGCAAGAAGATTGGCACTATCTTGATACATGGTGTGATCATATTTTTGGAGGAGACGCTAGTGGAACGTAGAAGACAAAAAATGAGCTGTGTAAACAGTTTTGGCGTTATCCAAACCATAAGTGTGAATGTTGTAGCAATAAAGAAGATGGCTCACCAATCTCACTAGATCCAGAGGAATTTCCGGATGAGTGGTTTGAGTCTCATATGGAAAAGTAATGGACCATCTTTATCATTACTTTATCAAAGTCACTTTGATAAAGAAAAACTGTGGGGTTCCACTTGCATTATTTTCCATATTAAGACAAACAACTTTAGGCCACAGTAAGATTCTCATTATCTTACACAGTAACACAACAATAATGAAGGACAGCCATAAAGCTTTTTCGAGTCTATAAAAGGAAGACTAATTCTCAGAAAAAGGCATCACATCCTTACGCAAAAAAACTTATTTCTCTCTTGTTTTCCAATCTTGTAGCTATTTCAGTTTCTCTCTTTCATTTGAAGCTTGTAATAAGGTAATCTCTATAGAGTTCTAAACTCTTTAGAGAGAGTACCAAGAGTGTAGCCGAGATATGTATGTATACTCTTTTATAAGAGATATTAGTGTGATGAATTTATGAAATCAAAGTGTCTTTTATCCTTATTATATTCTCAAAAGCTCCTATCTCACTTATACTCCAACGGTGAAAACCTTGAGGGTTAGTGCAAGTATCTTGTTGCCGTGTGTAGGCTTTTTAGGCGTTGTTAGAGAAAGCCATGAGAACCCTGTTACCATTCAAGGTGATGATTTAACTAGGAGTTGAAAGGAAAATTTTGATTCCGTGTGATCCATTGTGAGATATGCAAAAGAGTAAGAGAGAAAACCAATAAGAGTATGGAAGTCGTGTTGGACCATAACCCACTTTCTTAAACTCAAAAAACACAGATCACTTATATCTGAGTATACTAACATATGGGAGCAAGCTCGATGGAAATTTCATTGATATTATTCTGCATTTACCTTCTGCTTCAATACTGTAAGATCTTTCTAATTTATGTCAATTACTTGCATTAATATTTGCACTCCTGCTATTTATTACGTTTTAGTTAATTGTATTCAAAAATTAGAAATTAACTGTGAAAGAAAAAGAGAAGAAATTAAACCATTTTATACTGTGCTTGATTATTTTCTGAAAAATAATAGAGAAATAATTGTGTCTATAAAAGAAAATATAATCAAAATTAATAGAGAAATTAATAGCTTAGAAATTAAAATTAAAATATTAAACGATTGTTTTGATAAAAAAAATATATAGATAAATACGATCATAATTGGCTTTTCCATTTGATAGGAGAAATAAACCAAACATATCCTATATTAGGAATAGAAAACCTTGACTTGACTAAAGAATAGAGGAATGACATTTATGTCTTTTTATCAAATTATGTCATCCATTAGGTCAACCATTATGGTACCATAGCAAGATCGAATAAAATAAGGGAAAAATCTCAATTAATGCTAGACAGTATATTTAAATTAGGGAGATTTTCATAAATGTCACTAAATATGAAAATCCACAAAAAAATTTGGATGTGCACTAAATTTGTTCAAAAATGTCACTTTTTTGTTGTAAAAGATCCAAATTATCCTTGTGGTCACATTTGACATTTGTAAGAGCAATTAATGCTTGATTGGAATGTCATTAATGATTTGATTTGATGATTAAATTTTTATTATTTTATTCATTGTATATATGTATATTATATTGAATAAAATGTATTTTCTTCCAAAAAAGAAATAAAAGAAATTCAAAATCTAACATAAACAAACCCTAAATCCTAAATCATCATCCATTAACACATATTTTCTTCCAAGACTTCATCTTCTTCATTCATTCATTAAGAATATATGAGTATTTAATTGATCATCCATTTCGAGAGGTTAGCTATTACAATTGTTTATATTTTCATCTCTTAACTCATTATTTCGTAAATGTTAAATACAATATGATGATAATAAATTCCAATTTTTGAAACTATTACTCATTGATTTCTTTGGTTTTTGAAATTTTTTTTTACGGTAAAGATATTTGGAATCATTCATTAAATGTGATCAATTCCATATTTAATGAAGTATTGACTTATTTTTTAAAAAAATACATTATCATGTTGAATGAGAATTGATTATCATCATTACTATTCTACAATAATGTCCTAAAAATTTCTGAAATAATTGTTTTGAAACCAACCTGACAGTTCGTACTGAAATGGTCGAATATAGTGTTTCAAACTATTGGGTCTCGACAGTTAAACCGTCAAATTCGACAGTTTACAAACGACGGGATATATAATTCAACTGTCGATTTTGACACTTGAGAACTGTTGAAAACCTTGATTAGCTATTTTCCACGTTTGATGGTATTCAATGTCGATATATTGAATGTGCTGACTTCTTACAGTTGCAATCCCAAAATTTCAGGTATGAGCGATGATTTGAGATTCATCGTCTCTTACAGGGGAAATTTCGCAAATGTGGACGACGAATGGAGATGGGACAAAACCACTTCCATTTTAGTGCTGACAAATATTACGGTAGCCGGACTTGCTTTACGGTTGAAAGAAAAACTTGGTATTGTTAAATGTGCAGACAATTGACGTGATGTTACCAATAATTGAAGTGTACTGAATTTATAATTACAATGTACTCCATAATTAATTATCATTGCATTTGTCACCTGTGATAAGTTGTAGATGCGGAATTTATTACTACATAATTAATAAGTTATTCTTCTCGATGTCATTATTTTCGTAATATACGATTGAATTGTCATTTCCGTAATTACAGGTTGCCCTATCCTTTATGACTCACAATTCGAACAATCTATAGTTATCTAAGTGGACCATAAAGTAATCGCTGCAACACAAATTACTCATTGTACATCAATGTACAGATAATGCACCGTTTGCTATATGCGACGAAATGTTTAAAACAATTCATAAAATTACAAAACTTTTAAATTTACTTAAACACAACATTTAATGTGCTATTAACCAGGATCAACATTACAAAACAACCTTCCACGACAGATTCATGAAGAATGAAATGAAATGTTCACAAAACCAGAAAATCGAAGTCAAGGGACGACTCGTGGAAGTCGTGGCGCTGTCGTTCGTCAAAGTACTCCAACACCCTTTGCACGTACTTGAGGTTACTCCGCTGGATATGCGTGCACGCAACCTTGCGTCTTTCAAAACCAAGAATTCGAACTCCATGGACTCGGTAATGAATAAGAAGGTGAAAAAGGGTTAGCTAATCACACGTCATCAATGTCAAAGCCAATACACACGGATGCAAACAAATAGCAATTAATATATGTACGTCAATCATATAACGACATGAAACTACTACCCAATGCAACATGAACAATATGTAAAAAGACATGTGACGAAGATTTAACAATAAATGGAACATATGCGCTTCACATTATTTCATAAAGCAGCCATTTGCCGAGAATTACTGCGTCTAACTGTCGGGATCGACAGTTGACTTGTACCAAATTTACTCAACTGTCGAGAATTCTGAGGCTAACTGTCGGGAACGGCAGTTCGCCTATCCCTATTTTACCTGTCAAACGGAGCAAACTGTCGGGAACAACAGAACACATGTTTACAAGTCACCCATATGTAGATAATTTATGAGGTAAATTATTGCACACGAAGTGGTGACACATACCAAGATGGTAGAATGTTCACAAACAGATGACATTTACATTAAAAACCCCAATTTAAAATCTAAGATCTCTTGAAGCAACAGAACAATTAAAATTTAGAATTAAAAAAAAAATCTAAACCAGAAGCAAAAATCGATATAAAGAGAGCCAAAGATTCAAAAATTACACAAAATCACCAAAGTCATTACTTCACAACAAACCTAAATCCAAATGAAAAAAATGCGTATCACAAAATTTCAGGAACCCCCCCCCCCTCCTCATTTTTTTTAAAGACCAATCTAACCACTTTCAAACAAACGGAAATTTTGTGAAGAAATCAATCACAATAATCTCGCTAGTTTAGTTTGTAGAAGACAAGCCAAAAAATTGATTTCATAGAACCATTATACGCACAAAAAAAAAATAAAAAATCATACAGAATCAAATTCTAAAATATCCACTTGTGATTAATAATATTAATCCAAAATTGAAGGATACCTCAAGGTCATTTTTGCTCCTCAGCTTTAATATCAATTTCATTTTCTTAACCTCCATCTTCAACTCTTCCATTTCCACATCTGTAGCCAATGGTGGATCCTCCACTCTCTTTTCAGATTTTGCACTTAGTCCACCTTTTAATTCTTTCCACTTCTTCTCCTCGACAACCAATTTGTTGGAATTATTAGATCGAAGAGGAGTTTGAAAACAACAAAAAATTGTTTTCACATACCGATTATGAAGTAACTGGATTCAAGAAAAAAATAACATAAACTCGATTATTCTGAAAAAAAAAAAAAATAGAGGAGAAGAAACTGATTTTTAGCACATAATTTCACTTCATTTTCTTCTAAAATGATTTCCCCCATTTTTTCCCTTGTTTTGACGGTTTAGGGTGTAGGTGGTTTAGGGTTTAAGTTGTACTTTGGTTATGACAAATTGTACAATTTCTATATGTAGTCAAATCTCAATCAATGCAAGACATGTTAGGTATTTAAATTATGCAGATGGGTAAAAATGTCCAATTTTGACATTCTTGCAACTAGTTTAAAAATGTGACATTTTGGTAATTACATGATGCCAAAATGACATTTGGTGTAATTTCCTCTTTAAATTATGCGGAGGGGTAAAAAAGTCCAAAATTGACAATCTTGAAATGACTAAAAAAAAGTGACATTTTTGTAAATGAAAACCAAAAAATTGACATTTGGTGTAATATCCTATTAATAACAAAAATAATTATTCTAGCCTACACTATAAACTAAGAATCAATTTAAAAAAAAAAAAATTAAGTAAATTTTGATAAAAATTAATGAAATGTACGATTGAAAAGTCAGGAGAAATTATAAATTCATGTGGTTGGAAGTGAATTTAAGGAAAAATGACTAAAAAAATTGGTACAAACATGGACTTTAAGTAATCCACTTATTATTAAAAATTTATCGACTAATTAATTCAAAAAATTATTTTATGAAAAAAAGACAAGGAATTGGGTATCACGTAAACAATATATTCTTATGTAAATTAATATTCCGTGTAGCAATAAGGAAAAAATTGTTAGGATTATTTATTTCCGTTAAGAAACGCGTATGCATATAACTCAAATTGCAATCGAGAATTATTTTTCCTAATTCGGTTAATAGAGATTGACACTTTATTTTAATGAAAGCATGGAGTTAGATACTTCAACAATTGGGATAAGCGATTTATCTTGATCGTAGCGAATGTTCCATCAAAATATTGACATTATACATAGAATATACATTGGAGTGTATTGGACATGACCATCTTGTAAATTATATTTTATGGCATGACATTGCATACAAATTGAATTACACTTGATTGTTCTGAATTCACTTATTTCAATATAAAGTTGTTATTCGTGAACCCAATTTCATTTGGTGTGCCAATGAGTGAGAACAAATTACACAATCAAAACTTCGATATGTTGGGAGCTTATATGAATTAGTAGTGAGCACATATTCACATTCAAAATATATCACCCCGTTAGATGGGTTAATAGTAGAAGAGTTGAATGATAATTGAATAAGAAAAATTCCTTAAGTGCATGAATTTTTGCCAGAAATTTGAAATGCATCAATCATGTTCGTGTGTGTATTTTCCCTCCTCCAATCTTTCAATCATTTCCCTTCATTTCAAATTCCTATATGTTTTTTGTGAAAAAATCTCGTACTAGAGTTCATTGAATAATTTTCATTTGGGTTCTCCGATCACCTTTCTTTTAAGTATATGCATCAGTAAGTGGGTGTTCACAAAAATATATTTTAAATTAATCTCATTCTCCAGATCCCAACCCCCTTTTATACTGCTGGTGGTGGTGAAAATGGCGTGATGGAGTGATATTTGACTCACAAAATTTTTATTTATGTGTAATATTATTTTATTAAAAAATGTGATTAAAAAGAAGAGAAAAGGATGTATTTTGTGTTGACCCCAAAAAATGAACTCAACATATGTCTGGCCCACTCTGTCACGTCAAGTACGAATCCGACACGTTTCTAACCGAACAATAATGGTAGCCAAATTAAGAATGATGTGGGCGGCACTTTCCAGCAAGAGACAGTGACGTTTGGACTCCGACAGTTTTGTTTCGACGACAATCGAGCTATCAAGGAATACCCAGTAGATTCCCCAAAATAAATCTCTTTTGTGTCATGGAATATGCAGAATGATAGATATGGAAAGATTGTGTTTATGTTGGAGTCTTGATCATTGCTATTTTTGTGCTTGTAAAGCATGTAAATAACAATTTATTTAAATCTTACTTCCCCCCTCTATTTTATTGAGAATGATAATGCATATGTTTGATCATCTCATTCTCCAGATCCCAACCCCCTTTTATACTAAGAGAAGATATTTATACTGTCTTGGCCGACTTGATGATCATTGGATTAAAGACCACGTTGCCTAATCTCCAGGACTGAAAACTCACATCACTGTCCACTCTTACAATTAATATTTGACATAAGGTCGGTCGTTCTACTTTGTAGGCTGACATTGACACACTGACATATTCTATTGCAAATGTCACATCAATCACTTCATGGATCTTCAAATCTTATGTGGCTCAGGGTCGGCATCAACTTGAAATCCTTTGGCGACATAAGACTTCGGACAACTTGGAGGAACCTCTACCTCTGCCTCAAGCTTCAGAGCCTCAATTATTTCATGTGGGGTGAAGGAGCTCAGTAACAACATCTGCTTCAGTAGGAGAGGACTTCAGACGATATCTTCTCTCCCTTATTTTGACTTTGTTAACCCTTCCTTTGGCCTCCTAGCCAATCCCCTGCCCATGTGGACTTGCTGCCCACGTAGTTGTACATGTGATTGAGATTAGGGCCGGAAAAAAACTCTCGAACTGAACCGGACCGAACCAAATCGAGCGATTTTTCATAAGTTAAATATCCGAACGGGTGTCTGAATTGAGAACCGACTCAAACCCATCGGTTCTCGATTCTAGACAAAAAATCGAAGAATCGAATCCAAATAATTTTTTATATTGAATTAATTAAATTATTTTAATTTTTTCTAAACAAATTAGCAAATTAATTAAACCAACCAACCAAGTACGGCCAAATAAACTTTTTATTAGCCCAACATTTGGAATTCATCCTCATTCCATTCCAATTTCATTTGGTAAGTAGTACGCTCGCTCTCGTATAAACTCAAATCATTTGATAATTTTAAAACATAAATCCACATTCTCAAATCGATTTTGAAGCTCTTTCATTTTACTGGTGGCGATAACTATTGATTAGATCTCTGAGTGCAGTATAAGCATTAAAATGAAATTTGAAGCTCCTTATTGGACAGTAGCGACGATTTGTTATTTATATATTTTTAAATTGAGTTACGTTAATTTGTAAGTGTTATGAATAAACATGTCATTAGTTGTATTTATGTAGTGTTGTTGACTTAATATAAGTGTTAAAAAATTTAATACGGAACCGAGTTGAATCGAACCCGGAAAGTTTCATAACTATATTTGGACCAGACGATCCCATTTATTAAATATTCGAAAATTTTGGATCGGTTCGATTCTCTGAATCGAATCGATTCATGTCCAACCCTAATTGAGATGCTTACATGACAACCTGAGCTGGGAATTCAGATTTGGGGGATAACATTTTGGAAAGAATGAAGATTAAACAATGCCGTTGACTTGTGTTTTAAATTTACTTTTAATGAATATATTTTCTCTAAAAATTTACTTGTTAATTTAAATTTTCTTTTTCCCACATTTGAAAATATTAATTTGATATTTTAATGCATTTAGAGTAGAGTTAGAAATAGGCAATTGAGTTATTTTTCAACAAACTTACTTAACTCCTTATATTAATTATAAATTTTACACGTAAATTAAAAATATATATATATCTTTTCAAAATTATTATTCTAAACTTCATTATTATTATTTTGAATAATGACCATCAAAGGGCATAAAATAGTGCCAAAAAATAAAAATCTCCCATAATCCTATCTTTAGTTGGCCCTGTCATTCAGTTATCAGTCCTCACACAGTTGTCTCTGTTGTTTTTCAATTTTCATCTAGAATTATTTTCCCTTTGAACCCAAAAATCTTTCACATGTTGTATGTAAACCTGTATCTACAGCTAAAATAGCTTTAAAGGGCCGCATTCAATTTTAGTCAGTAGTGATAATGCTGAAAGCTATACAGATTCTTGGTTCATCTTCATTTGGGTTCGTTTCCCTTCCTTGCAGATTTAAGAGGAAGCCGCAAGCAAATTGTGACCTCTATTTCTTCTCAAGAAAACCCATAAAAGCATCAAAATTATCGTCATTAAGATCAAAAGCATCTTCTTTTGCTTTTCGGGTTCGCAAAGGTCGTGATTCTATAGCTTCACAGATGTCCCATATTCATTCCGATTCAAACCCATATGGTGCTTCATCTTCTTCCTCTACATCCACACCAGTTCAATCAACTGTGAGAATTTTTTTCTTCGTAATCTTCTTTGTGTTAATTATTGGGTTTTGGTTTGATTTATTGATTTGCAATTGTACAATCCTGTTTTGATGGATAAATTTCAATTTGTGGTTTGTGGGCTATGTAGTCAAACGGGTAATATCGTTCCTCGATATTGCATGATTAGATTCTTGGTTCTCTGTTGTTTGTATGAATTCCTAAGACTGATACTTTAGGAATTTGAATTCTCATTTTTTCTTTTCATGTTAGTTTCAGAGCTAGTTTCTGCATCAAGGAATTCTTGAATTTTCTATGTGAGTTTTTCTCACATCTTGCAATATTATCTTGGAGTGGTTCAAATTAAGCCCTAGCGAATAATGCTATCTATTATCAGCAATGATCATCGTAGTCCAATTGACAGCGGAACCCTGCTTCTTTGTCAAATGCATTAAATTGCACGACAACTCCATTGGATTGTTATCTTTAGACCAAGAAAAATTCTTTAGATGCGATAAATCTTAGACGAATGTCAAGGACCACGGAACACATCTTATTAAGCACTTGTTTGAGAACCATACTTTTGGGGGAAAAAAAGGGTTTTGAATAGTGATTTTTAGGAGAACGTGTGGTTAAAAATATGGAAAAATCTTGGATTTACGTGCAAAATATTTTATTGTGTAAATGTGTGGTTGAGATTGTTTGTTTCGGCATTACCTTGAGCGTGTTCCTTCAGGTGGAAGGCCAACCCGTAGGTCCTTGAATTACAAATTTTTCATCATCACACTAGTTTTGAGTCTTTTGACTTCAGTAAATGGCATTACCATTAGACCATCTTTGTACCATTTGTGTGGTATTTCTTTTGAGATTGTAGAAAGCGATACTAGACACCTGTATTACATATGAAGATAAGTTTGAGCTGAAAAACGTTCCTGTTGCTTTCACTTAAAAGAGTCCATGTTTTTTGACTTTTGAATGATATTGTCATTTCAAATGACCTCCCTCTTATGTCTAAAAGAAAAGATGGTTAAAACATAAATAAGGATGTTCACATTATGAACTGAGTGGATCTATTGTTTCTATAAGCAACTGCTCGCTAACGTTATTTCTTAATATTGAGCATGTTGTATGCCTTGTAATTGGCTGGATCTCTTACTCATGGTAAATAAACGTTTCTTTGAGCTGGCCGTTGTTGTGTCTTTTAATGTGCATTTTACAGTTGGTGGCATTAGCAGAAACGTAGGTTATTATCGATTGACAATGATACAGATCGAAACCATGTAACGTTAAACAGTGCTGACTGCATGGTAAATTGTTACAAGCGTGATCCTTCTCTTATTTTATTTTTGTTTCACCTTTTCCTCCTGGCTTTTATGAACCTTTGGGTAACAAACAATGTATGGTGTGGGTTGTCTTCCACCCTTTATCATTCGTTTACACTCTTTCCTTTCTCTTTTAATTCGTATTAGTGTCTAACAATCTGCAGGGCAGTATTCGTAAGATCAATTTCTGCCAGTCGTGTGGTGGCCGAACAAAGCATGAGATACCTGATGGGGAGGAGAAGATGAGGGCTATTTGCACATCATGTGGGAAAATTATTTATGAGAACCCAAAAATGGTATGATTTATTAATGATAAAAAGGATTCCAACAAAAAAAAAAAAATTGCTTTTACAACTACGAAAAGTAAATTTATAGATCTCGCGCTGCTACTTAAATTGCGGTTGAAAGTCAACTGGAGAATTACATGCATATTGTTATGAGTCAATTTCTTTGTCACGTTGTGTTGCCATAGTTGCTAAGTCCATAAATTTTCAACTTTTGTAAAATTGCTTTGCATTCATCATGATGATTCCATGGCCAAGGAATGCCTGGAGTACAAGAAACAGCATACCAAAGAAACAAAGTTTGTTTCAGACAGGTCACAAGAAATAATGAACATGTGTTCTCTTTTTTCTCTCCTTTTTTGAAGAACTGAGACCCAACTTGTGCTAATGTGTAGTGGCTGATTTAGATGAATTTATCTGCTTTATAATTTTATGTGGTCAAGTGGACATAAATTATGCAGTATTAAAAAACTGAAAAAAAAAATAGGCCCAACTAGTCTATATTCAAAGATCCATTTGAATAGTATCCAACAAAAGGGAAATATAACATGACTAAAATAACAATCCTACAATTGTTTCTACTAGATTTCCAAATTCTTAAAATGTATCCTACTGGCATGATAGCAGTTTCATGATTTGATTGTGGATAACTACAAAGAAAATAAAATTTTAACTCATTCTTAATGACTGGAACTTAAACTTCAAAGAATCATTTGAGTAAGATAATGAAATTCTTATTCTGATTTTAACAGATTAAGGAAATGCTTTGTTAAATTTTAGTTGGAATGATAATAATTAGGTCAAGTATACTATATTTGTTCAAAAATATAAAAAAGTGCTGTTTTCTTAGGATTACAGGTTATAATTATGTTCTTTATTCATATTAGCTTCATAATTAAAGAGCAGAGCTTTTTAACTTGACATTGATGATTCTAGTTGTTGTTACAATGTTGATGAACAGGTTGTGGGCTGCCTCATCGAGCATGAAAACAAGATACTACTGTGCAAGCGGAAGATTAATCCGTCATTTGGCCTTTGGTATGCATTTTCCTGATCCAATTTCTCCTGGAAAGGGATAACTTTTCATGCTATCAATCCATAGCAACAAATTTAGCCTATGTTTGGCTCATGTTTATGAACACTTAAGCCACTTTATATCCATTGTTAAAATCCAAGAGAAATCTTTAATATCAGGCTAAGAAATCAACCAAACGAACACCTAACAAACCAAGACTCAACCCACAAACTTAAACACTTGGTTGCCACTATGGTTTCCACCCAAGTATGGAGATGAAGATGGTGATTATGCAGTCACAATGATGAAAGAAAAAGTAGAAGAAAACAATGGTGGAATTTCTCAAAGAAACCCCAAACCGGATGCCTCCTCTTTCTCATTTTCTCTCCACTCTTGCATGCACCCAAATTCAAACTCAAGGGGGAAAACGGCTAAGGCAAGTGTATATAACCCTCAAATTAGGTCACTCCAATTATGGGCCAAGTTACTCTCTAAATGGGCCAATAATAATCCAAAGCCAACAATCATTAAGCACTACTTGGGTTAACCTCATGGGCCATCCTAAAGTGTTCAAAGTTGTTGCCGGGTCTAGCCATCACTTTGGTGTCGATAAAATTCCCGACATCGATTTATCATCATCGCTCGGATTTATTGGATATAAAAAAACCCAACAATATCCACACATTTCGAGGGATCGGAAAGTACTATCCTCTTATTAACCACACATTTCTATCTATATATAATTTTTAAACCGTTTATAAACATTTCACAAACATGCTTTTAGTTACTTCATAACACTGCGAATTGCAGAATTCTATGTATTTCTGCATTTAACATTGATATTGGTCATTTGTTCTCTACTTGGCTATTGTGTAGGACACTTCCTGCTGGTTACATGGAGATTGGGGAGTCCGCTGCTGAAGGAGCAATTAGGGAAACCTGGGAGGAGGCAAATGCAGAAGTGGAAGTTTTATCACCATTTGCTCATTTGGACATCCCTCTAATAGGTCAAGTATGAGAAATATCCTAACACTGATTTTACATGGATTTCCCTGCTCTTGGCATCTTCATGTACTCCATTGTCTCATGTGGAACAGACATATATTATTTTCTTGGCCAAGTTGAAGAGACCCCACTTTTCGCCGGGCCCAGAATCTTCGGAATGCCAGCTTTTTGCTCTTAATGATATTCCTTTTGATTCTTTGGCATTTTCGTCAATGCTGGTCACCTTACAACTGGTAGGGTTCTATTTCAAATGCCAAGACAATTATATCAGTTCATTTAATGAACTTTTGTTCACTTCTGTCATGATGTCTTCTTTGTTTCTATAGTACATTGAAGATACAAAAGTTGGAAGACCCATGTTTCACTATGGCATCATCAATAAAAGGTAATTTCAGTGAACTGATGTTCCTTGGTGAATTTATGAATGAACTTAAGTGAATTTCCTTTGAGAGAGAGTTGAGCATTCAGATCTTTTAGGCATACTTGTCGGGAAACTTCTTTTCAAATCTGACTGTCTGCGAGAAGGTTTTGATAACAATTTTTTAGGAGGAAATGATTAAACAATACATGCCGTAATGAAGTCTTTCAATTTGGAGAAATACTCATGGAAGAATATTCGATCATTCAATTCCTTAAAACATTTTAAATTTATGAAGCTACTGCCAGTTAAACTATATACTTGAGACTGCCAGGTTATGTGCACAATTATGTAAACTTTTTTGGTGACCTTTTCTTGTTGCTCTGTGATTGTACTTCATAAGAATTTGTTACGGGATGGTTCCTTTGGAATTTTCATGGGTTTAATTTGTGGCAAAGCTTTGTATGTACAATTTCTTAGACAATTGTAGCGCTCCCTCACCATGTTTTGGCACTTCCTTTTCCTCCTGAGAGTTCATCAAACATATGAAAGGAACCTAAAAATCTCAGCAACAGTGAAAAACTAGGGAGCTGAATTTTTTTTTAAACCACTTGCAATAGAAAGAAACAGCACTGCCAGAAAAAAGCAAGAAAAGTTCTGCTCAAGCAAACTGATGAGTACCACACCCAACTGATCATATGTCCCCTATTACTGACCTAGTGACCTAAACACCCATATCCACCTGAACATTAGAAGAAATTTCGGGTAAACCACAGCCACTTCCGGGTTATACAGCACTTCAGAAGTCGAAACTAAGTGCTTCTCTAACTCGAAATCAATACCATCATCTTTCAAGCACATCAAATGCACATGCATAGTAGTCGGACTGCCTGAGAACTGAAGTGGTGGTGATGGGCTGTTGGAAAGGTTCTCCACTGCCGATTGTGGTGGGGTGGGGGTGGGGGTGGGGGTTCCACAGCAATTGTGTTAGTGGTGGTTCCAATAGCCATGGCTGGAGGTGGCAGGAGGGTAGATAAGGGGAGAGTGAAAGTTGTGGTGAAGAGTGACAAAGTGGCAGGTGTAATTTGGATAGGGTTTGGAGCCTGGGGTGCAGCGGCTTGAGATAGTTTTGGTATGCGAACTACTTTTCTAACTAGTAACGAGGAACATTTTACAAAGAAAGGGTTAAAAAGTTTTCATTTTAGGAAATTTGGCGATTTTTGCGAATGAGCATCCTTCATTAGGTAATGAAGAGACATTTTATGGTGCCACTTCAACAGTAAGAAACAGTAGGTCGATGAGTATATGGTTTCTGAAAATATTATAATAGTATGTAGATTAATAAAATTTTATATGGGAGACTTTTCCCGAGTTTATCTCGATTTTGAGATAAATACATTTTAAGTTGCATTCTATAACCCTTTTTATTGCAAAAAC